>CM073542.1:17710000-18310000 GCA_037074615.1 Leucaena leucocephala | reverse complement strand
TATTTATTGTGTTTTTAAAATTATTATTATTTGACATTGTTTTATTCATTTATTTATTGTATTTTTAAAATTATTATTATTTAATATTATTTTATTGATTTATTTATTGTATTAGGATGAGTCGATGACTCAGAAAGGAGCCGGTTGATCCCATTACACCCATTGAGGATCCTTTTTCTACAGAGGATATTTCTATGGATGGTACAAGTCATAGACCAAATATCAGCATTAATGACTACGATATCAGCGAGGAGGGGATCATAGAATTCATGGAAAATGTTGTAGCTCCTTACTAGGATCAGCAGCCCTAAGAGGAAGAGGAGGATCAGGGGTATGGGCAGCCATAAGAGGAAGAGATTCAGCCCACTCAGCATGAGTTATGCCGTGCTCATAGGCGCCAAGGTGACTTTGATGTGGAGTTTGGAGGTAATTATTTTATTTATTCAAAAGGTTATTCATATTTAATTCATATGTAATTCAATTTTAAAATACTTGGTGTAGACTCCCAAGGTCATAGGTCTGACAGGACACTCACTATAAAGAGATGTCCATGATCACTGACAGATATGTGCTACTGCTGCTGAGTGATTTGGGCTAACCGACTAGGGGCAGGGGCATATTGTACAGTAAGTATATGTGCCTAGTCTTATGCAGTGGACCTTGTTGTCGATTCACGCGAAGGACTATAAGAAGGTTGAAGGGTGGTAAAATGATGTAACATGGGAGATGATTAAGGTAAGATATATTTATTATTTAAAATAGTTAATTATTTGATTAATTATTTAATTAATCTATATAATCTATATTAATATAGATTTTTAGATAAATTTAATATATATTATATTTAATACATTGAATCTATGTAATGTATATATAGATTTAATGTGAATTATATATAATCTGTATTAAATGTACATAATCTATATAATGACTAACATTTTGTCTTTTATTTAATTACAAGGCAAATTCATAGTAGGAGTGGAGCTGGAGGCAGATACCCTCAAGAGGATAGGGGCAACGTGGAAGAACAAGGTGGATATGTTGCGGGAGAAGAACGGCGATGGGATGAGGCCATTATAGGACATTGTGTCAGATATACCCGATGGAGTCCTAGAGCAAGATTGGGCCCACTATGTCTACTTGAGGATCTCGCTTAAGCAGCAGCTACATATGATATTAATATAATTACATTAATTTTATTTTTTTGAATTTTTATTAATATTATTACATTTTTTTAGGCCCTCACCCAAAGGAATGTGCGTAGTTGGAGGCTGTAGATAGTGCAGCATAGGGCTGGCTCCAAGAGTTTCACTGTCGTGTACGATGAAATACTAAGTGCATTAAAATTATGATTTGTTCATTGTGTTTGTGCATACAATAGATAAATAATTAATGTTTCCATTTAATCTACAGAAGGCAAATCTCCAACTAGAGGGGTCATGCCTACTTACGATAAGATGTGGCCTTACCTCTACATGCCACTAGATAGGACTCCTATGCCAGCTGAGGCAGTGGAGATGATAGTATGTAATTAATTATATTGATTGATTAAATAATGATAGTTAAGTTTAAATATTCAATATTAATTGGCCTATGTTAATTTTGACAAGCTCGCATGTCTCATGTGGATAATGAGTGGTGATAGTCACAGGGGTCCACCTGCTTGGATCCCATTGTGTCACTATTGGCAATGTTCATTAAGAGTTACTCCAACTACCTTTGAAAAACACACTTTGTTTTGGTGGAGCTATGTTCATTCTTTAGGAAGTTGTGTGCAAAAGTCTTAGTATCTTAATAGCTCAATCAGCGGTAGCGTCAAATAATTCTTACACTTTGTCACTTGGAGATAGTATTTCCTCCATCATTCTTCACTGTCATGGTCCACTTGATCGTCTACCTTGTACGAGAAGCAAAGGTCACTAGGCTGGTTCAATATTGATGGTTGTACCCTATAGAGAGGTACTAAATGATCTCTTATCCCTGCATTTTCAATTTTATTTTTTTATATTTCAATTGCTCAAAATTATTAATGGAATATTAAACTGCATATACTTGGGGAAATTAAACCATATGTTAGAAAAAAGTGTGGCCACATGGGTAAATAACATAAGGTTATTCTAGAGATGAGGTCTTAACATTCTGTTCAAGGTACTTTAATGATGATATGGAGACATCTTTTAACTGCCCTCGTCATGTTGATGATTGCCTTCTTGGTCATTCCACATCAACTTTATTTCCTCCTATGGGGAAACTAGTTGGAGGATGTGAATTCTTCATATTCACTCCCACAGAGAAACTCCTAGCACACACGCATGTTTTGATACATTACAGACAAGTCGAACCTTTCATGCAGTAAGTATTATTCGCTCACCAACTTTTATACTTTATATGTATTCCTCACTGACTCTAACAAGTTACATTTTATTGCAGTGAATTTTGAAATGATCTCAAGTGGCATCTATGAGGGCATACACGTTTTGCTAAGATTGATAAGAAATTCCACAGAGACTTCTCTAAATGATTTACACATCAATATGTAATAATGTCGGCCTGTACGTAGATAAACTCGTAATCCTCTCCCTCGGTCTATTAGACCATGCAAGAAGATATATACCATATAATATCAAAGGGTTCAAGTTCTGTACAATTGCACGTGATCAGGGATTGCTCACACAAAACTCTAGAGTTTGTGGCTCATTTGGGACGAGATGTTACACTAGTAGTAGTGACGCTGACATGCGTTTTAGAGATGCCACTTACTATGGAAAGTTAATTGACATCGTTGAGTTAAGTTACTGGCTTTTCACCGTAATGTTGTTCAAGTGCTTGTGGGCAAACATGACAACTTCACACGGACTAAGCATAAACCACTTAGGCATCACCTCTGTCAATTTCTCTAGACTCATTCATATAGGGAAATATGAGGATGACAAGCTATATATTCTTGTGTATGAGGCACACCAAGTTTACTATGTATAGGACGAGAAGTAGAAAAACTGGAATATAGTCGTATAGCTCAAGCCTCGAGATCTTTATGACATGGGTGATAGTAATATTACTTATGACAGTGAGTCCTTCTAACCTACGAATTTTGAATTCTTCTTCCCTCAAGAAGATGATAATTTAGCTATTTTCATGTATATTTCTTTTATTAAATTATATGTTACTAAATTTTTTCCTAAATATATTTAATAATCCTAAATATAATTTTTAAAATTTTTCCTTCTAAGCATGATGATGATCAAGAATAACAGAATCAATCATCTATATCCCTCATATAATAATTTCTTTTTTACATAAATTAAACATGTAAATAAATCAAAATTAGTTCAATTTTTTAAAATTAAAATTTATGAATTTCTAGCAGTCTAGAAATTGTCTCCATGATAAAACTGCTACAAATGTACAAAACCGCTAGAAATGCTTCCCATACCTCCATAAATATCACCTCACCCCCTCGTTCATTTACTCCTACATTTCTTTTTGTCCCTATGTATCCTTCATGTATTTCCTTAAAAAATTGTCTTCTCTCATTTTCCTCCTCTTTTTTTTCTTTACATGGTAAGACGTTAATTATTTTGTACATCTTTATTTATCTTCATTTATAATTTACTAACATACTTATATTTTCTTCTTTCATATTTTCTTTCTTCATCTCATCTAATACAACTACTCCTTCAACTTATGAATTGAAGTTCAACCCTACAAATTATCTCATCTCCAATTCTTGTATTCCCAACTCAATTTCCTTAACAAATTAAATTAAACTAGTATCATACAATCATAATTTAATTACTTATTATTTATTACAATATATTTTTATACACAACTTGAAATACATTGATAATTACACATATCAACATAATCATCTCATATAATCTATTTAATTGTTTCCTAATTAATAATATCATATTTTAGAACAATGAAAAAATGATTTATTATTTTTTTTATGTGGAATGAAATTACTAGCAGTTTTATAATTGCTAGAAAACAACAAACCTAAAAAAATTTAGAGCCTAAAAACGTGAAAAGTATTTCAAAAATTCAAATTTTGGCACCACATTTCTAGCGGTTCCCAACCGTTACAAATTATGGCGCTATCCCAAAAATTTTGTTTCTCGCCAACCACCACGCCCTATGCTACAAATTAGGAAACCGCTCAAAATATTTCCAATCATAAATAATTTCTAATAGTTCCCAACGCTTGAAAAGTCATTCATCCCACTATGTTTTTTTTTTCTAGAGTTTAGATGAACGGTTAGGAATGTCCTAAAGTTTTGACCACTATACGTAACGGTTCACTAGAACCACTAGAAAATCAGTTTCTAGCAGTTAAAACGGCTAAAAATGCCATAAAATAACTGCTACAAATAACCTATTTTTTTATAATGTTTTTGTCGCTCATGAAGATGAACATGTTCTCCATCGGGCCGTAGATGAACACCATGGGTTTACCAAACAGATTTAGCTTAGATATGGAGACATACTTGTTGACTCTATGTTGTATCCATTGTTCTACAGTGTTGGCTCGCATGGCTCAAAGAAGACATAATCTTTAGCCTATTATGGGGATTCCCATGGAAACTGGAGGGACTGTTGTTGATGATGATGAAGAATATGATGTTTTTTTTTCTTGTGAGAAGAATAAGGATTGGGATGGGGTAAATGATAGTAGCTAGGATGATATTGTCAATGGTTGTTATTATGGGACTTATGGTTTGGAATCTGATAGTTTGAACCTCCTGCTTCCTTTTCTTTCTTTGTATAGAACTTTTAACTTCATGTTTAATCTGATGATGTTGTGATAGAGTGTCAATAACTCCCATTTTGTCTCTAAGATATCAAAATTTTGCATGATGCAATGATTTTGTAAAGCAAACAATAATATCCAATTCAGTTGGTATATATTGAATAGAAAAAAGTTTTGACCAATCCTGATCACGAATATAATGAACATCAATTTCAATATGTTTTGTGGGTGAATCATGAACAGGACTACAAGCTAGATTGGCAACACTAGTATTATCACACCAAAACATAACATGAACACGTTTGATGTGAAGTTTTAACTAAGATAATAAGGATATATGATCCAGCTAAGTCCTGCCGCTGTATTGGCTAAGGAGCTATATTCAGAATTTGTACTTGAACGAGCTACAACTTGTTTCTTTGATGACCATGTAACGAGACAGTCTCCTAGGAAAACATAATAACCTCCAACAGACCTTCTATCATCATGGCAAGATGCCAAACCATCATCTAAATATCTAACAAGATTCAAACAACCTGATGGTTTAATATATATCCCATGATTGATAGTACCTCTTAGATAGTGGGCTGTGACAAAAATTGATTGAGTTTGCCAAGACTAAAACTTACATCAGGACATGCGTTACATTAATATGAAGTCATAATACTTTGCTATGTTGTTGGATTCTCAATGAATTCACCACTAAGAGCATATAGAGATTTATGAGCCGCCGCCATAGGAGTTTGACAAGGGGAAGCCATACTCATTTGACATTTCACAAGCATGTCAGAAATATATTTCCCTTGTCTCAAATATAATCTAGTTTTATCCTTGTACATTTCAATGCCCACGTAATGGACTGTGCCTAAATCTTTAAGAGAGAAAATATTGTGAAGTTTAGTAGAGAATATTCATACTTTTTGGGTTACTTCTAGTCACTAAGATATCATCCACATAAATAAGAATCAACAAGATTTGACTACTGTCTGTATAAATGAACAAGGAGGTATCCATCTTGGCATTTATAAAGCCCCAATCAGTATTGTGAAGATGTTCATTCCAAGCTTGGGGAGCTTGTTTCAACCCATACTTTTTTGGCTTGGATGGATCTTTAAACCCCACAGGTTGTTCCATAAAAACTTCAGACAAGTAGCCATTAGATAAGTATTATTGTTATTGATAAGTGATGTTCTGTAACCTATGGTTAAGCTGTAAAACTAAAAGTAGACTCTCTTCTAAACCTCTCACAGTAAGTATCTCACTAATAAGGGAATTTAGAAGCCAAGAGGAATTTAGTAGCTAGGAGGATCTCCAATATATTGAAAGGATGATTATTCACTCATATCTTAAATATTACTAAACATAATGGACTAAAGATGATAAGGAGGATGACTCATAATGGACTAAACATGATAGATAATGACTTGACTTGTATAATTCAGCAACCACTTGATAAATATTACTGACATACTTGATAATAAAATAAAATAACAAACATAGTAAAACATAATGATCTAGACTGAGTAAACTATAACTAATTCCCTATTCTTTCGCCTTAGATATTTCTTCATGGCCATATCAATACTCCCCCTTGGAAGGCCAACGTGTCCTCAAGTTAAAAATCTGGAAATTGCAGTTGTAGAAGGTCATAATCTTCTCAACTTGCTTCTTCTATAGGTCTGGTCCTCCATTGCACTAATAGCTCTAAGTGTGGCCCTTTCCACCAAAATGATAACACTTTCTCTGGTTCTAGGAGAAGTTCAAAGTCAACAGAAATAGGTAATTCAACTGGGAGTACGGCAGGGGTTTGTTTAGAGCTAGACGCAGTAATGATACATAGAAGATCAGGTGAATTCTTGTTGATGGAGGGAGTTCCAACTCATAAGCAACATGCCCCACTTTCCTGATAACCTTGTAAGGGTCAAAGAATCATGGGGAAAGTTTGGAGTACTTCTTATGAGCAAGAGAATGCTGTCAGAATGGTTGGATTTAAAGATAAACAACATCAATAACTTCAAAATTAAGCACACGCCAGTGTTGATTTGCATAAGACTTCATCCTGTCTTATGCCTTTTTAAGATTATCTTGGAGTAATGCAGCATGTAATCTCTGGTTTATAGCTAATCATCAAGTTCTTCCACATTAGTCTCACCCTTAATGAAAGGATGAAGGGGATGAGGGTATCTACCATAAACCACCATGAAAGGGGAGGTGTTGTTGACATGTGGAAACTAGTATTGAATGAATACTCTGCCCAACATAAGAACTTGCTCCAATTGTGTGGTTGCTCATGTGTAAAGCATTTCAAGTATGCTTCCCAACAACGGTTACAAATTTTAGTTTGTCCATAGGTTTAGGGATGATAATATGTACTCATCCTCAAATGAGTCTAGCTTAACTTAAACAACTTCTACCAAAAAGCACTAAAAAAGAGTGAGTCCTTATATGAAATTATAGAATGAGGCATGCCATGTAGCCGAATGATTTATTCACATAATCGAGCACCCATATACTTGGCAGTAGAGGGATGACATAGTGGAATGAAATTAAACTATTTACTCAATCTATCTACTACCAAAATAATAGTATCAAAATTTCTAGATCTGGGCAGCTAGGCAATAAAGTCAATAGAAATATCTTCCCAAATTTGCTCAAGAGCCGTATAGGTTGTAACAACCCAGCAGGAGATAAGGTCTCATACTTATTCTTCTGGTAGATAAAATATTACTAAATCAATATTTTTATATCATATTTAATTTGACACCAGTAAACAGTACCTGTGAGATACTTTAGGGTCTTTAAGAACCTTCCATGGCCACCAGAAGGGGTGATATGAGCTTCTTCAAGTAATTTAGGCTGGAGTAGAGAGCTTCGTGGAATTACCCATCGCTCTTGATAGTAAAGCCTTTGCTTACCCATAGTGTAACCTGGTTTGGAATAGCATTCTTCTCTCAATGCATTAATGATTGGGCCTGTAAATGGATCTTTCAATAAAGCTTCCTCTAATTCCAAGAAGTCCAAAGGTAATGGTACTACTATATGAAGAAAATTAGCATGATGTGGCCATCGGGAGAATGCACCAGCCCCTAATTTTCCTTCCCAGCTTTATAGATAATGGTGAAGTTAAATGGAAGGATCTTGATAATGAGACGTTGCTAGTTATTAGTGATCACTCATTGATCAAGGAGGTGGTTGAGGCTATTATGATAAGTTCTAACTGTGAAATGTCATCCTTATAGATAATGGCACCAATTTTGCAAAGCTAGCACTAAGGCCAATAACTCACGATCATATACTGACTGGTACTATTAAAAAATGAAAATAATTTGGTATAGAAAGCAATGGGGTTGTCTTGTTACAAAAGGATAGCACCAACGCCCTCCATAGAGGCATCACACTCAACAACGAATACATAATTAAAGTCAGGGAGTTTTAAAACAAGTGAAAAAATTAAGGCTAGCTGGAGTTTCTCAAAAGCTTTCTAAGCAACAGGAGATCAGTAGTGAGCATAATAGTGATACAATGATAATAGTGAGCATAATTATGCCTAAACTTTTTGAACAACTGACATTGTTCTTTAGACTGATTCTTATTAGAACTGCTACCAAAATGACCTCCCTTGCCTCTTCTACGAGATGACCGACCATTTTGGCCACACCAAGTGTTTATATTATCATGCATATTCAACCTCAAAGTAAGATTAGAAAATGCAGATGAGATATTATGTCGAGAGGCTGAGTGAAGTTGTTCAAGATGAGCATCAAATGTGAACAATGACATCTGAAAATTAATCCAATTTAAATCATCTTTGTTGAAAAAATGGACAACTAGAGGGGTATACTTAGTGTCCAAGAAAGCAAGAATTTAAGTATGAAGGTCAGATGGAGAAATTGGGCTTGCAATAAGAGCCAAGATATCTACAACTGTCTTCATCTTATTGAGATATTCCTCCATTTTGAGTCCTTTGAAGTTCTCCTTTGAGAAGAGTAAATATGGTTTTAGACTTTGAACCAATGAGCTCTTTGGCTATTTTTCTCAAAGCAGTGGCTAATTTGCACTGAGTGAGTTGAGATGATATCTCTACAATAATCATACTGTAGAGCCAACCCAAGAGAATTTGATCAGTGGCTTGATAATCTTCATATGCTGTATTAGGAGGACTTTTTCAAATGAGTCAATAATAAACTCAGGGGTATAGCTTTGGTTCCTAGTAGATAACCTTCTAGTTTATGACCTTTAATGATAGGTGTCATATCCCCAATTTTCTTATCTAATGTATACGTACAGTTTATATGTAATGGACATGAGATTCTTAGAATAAACTGTATCAGATTGAGGAAGGAAAAAGAGGGATTATTAACTAAGGAAAGTTCAGGTACCTAAATAAAAATTAGAAAAGGTTAGAGGCCAAAAGTAAAAGTAGAGACAAAAAAAGGAGGGATTTAAATGCAATTAACTAAAAGTGTAGGGACCTAAATGCAATTAACCAAAAGTTTAGGGACTTAAGTGTAATTATGAGAAAGTTGAACTGAAAAAGGTTAAAAAATATCTAGAATCATATTAGTCCTAAATTTTACCAGTAGATAGACAAAATTATTTTGGTCAGTTTAACGCAACACAGAATTTTGATTTGAGGTCCCGATTAATTGATATAAATTCCTGAAGTCATGAAGAATTATTGTAGTATATTTCAGATCTCAAAATTAGATGAAACTTTATAATAAATTTCTATATTTAATATAAGAATTTATCAAATTGATCAGAAAAGGAATCCTATAGAATTCTTACAGAATTTTACAGTGGAATAAAATACCCGATAAATAGGGTCAGAAGAGATTTCTTGGAATTTATACCATAAAGGTAATGGACCAACACAAAGGCCCAAATGGCATTCCAATAGGCCCAATAAGGTGTTTAGATAGTTAAGTGGGCTAGAGTCCAGAGCAAATCAGGAAAAGTGTGAAATTACAAAAATGCCCCTAGGTGGTCAGATTGTACCAGTGATGGATGGAGGTATTTTGGTCATTCTAGATAGGTAAAACTTTCCAAGATAGTATAAAGATGATTAGTTAGAACCATTATATACCCTAATACAGTATAAAGAGGTGTGAAATGACAATTATGCCCTTAGGGTTAATATAGTGCAAGAAAGAGCAACAAGGGTATTTTGGTCATTTTTCAAGGTATGGTTGGCAGATAAATACTCATTCTAACAATTTTAATGGTATGAGAAACCTAGACACTGGTTTCCATGATAGAATACATATTCTAGAATATTATAAAAATTAGGAACATAAAAGAGTCTAGTTTTTGTGAAATTGCTCCGATCGGTACTGGATTGGACTAAAATTTTTCCTATCAGTATATTTACCTTTTTCTAGCCAAACATGGCCCTAAATTATGTCATGCATGGCATCAACTTAAGGCTTCTAGGGAAAGCTTGGTTCAAGAATGAATATGGACTATTAATCAAATAGTAACTAAACTAATCTTGGCCATTCATTTTCACCCAAGATTTTCTATAAATACCCCCCAAACCAGGTTGTACTTGGCATGCATGGTACCTTAGGGAACCTCTGGCCAAATTTCAATTGAAGCAAGAAAGAAGCACACAACTTGGAGCAACAAGCAAAATAACTAGTTTCCTTGTTCTTGGACTTTAATCTAGCAAGTTAGCTCTTGGTTTTAAGGGGCTTTTGTAACTTATTTTCCTTGTAGGTGCTGCTAGAAGTGCTGTACACATTTGATAAGAATATGAGTTTTATGTTATGGATAGTTTAGATAAGCTTAAACAAGCTAGAATCAAGTGGTATAAGCTTGGAAATTCAAGTATGCATGTGGTTAGAGTTTTGTGTTTTTGGCTGCTACTGTACAAAATACTGTTCATATATTGGAATTTCATGGTTTTGATTCTTCCAATGAGTTTAGAATAGAAAATTATGTGGGTTCATATATTGGAAGCATTGGAATCAAAATGTGAATTTTTGGAAAATCAAGGGTTCACTTCGGTTCTCTACAGCAGCTCATGATGTGTTTTGATTTTGGAAATTCTGGTTTCATATTTGGATTCTTCATGAAAAATTATGTGAAAATGAACCATGAGAATTTATTTTAGAAAGATGGAAGTAGGAAACATAAAATAGAAAAAGAATGGAAGTTAATGAAAACCTAGTCTTGGAATTGTTTTTAAGTTAAGTTGTAACTTGATGTTACTTTGTAATGGCTAGGTTTTGAAATTTTTGAGGGAAGGAAATCATCTCAAGATGAATTTGTCAAGGATAACTAAATAGATAGCAAGAATACCTAACTATAATTTCATGTTTGTATGCTTGCTTGTTAGTCATGATGTTTGGTTGAGCATGAGATTGTGTCATCATGTTGATGATAAAGTATGAATGATTGCAACTCCTTGGAACTTATGTCATGACAATATGCATGTTAGAGTTTGCTTATGTACCATTATGAAGTAGATCTCATCTCATGATAACATGTTAAGCATCCAATTAATCATGCATGATATTATAGTTTGTATGACTTGCTATTAGGATTTCTATGAAATCTCATTCTTTCCATATGCATAACCATGTCATAGGTGCTAGAACATCTCAAGGAAAAAGGGTAAACATAGATAGTTTAACTTGTATTATAAGTTATATTGGTTACTTGACACTATGGAAGGTTATGATGGGATCCATAATGTATGATCATGTAGTTGTATTATGAGGCCGTGGCTTTATGGTGATGTTTATGATGCTTTAACCAACACGTTTGAACTTGAAATTTGATATGATAATATCTAAGATGTAGAACTTTAAATAAACACCAAGAACACCTTAATTGGTTAAGTATTCAATTTATTATGATTTTTCTAAGTTGGAGTTAAAATCTAAAATTCAGATAAAGTGAGCAACTGGAGGCAGTAACTTTCCGATGTTAATTTCATATGGTAAATGAACGAGTTTTCCTATGAAATTTTATGAACATAAATAACACATCTGGAAATTTACATCCATAGGTAATACGGTTTATTTGGACAAGTAACAAAAGAGAAATGGATTTTTGAAGTTAATACAAAGAAACTGGAGCTTCCAGATTTTATCAAATAAACAGTATTTTTCAACGAATAAAATGATTTCATTTGGACAATAGAACCTCAGTTTTACAGTTTTTCTTCAAATTTAAATGCAATAACTTTCATTACAAATTAGAACCATCCTATTTTAATTTTTCTAGAATTAATTATGAATTTTTAAAGTAAGGTACATGTTTTGGATTATCAAAATGAACAGTAACCATGAATAGTACCCGAGAAGCAATCTTTTAAAAATGCATGGTTCTAAGGCATTAGGCTATGTAATTGGTTCAAATGTCTTCCAGCTAAGTATAATTGAAGTTAAAAATAAGGATACGATAATGGGGAGTATCATTGTTCCCAAGTTAAATAGTTAACTCCATCTAGCTTTATAGAGCTTACTTGATTTAGTGAGTTGAGAAGTAGTTTGATAACCATGGACAACGAGGTGGGAGAAGTGATTAGATATAGAGGAGTGGTAGAGCCAAAAAATAAAAATAGGGATAGAGATATGAATAAGAGAAAGGCTGAGGAAAAATAGATGAATGGTATTTGGGGTTGAAGAAGAGTGAGGGAACAGAAGATTTTGAGAAAGAGAAGTTACCATCGATGGTGGAGTTAGGATGAGATAGAGCAAACAGTAGAAGGAATAAAGATTGCGATGTAGAAGAAGAGAGGCCATCAATGATGGTGGAGATCAGAGTAGTACAGGCGAATGGGAGAATGAACTAAGATGGAAAGGTGTTGGTGAAGGGAGGTATAGTTGGTTAGGCTTAAGAAGGAGAGAATACAATAGGTGTGGTTAGCATATAAACAATGGAGGAGGTAAGGTCGCTTTTGGCAGCTGAAGAATGAGTTTATTAGCTTAGTAATAGAGTTTTGGGAGAATTGCAGTTAGGTTCCATGGAAGAAATCAAATTGCAAATAAATTCTAAGAAATTAAAAAGAATGGATCAATAAATAAGTGAATGTATAGGGGATGAATTTATAGATTATACATATCTTTGTAGTATCATGCATATAATTACTTCTAAACAATTGATTGGATAAATGAAAATCACATCCTATCATGAAACATTCATATGATTTAATGATCACATTTTGGTTTTTTCATGTTAAATAAATTGTGCCTTAATGTTCCAACAATCTTCACAATATTGCTAACTGTTCAATATTAGACTTTAAAATTGTTTTTACTTTTTTTCCATTTCTACATGTTAATGCTTGTTTTAGTATTATTTAGTTTTGAAATGATTACATCATGTAATTACGTCTATCAGGCTGCATTAAGATGTTTAAGTTTTCAACAAGACTTTGTGGGGATTGTCATAGTGATCGACATAATTTTCCTTTTGGTGGGTATTTTTTGTAGTTCTCATGTTAATCCCTCCTAAGAAAATATATTTTCTATTCATGTTGTTTGTGGAGAGTAATTTACTGAACATATTTTCTTTGTTTATGTTAATTTAGCACAAAATAGATATTAAAAGGACAATGGAGTAGGAAGCAAGGAAGTGCCAATGGCTTGTTTTGTGGCTTGACTGTGATAGAGAGGGTGAAAATATTGCATTTAAAGTAATAGAAGTATGTACTGTAGTAAATCTCCATCTTACTTTAGCACTGCATACGTGATTCGATAGAGATTTGAGTGTTGTTGGATTGTTGTGAGACGTAGCAACAAAACTTATTTGCTCAAGCTTGTTAAAGTAACACTTTTTAGTTAGATGACTAGGGATTCTTTTTCCCATGAAGAAGCTAATAGGTTGTGGTTATGTAGGAAACACCATGAACACCAATGAATGTGTAACACCTGTTAGGACCAAGGTGATGCCTTACAAAAATTTTAGACTGACTAACTACCTTAGAAAATAGTCGCCACCTTACAGCAACAATTGTCCAATGAGGTAATTTCTTCAATACACTTGCTACTATTAAAAATAGGTGTTTTGGCCATGTTTGGATTGTTGATTTTGGAACCTGTGACCATATGACGAATGATCGGTCTCTCTTCTCCTATTACACTACTGCTCCCTCTTATCTTGCTGTAAAAATTGCTAATGCCTCTAATGTTGATGTTGCTAGCATTGTTTGAGTCAGAGTATCTAATTCCCTTACACTTCATATTGTTCTTCATGTCCCTAACTTAAAATGTAATTTATTATCTGTGAGCCAATTGGCTTGTGAAGGTGTCATGCTAACTTTTTTGCCACGTACTGTGTTTTCCATGACCTGCTTGCTTATGGGGATGGTGATTGACAATTCTAAAGAGTTGATGGGCTCTACTACTTAGAAGAGAATGAAAATAAAACTATTGCGTCCTATCATAACGTGTCTCTCCCTAAGCCTAGTAATTTGGATTTATGGCACAAATGGTTAGGCCATCCAAACCTTTAGTATATATGTCAGATGTTTGCTTCACTTATTTCTAATAAAAATACCAACTTTTATTGTGATTCATGTGAATTGGCTAAACATCATTGTGCTTATTTTCCTAGTATTCCATATCATGCTTCCACACATGACTATTCATAGTGATTTATGGGGACCCTCTCGTATCCCAAACTGTACCAAATCAAAATGGTTTATCACCTTTATTGACGACCACTCCCGTGTTACTTGGGTATTTCTATTAAAAGATAAAATTGAAGTTTGCACCATCTTCCAGACTTTCTATACCATGATTGAAACTCAGTTCAAAACCAAAATTAAGATTCTTAATACTGACAATAACACTAAGCACCTTAACCAATCCATGGCCACTTTTTTAACTACTCAAGGTATTATCCACAAAAGTAATTGTCTCTATACACCCTAATAGAATGGCATTGTAGAATGTAAGAATAGACATATATGGAAATTGGTTGAGCCTTCCTTTTCACCTCCAATGTCCCTAAATTCCATTGGGATGAAGCTGTCCTCACTACTATATTCCTCATTAATCGCCTTCCAAGCAAACCCATATCTTATAAATCCCTTTTACAATTGCTCCACATCTTCAATAATCATTCCTTCCTAGAAAATACCCTTATGCTCAGAGTTTTTTGCTGCACCTCATATATCCACCTTTACCACCCTCATAAGCTTGATACCAAAGCTGTCAGGTGCATCTTCTTGGGTTACTTGGGCTCTTAGAAAGGCTACAGATATTATGATCTTATTACATGTCACCTTCCATGAACAAGTCCCTTTTTACTCGTCTTCAGTCTAATGGGAGAATTAGAGTGAACCTCAAGCACCATCACTATTGCCTTATAGCCAAATCAAAACTCTACTATTTATTGAGCATGACCCTATCCCTCAGAATGAGCCACTTGACCAAACTGAAGCACCTAACATAAATAAAGGGAATACTAGTTTAGGGAGATACACAAATAAGGATATTTGGGTCTATACAAGAAGACACATGACTGATAGAGCTCATTAGATAACTAGCATGAGCCAAGAGTTAGAACCATATGCAGATCTAGGCATAGAGAATGATGATAATCTTGATCTTACCTATTACCAAAAGAAAGCAGCCTCTGTCATGCACAAAATATCCCATTGAAAGATTTGTCTCATATAAGGCATTTTCATCAAAATATTTGGCATTTGTCTCTCACCTAGATCAATGTCAAGATTCCTAACAATATTGAAGAACCCTTATCCAATCCAAAATAGAGGAAAGAGGTCATGGAGAAAATAAAAGCTCTAGAGAACAATGAGACCTGGGAGATAGTAGATCTTCCTAAGGGTAAGAAATTAGTAGGATGTAAATAGGTATTTACCCCAAAGCACACAGCTAATGGCAGTTTGGACAAGTACAAAGCAAGGCTAATAGCAAAGGGCTTCTCTCAAATATATGGTATAGACTACACTGAAACCTATGTACTTGTCACAAAGTTAAACACTATCAGAATTTTATTTTCCTTAGCTGCTAATCATAATTAGCCACTATATCGATGCATGTAAATAACACTTTCCTTAATGGGGAGCTAAGGGAAGAAGTATACATAGAGTTGCCTCCATGGTTCTTGATAGAAAAGGAAAGACACCGTGCATATTGAAAAAATCATTGTATGGATTAAAATAGTCACTCAGAGTGTGGTTTGAATACTTTTCTAGAGTATTAAAGAGTCAAGGCTATATAGACAATGACAAAGTGACCACACAAGGTTCTTCAAACACTGCGGTAAAAAGATCACTATCTTAGCAGTATATGTGGATGACATTGTTCTGACTGGGGATGATCATGCTAAAATCAGCCAAATCAAAGGAGTTATTAATGAATAATTCTAGGTTAAGAATCTTAGAGAAATGAAGTATTTTCTAGGTATGGAAGTTGCTAGATTAAAAAAGGAGATAAGTGTATCTCAAAGGAAGTTTATCCTATATATCTTAAAAGAAACAGTGATGCTGGGATATAGACCAAGTGACACACCTATAAGGGTTGAAAAAAATGAAGAAAATAACCTTTGGAAAGAAGTCGATAAAGGGAGATATCAACTAATGGTAGGAAAAATTATATATTTATCCCATACTCGACCCAATATAGCATTTGCAGTAGGTATTGTGAGCCAACACTCCTATGATCCTAAGCAAAATCACCTGAATGAAGTCTATAGGATACTGAGATACCTAAAAGACTCACCAGGGTGAGGACTACTATTCAAAACAACTACTTAAAGAAATGTAAAAGTATTTACAGATGCTGACTGGGCAAAAAATTAAGATGATAGGAGGCCTACTCCTGGATATACTATATTTGTTTGGGGTAATATTGTCTCTTGGCGAAGGAAGAAATAAAGTGTAGTTGCCAGAAGTAGTGTAGAGCATAATTCAGAGAAATAACCCTTGGGATCTGTAAGGGAATCAAGATTAAATGGGTACTTGAAGAGCTAAGGATGACTATGACTCGTCCTATAAAGTTCCACTCTGACGGTATGACAGCAATCAATATCTCTCATAATTCAGTCCAATATGATCACATTAAGCATGCTAAAATAGGCAAAAATACACGAAGTATTATAGAATTCTAGCTTGAGCTTGTGGCTCTATGGCAAGACTTGATCTAATGACAGAGGAGACGTGGGACTCTCTACATGATACTGCTTGTAATAAACAAAATATTGAAAATAAACAAGTGTTACATTTTTTTTTGCCAGCCTCAACCCAGAATTTGATGATGTCCGAGGTCGGATATTAAGCACACAGTTTCTTCCACCTCCTAGGGTTGTATATGCTGAGATATTACGTGAAGAATCTTGGCATAAGGTAATGTTGCCTGTACCTAAATCACCTTCTTCGACTAATTCTGCTACTTTTGTAAGTCAGTATACCAATTATAGCTCTACTTGTGGAAAAGTAACTTGCTACTATTGCAAAAGGATGCGTCATACTAAAAATAAGTGCTGGGATATCTAGGTAAACCTACTGACTGGAAGCCAAGAAGAGGTAAACCTCATACTAATCAAGTCTCTTAATCATAAGAGAGTGCTCTACCACCAGTCTCAACTATGAGCAAAGAACAAATGGGTCAATTGTTCGAGTATTTTAAAACTCTTCATGTTGAATAACAGTCTACATCTGCTTCTACTATTACTCACCGAGGTAATCATGTTGCTAACTTACATACCTTTGTCCCTACTAAATAGATTGTTGATATAGGGGCTTCTGACCATATGGCTTCAGAAGTCAAAATGTTTGATTCCTATCTTCCTCTGACTGGAAGTAAATTAATTAAGTCAGAAAAATTATATCTTGACTCTGTCTTACATGTCCCACAATATTATCTATGAGTAAACTAACTAAAAAAATTAATTGCTTGGCTCATTTCTTTCATCTTATTGTGTTTTTAGGATCTCTCATTAGGGATGACGATTAGCATAGCTAAGGAATATGAAAGGCTCTATTATCTTGATGTTTTTATCATGAATGCTTTAGGTTTCAAAATAAGTGGTTTAGCCTCAACCACAAATGATAATAATATTGTATTATGGCATAAAATGATGGGTCATCCTAATTTTTCTTATGTAAAACACATGTTTCCCTATTTATCTTTGAATAAAATTACTATTTTCAATTGTGAAACTTGTGAGTTAGCCAAACACTATCATCCTAGTTTCACACTGTCTATCTATAAGCCCACCTGCCCTTTCTCTATTATTCACAATGATGTCTAGGGTACCTGTCGTATCCCAAACTATACCTAGTCCAAATATTTTGTTATGTTCATTGATGACTACACATGCATGAGCTGGGTTTACTTGCTAAAAGATAAGTCAGTAGTTACCTCAATTTTTATCGAGTTTCTTTCACTATGTCAAAAATGAGTTTAACACCACATTGCAAGAGTTCTTTACATAGATAATGGGACAAAATATTTTAACCAATCCCTCGAGAGTTTTCTTAAAACTAATGGTATTATGCATAAAAGTAGTTGTCCTTACAACCCTCAACAAAATGATATTGCCAAATAGAAAAATAAACAACTTCTTGAAGTTTCTCCTGTACTCTTGTATATCTATTAGACTCTAAGTTTTTCTGGGGGAATGCCATACTCATCCATACTGTTACTTACCTTGAATACTCTTTACCACTTTGAGTCTTTGGTTGTTCTATCTTTGTCCATCAACATCACCCACCATCTTTAATCCCAGATCTGTCAAGTGTGTCATCTTAGGCTATTCTAATTCCCAGAAAGGATACAGGTGCTATGATCCTATTACTAAAAATCTCTTTATCAGTCGAGATGTTACCTTTGTAAAAAATGAACCTTATTTCACCACTTCTTCAACTTAGGGGAGAATTAGAGTGAGTTTCAGTTTGAGTGTATTCTAGAACCCATACCTCTATCTACTCTCATTTTGCTCTCTACGGACCCATCCTATATTAGGCCACGACTAGAGGTCTAGGCTCAAATGTTTGATAATATTTACTCACGTATAAATAAATAGGTAGTTAGGTCTAATATACCTCAAGAGGTCCTAATCTCATCATCGGTGGAAGGTCCTGTGAATGCTAATAAAAATATTCAGGCAACAAAGACAAGAGAGAAAGAACTTCCTATTGTATTAAGAAAGAAAACTTGAGCATGTACCAAGCATCCTATTCAGAAGTATGTTTCTTACTCCACTATCTCTGAAATGCATTATAGCTTTCTTACTAATCTTGATCGGATTCAAGTCCCTAAAACCGTATATGAAGCTCTTGAGAGTCCAGAATGGAAAAATGTAGTAATGGAAGAAATTAGATCATTAGAAAAGAATAAGATGTAGGAGTTCACTACACTACCAAAAGGGACCAAACCTATGGCATGCAAATGGGTGTTTACACCAAAATTTAATGCTGATTGTTCATTAAATAAGTACAAGGCAAGGATAGTTGCCAAGGGATTCATCCAAACTTATGGAATTGACTATAATGCAATGTTTACCCCTGTTGCTAAGTTAAATACCAATCGGGTCCTACTCTCCATTGCTTTAAACCTTGACTGGCCACTCTAATAACGACATAAAAAATGCATTCCTTAATGGTGAATTAAGGGAAGAGGTCAGCATGAGCATCTCACCCGAATTTGATAAATGGAAATATGGTCAGGTATGTAGACTAAAAATTGATTTATGCCTTAAAGCAATCACCTTTGACAGATTCTCTACAATACTCAAGATTGAAGGCTATAAGTAAAGCTTGTTAGATCACACTATGTTTGTGTTAAAAGAGTGTGATTTGATAACTATCCTCATTGTATATGTGGATGACATTATTCTCACAAGGAATACCATCAAGGAGATGGACAGAGTTAAAATGGCACTCAATAAGCAGTTTGAAATAAAAGATCTTGGAAAACTGAAATATTTCCTAGGTACAAAAGTAGCAAGGTCTCAAAAAGGGATATATATTTTTCAAAGGAAGTATATATTGGATCTTCTCAAGGAAACATGAATGCTTAGGCGTCGGCCAAGCAAAGTACCTGTTTGTACTAAAAAGAAACAAGCAAAGGAAAAAAACAGAAGTAGCTCAAGAAAAAAAAAGAAAGAGGCAAATTAGGCAGCAACAAATAAAGGACAATATCAAGAACTAGTTGGTAAGCTCATATATCTTTCGCTTACTAGGCTAGATATTCTAAGGTATCTTAAAGGTACACCTAGCAAAGGATTATTCTTTAAAAAGAATAATATCAGAGACGTTGAAATTTTTACATATGCATGTAGATTTGGCAGGAGATCAGGATAATAACAAGTCTATGTCTGGCTATTGCACCTTTATATGAGGTAATCTAGTGACATTGCAAAGTTAGAAACAAAGAGTTGTTGCCAAGAGTAGTGCAAAATCTGAATTAAGAGCCTTATCTCAAGGTATTATGGAAGGGTTATAGTTGAAAAGAGTGGTAGAAGAAGCATATTTTCAGTTTGATTCTCCATTGAAATTCTATTGTGATAACAAAGTAGCTTTAAGTATGGCATTAAATCCTATTCAACATAACTTGACCAATCATGTTGCTGTGGACTAACATTTTATTAGAGAAAAGTTGAAGATTGGATCATCAACCTGTCATATGTTCCTACCAAGTTACAAGTAGTCGACATCCTTACTAAAGGACTACCAGAAGATGTGTTTGAACACTTTGTAGACAAGTTGGACATGATCAGTATTTATGATCCAACTTGAGGGAGAGTGTGGTAATTATGAAAATAATTAATTGTTGTAAATAGTTAAGATATTATGAGAGGTATGGGGAGATAATAGGAGAGATATTAGGATGATTAATTCATATAAGATTAAAATCTCCTAGGATATTATTGTTATTTTCTATCTAATTGTACTCTATAAATTTAGTAGCTCATATGAATAAAATCATGGTAGTATTCAGGCCCTAAACTTCTACAACCTTCAATATTGCCAACACTTGCTTCAAGAAAAATCTTTCTTTCCCAACATTAAACCTCTCTCCAGTAACTGAGATGAGAGATGAAAACCATGAAAAAAGAGAGCAATGTTTCACTAGATGGCAAGCAATCTTATGCAATTTGACAACCTTTTGAATAACCTAGGAGAAAATAAGATAACATCAACCTATTAATATAACATACTGGGATAAGGAAAAAGATTATCTCTGAACATAATATGAGTGTTTTATGGTCTGAAGTCTCTGGTATTCTACACAAGGATTCTTTAAAGAAGTCCCCTAACATATATGCACATAAATTTGAAAATTCTTTTATGTCGCTGAAGCTTATCATAGAAGACTTGAAGATTAGATGGGACAATTAATGAAGCTTTATTGCCAGAATAAGTTTGCATTCAACACGGTTCACAATCCAATTAAACATGACAGAATCAAACACATAGAAGCTGACAAATGTTTCATAAAGGAAAAGCTTGAAAGTAGATACATTTGCAAGAGAAACAAATACGAGAGATCCTAACTGAAGGAGTGACAAGTTCAAAGGATTGTAAGCCAGCTAGGGATGGAAAATATCTACCCCTCTAGCATGAGGAGGAGTGTTGAAAGTTTGGGATTTGTAGAGATATGTATTAATGCAAAGGCTCCTCTCTCTTGTATGTATATGTATAATTAGATCAGTGATACTACATGGAATTATTTGACAACTCTCTTTAAACCTAAAGGATTAATTTAAATCCCAACATTTTTGTGAATAGCCGTCAATGTGGGGACAGATGTTTTATATAATACAGAAGAGTAGCTGTAAATTAGGATATAATAGTAACCAAAATCTAGGGATTCATAGATTATCAAACTTTCCTACAATAGGAATATCAAGATGCGTGAGGTCATTATATCCAATCATATTCAATATAAATGAATTCTAGAGTTCTATTTAACTACATTCGTGCAATCAGCCGGTAGGATGTTTTCATTCAGGGAGAATAGGCATTGCCTTGTTGAAAAACAAATTTGTAGCAACCAACCAACCACATTGATATAACCTAGCCCAACAAAATCAACAATACTAAATGTGAATCTATATCTCTTCTTTTATTTTCTGGGGTTGACTGCTAACGTGAACAAACAATATGCAAAGATCACACGGACAAGCAACAAAAAATGATAAAAAAGAAGTTTACAAACAAAAGATAAAGAAGCAATGCTCTTCACCTCTTAAGCTAGCTATAAAACCATTATAGAAACAATATTATGCTGCAAGCTCAGTTAAAAAGCAAATAGATTAAAATATATATATTCTTACACTTATATAGAGAGGCAACATGCCTCCATGTCATCTTTGACCATTACGTAGAAAAGCCTTTATCTTTCCAGATCTACCAAACAATTTTCTAAACCTGGTAAGATGAATTGCAAGTCTTCACAAACTAGAATGAAAAACAAGAAGCTCTTACTGTAAATAGAAAAATACTTTCTAAGAAGAAGAAAGTTGCTTTGCTTTCACAAGTGAAAGTAATATTATATGAAGTACAGAGGAAGTTTTTATCAAACAAGTAAATCATTCACCTTGATAACCAACTCCTTTGATTCAAAATCTGAAAAAGGAGACATAAAAACTCATTAGACTCTCAAGGGTAGAGGTCCTGATATATAGCATGGCGTCATCATCTACGCCCTGCATATACTAGTAGAACCATCCATAACCTTATGCTTTGAAATTAACAGAAGAACTTCACAAAAAAATAGAGGTATGACCTAGAAAATAAAAGCAAATGAAACATAAAACATAATTATTCTTCAATATAAAGCAAAAAATTTTAGAGCAGTCAGTCAAAATAAAAAGAAATCTAAGATTATGAAAATTGGGAGACCATAAAATACATACCCTTAAATTCAACTTAGAAGAGTGTATCAACAATGTTCTTATACCCGCAAAATGATAGTGTGAAGAATCTAACAAAATACAAGATGCCTCAGCAACAAAAAGAGCAATAACTGAAGGGATTCATTGACTTGGCTCTTCTATACTGCTTTGCACAGTAGTCAATAGAAGGCGAAGTCACACTATGTCCTTCCTCTTTTGGCATTTCTGTACAGTATTTTTTTTTATTGATTAGCAACTAGCTCATAAAAACAAAAATTATAGAAAATTTAAAAGCTATGGACATGCTCAATTAACAAAATAATATGTAATAACCTAATTTCAAAAAATGATTGTAAGATCCACTGGCAGTGTGCTCTTTATTCAGGGTTGCAGATTTCACTTAAATTGCTACAAAACAATAAGAGACTATTCCATCAAACATTTTTCAGGATACAGTAGACTTTTGGCTTCTTCCTAGATTGTTTTCAGGGGTTAATGCCAGTGGATTTATAAAGGGATAAAACCATTTACAAGTGAACATCTTTTTTCTTTTGCTTTATTTCTTCAGTACCCTTTTCGATTGCTTTCAAAGGATTACTTACGATCCCCTTTATCCCTTTCTATTTCTTTCCTTTTAATCCCAAAATTAAAAGCACTAATCTAATATTAATACAATATGCCTTCAGGTGCGGAATTACTGGTAAACTAGTGTGGAATTACTATTGGTAAACTAATATTAATACACTTCTAGTCTCATTATCTCTGCAATAAACTAGTGTGGAATTACTTCAGTTGTATTTGGATAATAGAATTTAGAGAAAAGTGATTTAAAAGAATATATTTTGAGTATCCAAACACACTACGTTGTATTTTTTTTTCTTCTTTTATGAGGTTATTGTGCAAAAGTTGGCTTGTAAAGATACTATTGTACATTCTCCTTATCTTTAAGGGTACTACTATAAATTTCACTTAGTTTTGGAGCTATACATAAAGGTGTCAATCAAGTATAAAGCATTGAACTATGCATTAAGAGGAAGAGCCCATTTCTCAATTGCATCTAAATATGCAAAATATTTACATATATTACTTGTCTAATGGTGTACATATAATTTTGGGACAAAATTACGAGTAACTAAAAACTACAAAATTGCAAGCATCACATGATATTTTAAAACTCTTCTTTCATCTTTCGCATCCTTTCTACCCTACTTTTTATGCAAGCACACAACACACTAACATGTCTTAGCTTTATTGCTTCTAAACACAGATTGACACCTGTAGAGATATTATAGATATTATAAGATATATAAAGATCCTATAATTAGTATATAGGATAAGATATGATATTATTTTTTACTATATAGGATTAGTGAGGATTTTCTATTGTGTATATATATCTTTTCTGAATATTAATGAAGTACAAATATTATTCATATGAAATAACATAGTATCAGAGCAAGGCTCCAATCAGTGGCTCCCTTGAAGCTTCATCATCATCTTAGTAGTACGTGGTTCTCATACACAACCATGAGTTTCTGACATCAGTTTCATGCTTCAGCTCGTGGTAGCTCATGTAATGCCCTTCTTCGATACCATTCGTCTTCTCTGACATCAACTCACTAAACCCAGCCTACCTCTAGTAGTTTCACACTCTAGTTTTACATTTCTAGGTTAGGTCATCTATGTTTTTTTTAATTCACGATCCCCTCTGTTCCTGTGAGATAGATTTGGCACCTTGGTTAATATTTTCTTGTTGATTGGTCGCTAGAGTGGCCTTTAGTTGCTGCATTTACTTTGATTAGGTGCTTCTAATACTAATTGGATATCTATCATATCACATAATGTCTCATGTTATGCCTTTGTATTTGGTATTTTCTGTGACAAAGCCCCTACTGTGGCTATTGGTCTCTCTAATTATATTGTTCTTGGCTTAAATGCTTGTTGATTATTTGTCCCTGGTGTGACATCTGGTTAAACTTTTTTGATATAGGTATTGTGATTGGTTTGCTAAATCTTCTCTTATGGTATTTTATAGACAATAATTGTGATGACACATTCATAATATCTACCTCAAAGTATGCCCAATTTCTTAAATACAACAAGTTGCAAAAGCATGCCACTCTAAATGTTAATGATCTTATTGTAAAAGGTAATAATGAGACACGTTGGTCTCTTCTATTTCTAAATGTATCATAAATTCAGGTGCTACTGACCACATGATTGATAATCGTCATCTCTTCTCTACTTGTGACTCATATGCCAATCCATTAAGTATTAACATTGGTAATGGTTCTTATTCCCATGTCATTGGTTCTAGCATAGTAAGTCTTACTCCTTTTAGTAAGTTACCTTCGGTGGTGCATGTGCTTGACTTTACATTTAATCTTCTTTCTCTGAGCAAGCTTACCCCGTGATCTCAATTGTTGATTCAGGATCTCTTAACGAAAAAGATTATTGGTGGAGGTTATGAATCTGGCGATCATTACTTTCTTGATGATTAGGGATCTCATGCGGTTGCTTTTATCAATGGTGTCACTTTTTTAAAACACATTGTTGTTTGGGTTATTTATTTTTATCATCTTTAAAACAATTTTATCCTCAATTTTAGCATTTGTCATCATTAAATTGTGAGTCATGTCAATTTGCTAAACATCATCATCTTCCTTTAGTATCTCGAGTCAATAGATGGACTTCGTCTCCTTTTGAGTTAGTGCAATCCGATCTTTATGGTAGTCCAGTTGAGTCCAAAGTTAGTTTTAAGTAATTTGTTACATTTGTTGATGATTATTCCCTTACTACTTGGTTATATTTGATGAAAAGTTGTTATGAGTTGTTATCTCACTTTTATGCCTTTACTGCCAAAATTAAAAACCAATTCCATACTCATATCCATACCTGCATAGTGGTAATGCTAAAGAATATTTTTCTGAATCATTTCACTCTTTCATGCTTCAAAACAGAATTATACATCAATCTCTTGTGTGGATACACTAGCTCAAAATGGTGTTGCCGAAAGAAAAAATTGTCACTTATTAGAAGTAGCCCGTATACTTTTATTTCAAATACAGGTTCCAAAACCCTTTTAAGCAGATACGGTCTCCACTACTTACTTTCTCTTAATCGCATGCCATCCTCTGTTCTTGATGGTCATATTCCCTACACTATTATCTTTCCTTCCAAGTCTTTATTTCTAACTGATACTAAGATTTTTAGATGTGTGTGTTTTGTTCTAGATGTGTATCCTACTATCTCTAAATTAAATCCTAAGTCCCTTAAGTGTGTCTTTCTTGGCTACTCTTAATGCAAGGATTGAGGTTCAAGGCATTGACACCTATAAACTTGTTTTGAATGGTAGAAAGACCTTGATGCTGTATGATGTGTTACATGCTCTTGACATCTGACATAATTTAATTTCTATATATGACTTTGGGTTTAATGTAAACTTTCATGGTAAAGTTGTAGACATTTATAGTAACTCAGCATTTTATAGTTCATCTTTCTGATTTCAAAAGTTATTTATTTTGGATCTTGATGGTGATTTTAATGCTCACGATTATTATGTTATTACTTCAAATAATCTTGATATGAATATCTGGCATGCTAAACTAGGATATATTATTCATAATAGAATAATTAAACTGGCAAAATAAGGCATGTTGGGGATAATTCCTAACATAGATATGTTATTATGCGAAAGTTGTCTAGCTGGTAAGGCTACTAGAAAGACATTCGATAAAGGAATACGAGCTAAAAATATGTTACAATTATCAATTATGATATTTGTGGTCCAATAAATGTGAGGGATAAACACGGAGCTTGGTATTTCATTATCTTTAATGATGATTTTCTATGATATGGTCATGTCTATTTGATCTCACATAAGTCTGAGGTAATAGAGTGCTTTAAACGATACATAAGTAAAGTAGAGAATGAAATGGATAATAAAATCAAGGTATTACGCACTGATTGAGGTCATGAATACCTTTCAGATCAATTCAAACAGCTCTGTGAAGACAAAGGAATTATTAGGCAACTAACTATCCCTGACACACCTCAACAAAATGGGGTTATCAAAAGAAGAAATAGAACTCTTTTAGATATGGTTAGGTCTATAATTGCACAAGCAAACCTTCCAATTTCACATTGGGTTGATACTCTATTAACGGTAACCTTCATAATTAATTGTGTGCCCTGGAAGTCAATCGCTTCTATGCCCTAGAGTTATGGACTAAATGCTAGCCAAAATCTAAGCATCCTTTAGACCTTAGGGCTCAACGGCCTGTATACATGACAATTCTCATAGACATGGGAAACTAGGTTTTAGAGGGAAGAAATGTATTTTGATAAGGTACTTTGACCCTCAAAAGGATATGTGTTTATAAGTGAAATTAAAGATGGGATAGTGGCTAAAACATAATCAGGAGATACTACATTTATTGAGACAAAATTTTCCAATAGGGGAGATATTGACTGCACTATATCTCTCTATGAGACTTAGGAACATAATAGTGTTAAACAAATTGATAGACCAAAATCCTCTAGGTATGTCAATCTGAGTGGGAGCCAAGAACGATCAACACAAAGACCAACAAATAAGGAAAGATAAATAAGTAGCTCTAGTCAAAAGGAGTAACAGAGAAAGTATTCTAAAGAGATGCTTCCTGAAACTGCATTCCTGAATGTAAAAACCATATTCCTGAATGGTGATCTAGATGAAAAAATCTATATGGAACAACTAATAGGTTTCATTGAAAAAGGGTTTGAACATAAGAAGTGTAAACTCAAAAGATCTATTTATGGATTAAAACAGTTATCTAGACAGTGGCACTTGAGGTTTCAGAAGCCGATAACCTCATATAACTTCCAAATGATAGAGGAAGACATTGCGTCTATGTTAAGCAGTTTAAGGGTAACTTTGTAATATTATCCTTACACGTAGATAACATACTCTTAGCTGGAAATAGTCTTGACTTAGTGATAGATATTAAAGAATGGCTTTCATCGAATTTTGAGATGAAAGACATGGGTGAAGCAGAATACATACTTGGAGTCAAGATTCAAAGGAAAGTCTCCAAGAAAATTCTCACTCTTTCAAAAGAGAATTATATCAAGAAGATACTTGAGAGATTCAATATGAGTGACTACAATCTCATGGATATCCCCGTAGCCACAGGAGTGACCTTGAGTTTTGACATGTGTCCCAAAACTAAATTAGATAAAAAGTAAATAAAAAGAGTTCCATGTGCCAATGGTATCAGTAGGCTGATGTTTCTGATGATATGTAAAGACCATATATTTGTTATACCATAAGGCTAGTTAGTAGATTCTAGTCCAACCCTAGTGAGAAATATTATAAAAGATTGAAGAGTATTTTGAGATACTTAAATGGCACTATTGACTATGCGTTGTGTTATGAAGAAAGCAATTTGTGCCTAGTTGAATATTTTGATGCCAATATAGGTAGTGATGAAGAAGAACGAAGATCTACGTCAGGATACACCCTACTTAATAACGGCGTCATATGTTCGATAGCCATAAGAAAACGTGTATTACCTTACACTATATAAGCTAAGTTTGTAGAATATACTATAGGAACACAAGAAGATGTTTAGTTAAAGAGATTTATCAAACATTTAGGATTTAGGAATGAGAATACTAATATGGTATTGATACAATGTGATAACACTACAGTCGTATAGCCTACACCAAAGACCCTAAGTATCACAGTAAGACCAAACACATTGATATCAAATATAACTTTGAGAGGGATTATATAGCATAAAAAATTGTAAATGTACAATACATTTCAACCAAATGTATGGTTGCAGACCCCTTGACTAAGCCAATAGGCAAGGAAATATTTAAGAAGCATGTACAAGCCATTGACACGAGTAAAATGTAAAGTTGCAGACTGTATGTAATATTTTGTTTTAATTAATGATATAATGTATTTATACGTCTGGGTGAAAGTATATAATGTCTAATATGTCGTACAAGTTGAAAAGGTTAGCTCTCTCATATGAGCAACGCCTATGATGCTAAAGAAGCATTCAAAAATGAGACATGTGTTCACCAATAAAGCGGTAAAAGCGCTAATATGGTAGAGAAGAAACATACTAAATGTCACCTTGGCTTAAAAAGTGCAGTAAGTCGAGATAAGATCTATAAGTATGGATATAGATCAAACTATGGATACCCATATCCATGAAATATATTGCCATATAACAAATTCTTCAAAATTGACGTCATATTATGTGAATAGAATTGAAGAGTTTGGGTTTAGATACTATAAGTATTTAGACTTAATTCTATATGATGTGATTGATAAAATCAAAATAACGCACACTCTTATAGGATGAGAGGAACACCATAACATGTGATTAATACCACATATGGTAAAGAATTGCAAATGGAAAGCAAATGAATCAATCCCTACTTCATTATTGTGTGAGTTCTAGAAAGGTACCATCCTTTTCTTAATATCATTTGACTTTGACAATATCATAGAGGTATGTTTCAGCATTTGCTACTTTAGTATATGTCTTATGGTCAAATTATATATGAACCAAAGGTATTATGCTAGGAAATCGGCTGATACATATCCAAATGATATATGGGCTAAAGAAATATTACCAAAATATACACATCCATGCTGGTGTTTGTGACCGGTCCCTTATGATATTATTTTGTTGATTTCATAAGTGTAGACACTATGCATAAGTGAAGGCTATATGAGTTATATATTGACTCAAGAGGGATTAGATTAGCCATAAGAAAAGTGTATATTTGTAAATCTAGGATATTAAAGGCACTATAAAATATTTGATTGAGCTACACTAAAGGGTTACTTTGTCATGCCTAAAAGGTCTCTATAAAAGGGATTTCTAGTACAAACACCTGAATGGAGATGTCATGCCTACACGGTCATAGCAAAACACCTAGTATAAAATAAGGAAGAGAATGAGATTGGAACTATCATCTAATCCACTAAGTGTGACTAGAAAATATTGAAAAATGGGCCAGTTTGCCTATGGTGGATTAAGCCTAAATCCATTAGTATGTACAGTAGAGGGAAACAAAGTGAACAATTTTCCCCTACTTTTTGAAAAGAGAAAAATATTGGAGTGGGAGGTTATATGTGAAGCCTACTCTTGCTACCACAAACTAAAGTATGAGACAGAAGCATATTAAGTGGGTGTGTGATTTCAGTTCATTTGACTTTACCCCTTCTCTCTATAATGTGTGAACTTTTTCTGTTTTATTTGGTGTTATTTGTTGTGCAAACATAACCAGAGGCTATATCTATGCTTTAGTTTTATGTGGGTATCTCAGTGAACTGGAAAAGCTCCAAGGTACGCCTGAAATCTTATACCCTTGAAAAAGACACTTACGTTTAACATAATCTGCTTGCTTCTGTTTGGTCTAAAGAAAGGAAAATAAAGAGATCAATTTTTGAACTATTTTTAAACCAAGATAGGAGGAATGTGGTCAATCCCTATTAACATGCCCTTCACACGCTTCAATCGTAGCTTGAGTGAGAGAAACCTCAAAAATTCAAAAAAATGCTTAAGGAACTTGTGGAAAAGAAGAAGATTGAGCTCAAGAAACAAAATAATATTGCTTCTCCAAAGCAAGATCTCATCACTAGCTTGCTTGGCATGCACGATAAAGAAGGAAAAGAAGTGATTACTACAAAGGAAATCATTCAAAATAACATACTTGTTATGGTCACTAGACATGATACTTAAGCTATTCTTATCACTTTTCTCAGTCGTCTCTTAGCTAATGAACCAACTATTTTGAAGTCATTCTTCAAGGTATGTGTCACATCCTAAATTTTTCTGATCTGTATGAAACATATAGTGAAACCTGTAAGGCACAGATAGAGGAAAAAGTTTTGGAAGGGATTATGACGATGATCAGAAGAAATGGTAAATGTTAGATGGGTTTTAAGCAGAACAAGAGAAGAAAAGTATAAAGTTATAACATCAAGGGACTAAACTAAAAAGTCTAAAAGTTCTATGGTATAAAATGAAAGTAAACATAAGTTATAGCCATTAAGTGTAATCATGAAAAGTTGAAAGACTAAAGTGAACTTTTTTAAAAGTTCAGGGGCAAAATGGTAATTATAGAGAAAATTATTCTAATCAGTTTAACGCAACACATAATTTTGATTTGAGTTACCGATAAATTAATATTAGTTTATAAAGTCTGGATATAATTATAGGACCTCTGGATCTCCTAATTAGATAAAATTTGGCAGTAAATTTTCATAATTAATATAGGAATTTATAAAACTATTAGAGCTCAAAAAAAGTTATGTAGAATTTTTAATAGAATTTAAAGTAGAATAATATATACGATAAATACTTTTGAGTGAGTTTTCTTGGAAATTGAGCCATAAAGGTATTAGACCTATGTAAGGACCAAGTTGGCATCCCATAGGCTAGTAAGAAACTTAAATAGTCATGTGGGCCAGTGTCAAGAGAAACCTTAAAATGTGAAATTGTGAAAATGCCCATGTGTTGTAATACTGAACAAGAGATAAATGGAGGGCATTTTAGTCCATTGGAAAAGGTCAAAACACCAAGATATAGGAATGATTAATCAGAGTTAGTATATGCCCTAATAAGGTGTAAAGAGGTGTGAAATGATAATTATGCCTTTATGGTTAATATAGTATAAAATAATGAACCAATGGCCTTTTAGCCATTTTCCAAGGGATGGTAAGTAGATAAATACCCATTCTAACAAAGTCAATGGTAGAAACAATCTAGATACTGGATTTAAGGTCAGAAAATATATTATAGAATCTCAAAAAAATTGGAGTTATTAAACAATTGGCTTTTGTGAAATTTGAACGGCCTGATACCGGATTGAACTAAAATTTTCCAATCATATCCTATCCCTAAATTATGCCAAACAAGGCCTTAAATGATTTCTTGGATGATGTCATAAAGTGGCTTGGTGGGCAAGAAAAGTGTAAGATTGAATATGGACCATTGGATTAAATAGTGAAAGATTAAATCCTAGCCATCCATTCCACCCAAACTTTTCTATATATACCCCCTCATTTCTGTATATTCACGCCAAGTGTTAGGAACCATAGGGAGGTGCTGCCAAAATGGAATTCAAGCATGAAGAAGAGGAAAATCAAGTAGCTAAACAAGCAAAGATCCAAGGTAACTTCTTCCTCCCACCTTTGTATTATATTATAGGAAGATTTCTCTTGGATTTAAATTGTTGAAACACCATTTTTCTCTCCATGTGAGTTGATGGATGTTCTATCTTGATGGGGGAAGAAAATAAATATTGAGTTATAAAATGTTTAGATAAGTTTAAACAAGAAAGAATTAAGTAGTTTGAACATAGGAAATCATGTAATCTTGGTATTGTATCTTGAGACCCTTTTTGTCACTATTCATTCAACTGGGAAGGATTTAGAATTTCATGATTTTGATGCTTCCAATAGTTTTAAAATGAAAAATTGTGTGGGATAAAGTAGAGAAACAAATATTGGAAGCATTGGAATTAAAATGAGAATTTTAGAATTTAGGAAGGTGTTCTATGGTTCTTGACAGATTTCATAGGAGGAGTTTGATTTTTATAATTCTAAGATCATATTTGGATTTCTTAGACAAAATTATATAGGATTGGTTTAAGGAAATAATTATTACAAAGCTAAATAGCTAACTCCAAGATTTAAGTTTAGAGTTAGGGGTTTTAAGGATGTTAGTGTGCAATGTTATGTAATGGCTCTAATGAGTTGTATACACAATATAATTGTATTTAGAGCCATGATATGTCAAAGAAAATGAGTTAAAGATGATAAGAAAGCAACCAATATTTAGTTGGAAGCTTAGGGAGAAGTACAAGAACAAGAGAAAAGCTTATGTTTAAGGTAGTGAACTTATCTCTTTATGTGCTTGATATGGTATGTTTATGTGTTGACATGTATATAATGATTGAATGATGTTGTGACATGATGAATGATGTTGAATAAGTTAGGAATAACATGTTTCCCATTTCCATGCATTTTTATACAAAGCATATAGCATGATGGCATGTCACTAAATGAAGAAAGTTTAATGAAATTTCATATCATGCATTAGTATCCATATTGCATATTTAAGTGGTAATGTTTACTACTAAAATGCCTCAGAATATTACCCTCCCACAATTAACCAATTTAGGTAAAGCATGATGGAAAAAGTATGCATAGAGAAGAAGAAAAGGAAGAAAGAAAGTGGTGATTATTTGTTATAGCATGAATTGCCAACTATGTTCATGTCATATAATATAACATTATACGTAAAAAAATATATGAAATAATTATGGCATAACTCCATGTTGTATATGAGTGTATGGAAATTCAAGTTGATGATTTATAAATATTGGAATAATTTAGGAGATTTATGAAAGAAAGTCAAATGGTAAAAACATAGGTCTTAGAACAATTTTATTGTGGCTTCAGTTTAACCTAGTAAATGAAGACATTAATTCAATAAATTTTATGAGCAATTAGTACACATCCAGAGCTTTAAATTCATAGGTAATAAGTCTCATTTGGATATATATATCAAGAGAAATGAATTTCCAAAGTTACAAGACATAATATGAAATTTTCAGAATTTGTCATGTGAAAGTAACAATTTAACTGTATTGATTGGTTCACCTCCATATGATTTTTCTAGAATTAGTTATAAATTTCAAAGCTAGAATGCTAATCTAGAATTTACCAAGTGAATCATACCTTAAAGTCAAATTTTAAAAAATTTAATTTTTGGGCCAAATTAATTCTTCCGCTAGTTAAATATGCTTCCAAATACACATACTTTGAGAGGTTAAAAGTAGGATGTTTTTTAGTATGCACAAATTAGTGTGTGTTTTTCCCCTTTTATTGAAGCGTATGCTTTCAATTAACTTGAAATGATTCTTTAGTATGACATTGAAGTTTCAAATATCAAAGGGGTCTACATTGGCGAATGAGCAGGCGAAGCAGATGAGGATGACACTGGGAGATCGAACCCTGCTGGAGCTTAATAGAGAATAACCCAAGAGAGTGAGAGGAGCAATTGTGCCATTCTTTAAGCCGTAATCATTGAAATGTTATGTGGGGAAGATGGATGAAGAAGTTAAGATGCACTATGAGATGTATTGGCATGGTAAACAAGAAGTCAAGGTATATTGTTCTTTGTATATTGCATACAAATTATTTTCATCTAATCGGTAGTGATACTTCAAACCATGAACTTGATCTAAAAGGAGACTTAATTCTTTGAAGGTAAAGATAAGAGAAAGAACAAAAATAAGTGTGGTTTCACATCAAATATACGTACGAAAGTATAATTCATAAAAATAGCATCTATGGCAATTGGGTTCAGAGTCACACCTACCAATTTCAAAGATCCATATATATTTTGCTTCACATGTTGACTAGGTATGTATTATTTTGGTTCAATTTCTAATAGGATTTAATTTTAGGATACTAGAATGAAGGTTTTCGGGCGTACCTGAGATGGTCTCTTATCCACTAAGATACCCACACGTAACCGAAGAACCTTGTATGGACTCTGGTACGTTCACACAGCAAATGCACCCATAAAGGAAAAGTGCCAATGAATAGAAAATGGAAGGAGAATAGAGGAGGAGAAAAAGAAGAGAACACTCCTTTTTCTTTGTTACTGGAAAAAGAACTAGACACCCGAGAGCCTGAAACTGATTTCCACCCACTGTTTCTTCTCTATGTGTGTATCTTATGGGAGAAGTGGGATACTTGTAACTTTCTACTCCCTCATTTTCCTCCCTTCATAAATATAATCGTTCCCTCCATATTCACTCCTCATGGACCTGGGTCTAATCCACTAAGGGTGGACTGGCCCATTTTCTAACATCTCCCATTCACACTTGGTGGATCAGATGTCATGGGTCAAATCTCATTCTCTTCCTTCTTTCATACTAGATGCTTTTTTGTGACCGTGTAGGTATGACGTCTCCACTTGGCCATTCATACTAGAAATCCCTTTTACAGAGACTAACACAAAGCAACCCTTTAGTGCAACTCGATCAAAATAAGTTATAATGGCTTGAATGTCTAAGATTTACCCATATACACTTTTCTTATGGCTAATCTAATCCCTCTTGAGTTAGCATATAACTCAGATAGCCTCCACTTTTGCATAGTATCTATACTTATGAAATTAACAAAATAATATCATAAGGGACCGATCACAGACACTAGTATGGATGTGTATATTCTGGCAATCTCTCTTTCGCCCATGTATCATTTTGATATGAATCAACTCCTTTCCTAGAATAATACCTTTGGTTCATATATAATTTGACCATAGGATATATACTAAAGTAACAATCACTGAAACATACATCTATAATACTATCAAAGTCAAAGGACATTATCGAAAGGATGATACCTTTTGGAACTCACATAACAATGAAGCAGGGATTGATTCAATTACTTTCTATTTGCGGTTCTTTAGCACATGTGGTATGAATCACATGTTATAGTGCTCCTCTTATCCTTAAAGAGTATACGACCTTTTGATTCTATCAATCACATAGTACAAACTTAAGTCTAGACACTCATAGTATATAAATCCAAACTCTTCAATTCTATTTACATAATATGATGTCAATTTAGAAGAATTTGTTATCTGGCAACAAGTTTCATGGATGTGGGTATCCATAGTTTGATCCATACCCTTACTCATGGATCTCACCTCGACTCACTGCACTTTTTAAACTAAGGCGGCATTTATTGTATTTCTTCTCTACCATATCAGCACTCTTGCTACTTTACTCGTCAACACGTGTATCATCTTTGAATACTTCTCTAGCATCAAAGGCGGTTAATTGTGTGATAGAACTATCCTTTTCAACCTGTATGACATACTAGACATTGTATATTTTTACCCAAACATATAAGTAATAATAAATGACACATGATATCATTAATAAAAAAACAAAAGTATTACATACAGTTTGCAACTTTATATTTTTTGCATGCCAATAGCTTTTACATATTTCTCAAATATTTCTTTACCTATTAACTTGGTTAGGGGGTCTATAACCATACATTTAGTTGAAATGTATTGTACAGTTATAATTTTCTGTGTTATATAATCCCTCACAAAGTTATACTTTATATCAATGTGTTTGGTGTTGCTGTGATACTTAGGGTCTTTGGTGTAGGCTATAGCGCAGTATTGTCACAGTGTATCAATACCGGATTGGTACTCTCATTCCTAAACCCTAGGTGTTCGATAAATCTCTTTAGCCAAATAGCCTCTTATGCTACTGTAGTGCATGCCATAAACTCAACTTCCATAGAGTGTAAAGCAATGCACGTTTGCTTCTTGTTACTCCAACATATGGCACCATTGTTAAGCAAGAAGGTGTATCATAAAGTCGATCTGCGTTCTTCTTCATCACTGCCTATATCAACATCAAAATATCCAATTAGGCACAGATTGCTTCCTATATAACATAACGCATAGTCAGTTGTGCCATTTAAGTATCTCAAGATCCTCTTTACTGCTTTCCAATATTTCTCACTGGGGTTAGACTAGAATTTGCTAACCAGCCTTATGGCATAACAAATATATGATCTTGTACACATCATTTCATACATCAGGCTACCAATGACACTAGCCTACAGAACTCTTTCTATTTGCTTTTTGTCTAATTTAGTTTTAGGATACATGTCAAAACTCAATTCTACTCCAGTGGCCACAAGGATATCCATGGGATTGTAATCACTCATATTAAATCGCTCAAGTATCTTCTTGATATAATTCTCTTGTGAAAGAGTGAGGATTCTCTTGGAACGATTCCTTTGAATCTTGACTCCAAGTATGTATTATGCTTTTCCCATGTCTTTCATCTCAAAATTTGATGAAAGCCATTCTTTATTAGCTATCACCGAGTCAAGACTATTTCTGGCTAAGAGTATGTCATCTACATATAAGGATAATATCACAAAGTTACCCTCAAACAGCTTAACATAGACACAATGGTCTTCCTCTATCATCTGGAAGTTATATTAGGTTATTGCTTTGTGAAAACTCAAGTACCGCAGCCTGGATGACTGTTTTAATCCATAAATTGATCTTTTGAGTTTACACTTCTTGTGTTCAAACCCTTTTTTAATGAAACCTATTGGTTGTTCCATATAGATTTCTTTATCTAAATCACTATTTAGGAATGTGGTTTTTACATCTATCTGATGTAACTCTAAGTTTAAACTATTTACTATTGCTAGACTTAAGTCTTGTAGAATTAAAGCGCACAACAGGTAAAAAATGTATCCTCATAATCTATACCTTCCTATTGTGTATATCCCTCTATAACCAATTGAGCTTTGAATTTGTTAATTGATTCATCCACCTTTCTCTTGATTTTGAGAACCCACTTGTTCCCAATGGCTTTACGCCCTTTTGGCAAATCAACCAATTCCTAAACTTAGTTTTTATCATTGAGTCCATTTCCTCTTTCATTGCTTTCTTCCATTCTTCCTTGGCAGGACTTGCCAAGGCCTCATGAATAGTGTAGGCTTCAACATCCCCTTCTGGAGTAATTAAGAGTGCTTCTCCTTTTATTAGGAAGTATCTCTTAGGAACACTTTCCCTATTACTCTTTCTGATATGAGCAATTTGCTTATATTTTCTCATTTATCTCGGTCTTTGTGTTGATCGTTCTTGCCTCCCACTCAAATTGACATACCTAGAGGATTCTAGTCTGTTAATTTGTTCAGCACTGTCATGTTCATGAGTCTCATAAAGAGATACAGTGCGGTCAACATCTCCCCTACTGGGAAACTCCATTTCAATGAACATAACATCTCTTGATTCTATTTTAGTCATTGTTCCATCTTCAATTTCACTTATGAATACATATCTTTTTGAGGGTTCAGAGTACCTTATGAAAATATATTTCTTCCCTCTAAGACCTAATTTCCCATATCTAAGAGAATTGTCATGGATATATGACGCCGAGCCCTAAGGTCTAAGGATGATTAGATCTGGCTGACGTTTAGTCTATAACTCGTAGGGTATAGAACCCACTGACTTTAAGGGCACACGGTTAAATATGAAGGTTGATGTTAATAAAGCATCACCCCAATGTGAAATTGGAAGGTTTGCCTGTGCCATCATAGACATAACCATGTCTAGAAAGTTTTATTTTTTCTTTCGGCAACCCCATTCTGTTGGGGTGTACCTGGGATAGTTAGTTGCCTAATAATTTATTTTTCTTCACAGAGTAGTTTAAATTGATCTAAAAGGTATTCATGACCTTGATCAGTACGTAATGCCTTAATCTTATTGTTCATTTGATTTTCTATTTTATTGATGTATTATCTAAAACACTCTAGTTCTTCAAACTTATGTGAAATCAAATAGACATGACCATATCGTGAAAATTATCAATAAAGATAATAAAATACCAAGCTCTGTGTCTTGTCTTCACACTCATTGGACCGCAAATATCGGAATGGATTAATTGCAATGGGTTTTTGGCTCATGTTCCCTTACCGAATGGTTTTCTAGTAGCCTTACCAGCTAGACAAATTTCGCATAATGACATGTTCATGTTAAGGATTACTCCCAACAAGCCTTCTTTAGCTAGTTTAATTATTCTATTTTGATTAATATGTCCTACTCAGGATACCAGATATTCATATCAGGATTATTCAAAGTAATAGCAAAACAATCGTGAGTATTAAAATCACGAGCAAGGTCCAAAATAAAGAACTTTTGAAATCGGAAAGCTGAACCATAAAATATTGAGTCGCTATAAATGTTTACAACTTTACCATGAAAGTTTACATTAAACCCAAAGTCTAATAAGAAAATTATAGAAATTAAATTCTGTCAGATGTTAGGAGCATGAAACACATCATGCAGCATCAAGGTCTTTCCACCATGTAAAACAAGTATACAGGTGTCAATGCCTCGAACCTTGATCCTTGTATTATTGCCAAAGAAAAGCCACTTGCTTTGAAATGGCAACCAACGGTATTTTATAAAAGATCCTCGATCTCAACTTACACGATCTATGGAGTTTGAGTCAATAATCCAAGAAAAAGAAATAGGTTCTGTCAGAAAAATAGTACTAGAAACAAATAAGACATGTGAATTCACATAATTTACTGTTACATTTTCTCTTTTGGTATATTTAGAATAGTCACGTGCGAAATGTCCCATATTGTGGCAAGCAAAGCATTTGACCTTCTTTAGGTCTAGTTTTTTCTTGCCTCCTTTCTTTCCCTTCTTCTTATATCGTCGCTTGCCCTTCTTGGGTGGAGGACCGCCTTTCTTCTCATTTTTCTGAAATTTCTTGCCCTTTTTGAATTTAGGCTTTGATTGGAAAAGACCAACACCTTCAATTAAATAGGCTTGTCCAGTGGCCTTATAAACCTCCACACGTTCATCCTCTAGCTCCAAATGCTTAGCTACATCATTGAAAGTGATGATATTTTTATTATGGGTTAGATTAACTTTCATGTGCTCCCAACTGGTAGGGAGAGACCTGATGACAGCACTTGCTGTTCATCAGATAGATTATATCCAACCTCCTTCAGTTCATGAATCATTGTGGACATCTCTTGTAGATATTGCCTCAGAGGATTATTTGGTTTTAGTTTATAGGTATCAAATTTAATTGTCAACCTTCTAAGCTTAGTAGTTGAGACTCCCCCAAACCTATCATTTAAGGTAATCCATATTGCTTGTGCCATTCTGTGTGTCTTAAAATCACACATTAAATCATCAACCATTGCACTCAGCAGTGTGATTCTTACTATGCTATTCTTCATTTTCCAAGACAGGTATGCTTCTTGGTCTCTCCTATGTTAGGCCATATTTTTAGCCTCAGGCTCTACCATTGCCATTGTTAATGACTCAATTGCATCATGTTCTTCTAGAATATATTGGACCTTTCGGTACCAAATATCCCAGTTGTCCTCATTAAGTTTTTCCCCTTGTTCAATTCAACAATAATATTCTTTGATGCCATTGTTCAATATCAGTTATGTGACAAACCTTTCCCACATTAATTTATTGAACTATAGAACATTTAAGTGAATTTATATATGTATAGCACATGTAAAGTATACAATGTCACATACTTTTATCATTTTTAATCAGAAAAATAATGATATTACTAGACCCATGATCAGGAGAATACGTTTGTACCTCCCATCACATAAGCACTAGCAACACCATCATTTTCTATCAAAATTAATATAAGCACTATTCTCATCAAATCTTACTTTTAGAATACTCATCATCTAAAAAAGCTCTCACTTATAAAAAGGTATACATGAATTACAACTAAGATAAAGAAATGAAATGAAACATATTTTTCTTTCATATAAGACATGTAATAAATGGTAAATCTTTACAAATAAAGAGTAATAAAACATGTCCTTAACAAAGTAAAGCAATGGAAATCAAAATAAAAATATACATTATTTGATATTAGCTTTACAATATTCTAACATTATTTTTCTTAGCTTCTTAAGCTTACAATGGCTTTTTAATGTTAGATACAAATTCTATTATTTTAAGCCAATATATCTTGCTCATGCGTCCTATTTTGGGCTTACCTCTAACCCTTGTTGCTCTTATATATTCTATCATGATTTTCATGTAGAATTCAATATTATCCTTATTTATCATGAATTCAATGTAATCAACAATCACGCCATTAACGCCTTTTAAGTTTGTTAGTTTGGCTGCATCTCTTTCAGCTATGTTCATGGCCAAAGTAGGGGTAAGAGGTTGGTTCACTTCCTCTATATCCTCAACTGGAGATTCTTTGTTAAGAGTAGGCCATCTTGGAGTTTAAATATGAAGACACCATGAAAGGTGTAGAGGAAGAGGTTCAATGGGGAATAAAGTTTATGAGCACGATCCAAAATCATATATTACTTCTGGCTCCTTTTGCAGAACTTCCTCCATCAACTCCTCTGGGTCTTCTTCAGAAAGTTTATCAAGATCTTATTCTGAATCCTCCTCAGGTTCCCCCTCGTGGTCCTCTTAAAGGTTCACCTCTAGGTTATTGACAATATATAAGAATGAGATGTCATCATTTAAGGTATATCCCAGAGATTCAATGCTAGATAAAGTCATTTTCACCTAAATAATAAAAAATATTAATTATCATAATTTATAAAATTTTTAAACATTAAAAACACCAAACAATACAATGAATATTCATAAAAAGGTCTAAAATTGCCCCTAAAATTAGAAAAATTATATATGAACATAAATATCTTGATTTTAGGGATTTTAGGAATAAACCGCACTTTAATCGGAGGTCCCACGCTACCTCATATGCCCTAAAAAGAAAAAAAATCAGGTAAAAAATTGAACAAACCCCGCTCTCAGCCTCTAGCACGTGTATTACACTCGCCAGTCTGGTGTTGCCACGTGACCATAACCATGTGTCAGTCACTAGATTTTCCTCCTTTTTTTTAATTCAATTTTTTTAATTAAAAAACTTATTTATTTTATTTTTTTGTGGGTCCAGGTTGGATCCATTGATCTGACCCAACCCATAACCCCTACTGCCAGAAAACAAAATAAAAACATTTTTTTAGAATTAGGCTTTTGACAGCCCAAATTTTTTTTTGCAGAAATGGTGCTTCTCTTTTTTTTCAAGCATTAAAATAACACCGTTTTGGGATGATCAAAACGGTGTGTTTTGATCATCCCTGACCTTCAGTCAGGTCGCATAGACCCAACTGAAAGATGGGTCGGGTCTGTTAGACCCGACATATTTTGTAGCCATTAGTCCTCCGTCCGATATCCAATTTCGAGGCAATATTAAATGCATGCTCTATGTTTCTTGTCATATAACAAATATTTTTGGACATACATAGAGACAATAACATCATGCTACCAGGAAAACAAAAAAATCACATAATGTATGCAGAAGCACAAAACTAGGCTTTGATACCACTGAAGGTTTTTGGGCATACTTAAGAATGTCTCTTATTTATTGAGATACCCACATACAACCAGAGCACCTTATATGGACTCTAGCATGTTCATATAGCAAATGCACCCACAAAGGAAGAGCACCGATGAATAGAAAATGGAAGGAGAATAGAGGAGGAGAAAAAGAAGAGCACACTCTTTTTCCTTTGTTACTGGAAAAAGAACTACACACCCGAGAGTCTGAAACTGATTTCCACCCACTGTTTCTTCTGTACGTGTGTATCTTTTGGGAGGAGTGGGATACTTGTAACTTTCCACTCCCTCATTTTCCTACCTTCAAAAATATAATCGTTCCCTCTATCTTCACTCCTCATGGACATGGGTCTAATCCACCAAGAGTAGACTGGCATATTTTCTAACATAGAAGAATTTGCGAAGGAAAATTTTACCTAAAGATTTAGTTATGAATTTTTTTAATTATTTTGAAAGCTTAAGAATTATCACTGAAAATTAGGAATTGAGAATTCATTAGAAAACTAGAAAAAAATCCCCTCTCCGTGCACATAAAGTTTGAGAAAATAGATGGTATAGTAATTCTAAAATAAATAAACAAATAGTTGGTTTTCTAACTTTGGAAGCAATTCAAACCGTGCCCTTGTTGGGCACAATTGGTTGTTTTTTATTCTAATATATTTGCTTTTACAAATTGGTTGTTTTATTATAATATATTTGACTTTACAAATTTAAAATTGAAGTTTGTTTAATATTATTTATTTTAGAATTATGTCAACGTAATTTTCACCAAATTTATGAAAAGCATATATATTTTTTTCTTTTATATAAAAATTAAGGTTGTATTGCACTTCATTTATTTATTATTCAATTACTAAATCATTTATCTTTTGAGTTGCATCCTTTGTTTGTAAAATACTCCTATGATCCTCATAAATTCACATGTTATCATATTATTTCATATATATTTTGTAAAATTTATCATATTTAATAAGTATTATTGTAGTAGTTTTACTCACTTTATACTTTAATTAATTATATAAATTAAATGATTAAAAATATCATTTTGTTGTGTTATTATTGATCTTATTATTTTTCTTGATTAAATTGATTTATATGAAGGTGTTTTTCTTTTATGTATTTCAAAAAATTAGGAATTATAATTAGTTTTATTAGAATTTAATCTTTTCATTTTGTAATTTTTTTATGTCTAGGTTTTAAATTTTGCTTTATAAATATATTTATTTCTCTTTGAATAAATTTGTGATAAGACTATTGTAATCTTTTTAATAATTATAATTTTTGTTCTTCATTTGTATCTTTTATTCCTCATATGAATTAATTTATGTTTATCCTTTATATTCTTAATTGATTTACATGATTAATTTATAAAAGTTTCATTGAATTCCTAAAAGAGTTTTCATTGAAAACTATTAATACTTTTTGAGGATGTATTTAATTAATAATTAGTTTGCAAGTTAAGTAGTTGTTAATAATTATTTATAAATTAAAATCATTTTAGGGTTCTAGGTGTTTTATGAAATAAATAATTAGAGTTAAGAGGTTTCCTAAGGTTATGCCTTTTAACTTAATTATTATTTTCTTTTACAACTCCGTTATATTATTGAACATTATTAGCCACACATCAATATTTGAGAGTGCTCATATTCATATTGGTAATATTTATCATTTTTCTTACTTTATTCTCATTATTTTTTGTCTATTTTTCTATAAATTCTAATTAATCAAATTCTCGTTTACTCTCTCCTCCTACTCACACTTAATCTAATATAGAGTTAAGTCAGGTATTAACTCCATATAAATAATACGACTTAAGTTGAAATCTATACTATATAGAGATTAATTTAATATTTAGTTTGAGCGTCGATGACATGCGACATTATATCATAAATATAAGACATAGTTTTGTACTACAAACTAGGTTCTATATTTAGGAAGGGAAAGAGTACAATTTTATGCCGTGCATTTGCAACATTTGTTTCAAGTTTAGATCTCCATAGTTATAATAAGTAACCCATCAAGCAATCATTTTTTGAATCCTAATCTTTATCCATCTCAATTCCACTCTCTTAACACCCCTACTAATAAAAAAATGTACTCTGATGCCTCTTATTTTAAGTGTAAGAGTTAATTAGAAGATTTATTTTAATTATAAATATAATACTTTAATCAATTTTGTCTCACAAACTTATATTTTTTTCTCAAACTATATCAATTGATTACACATATTAAAAATATTTGTATTAGAGATAATTCAAATGCAAATGGTTAAATAAAGTATTGTAAGAAAGTCAATATATATTTTTAACTAACTTAATTTAACTAATTTCTTTAATCTTACAAATTAATCATCTAGCTTATATATTTACAATGGGGCTGTATTAATCCTGGTGAGGATCATAGCTTAAAATATCAAAAAAAAATAAAATTTGAGCTAAAGTGAAACTAAAATCAAATTATGAACACGTTAATTTCTTGTGCTGTTGAAGGAGTTGCCTCTAATGAATACCCTAACATTCAACATAATATGCTCTCTTCTACTTGGTGTGGAGCGTGGAAAGCTAAGAGATGAATTTCTGAAATGCTTTCAACCCATGATGGAGGGTATATGGTCAGTCCCCATTAACTTGCAATCGTAGCCTCAAAGAGAGCTCAAAAATTCAGAAAATAATGAAGGAGGTTGTGTAGAAGAAGAAGAATGAACTCAGCAAGAATCAAAACAACGCTTCTTTCAACAAGACCTCATCACTAGTTTACTTGGCGTGAAAGATGAAGAAGGAAAAGAAGTGATCACTGAGAAGGAAATCATCCAAAATATAATGCTTGTTATGGTCTCTAGACACGACACTTCGACTGATCTTTTGACTTTCCTTGTTCGTCTCTTCGCTAACGAACCAGATATTTATGCAGCACTTCTTCAAGGTATGCTCTCTCCGGTGCTAAATGTTGATGATGGAGAGTATCTGTGTGAAGAATAAGGGAGGTGGATGGCAATAACTTTATTTGCCATGTCATCAATAATCTCATGAATATTTTGATCTTTTAGAGTTTTTTTAGGGGAAAATTTTAGTTCAACAAAGAATATCCATCTAAGTTAAGATATAGGAAACTAATACATTTTGATCAGAAATCCCATTTTGAAGTATATTCTTTTTCAGGGTATATCTGTTTTTATGTAAGGCCTTCGATATATTAATTAAGTTGCATTTCTTATAACATCAACAAATTAAAATAAAAATAGACAGACCAACATTTGATGACCGATTATTCTTCTAAGTCAAAGACACTAATTAAACATATTGGGGATTTTGTGGTTGCAGAACAAGAAGAAATAGCAAAAAACAAGCAGCCAGCAGGAGAGTCTCTAACATGGGAGGACTTGGCCAAGATGAAGTACACTTGGAGAGTAGCAAATGAAACTCTAGTTTGTTTGGTTGAAGGGAAGTGTGGGTGGGGAAGTAGAAGTCTCGTTTGGTACAATAGAAATCACTTCTACTTCTATTTTCACTTCCATTGGATCATTTCAGTTCTATCATATAGAAATTGAGATGATGAAAGTAGAAGTAAAAAAATTTAGACCATTTTACCCCTAGTTATAAAATTTTTGAACAACTTTAATTTTTCCCAAGTTATAAAAAAAATATTTTAGACCATTTTACCCTAAGTTATAAAAAAAATATACATCAATTTTATATTGCCTACCAAATAAACTTTTAAAATATATTTCTAGCCTAATTCCACTTCCATAAAAAAAACTCTTATATCCTACTAAATGATACCCTAAAAGTTGTTTCCTCCTATCTTTTGTAGCTTCAGGAAGGCTTCAAGAGATATTGAGTATGAAGGATACCTCATACCTAAAGGATGGCAAGTAAGTGAGAACATCCCCCACCAAGGATATTTCTCATAAGTAGCTCGCACGTGCTTCATGTGTATTTGGATTAGCATTAGGTAAATTAAATAGAGCTTGCAAAAATTGATCTACAAACTTAATTGATTTTAAATTAGGGTTTTTAATAAAATTTTAAGAAAGTATAACTGAAAATCAGTTAATGGTAACTTATGAGATAACCATGATTTTTCATTTATAATTGATTGAGATAGCCATAGTTTTGGGTTCATAATTGATTTTAGCATGTTAGATAAAAATGAAACAGAAGTCCAATGTTTCAAGAATTCTAAAAATGGAGATACGAAATTAAACATTTACCTATATGTGTTAGAGGTCCAAAGTAGGGTGTTTTAATTTCCTTTTAATATTGTATCGTAAAGCTAAGAGTCTTTTACTGCTTTGGTTTATATATAGATCTTTTGGGTTATAGCAATGATCCACATGGACAATAACATATTCGTAGAAGCATCTAAGTTTGATCCAAGTAGATTTGAGAACTAATCATCCATACCGCCATACAGCTTCATTGCATTTAGAGGAGGACAAAGATTGTGTCCTGTCTATGAGTTTGCCACGATTGAAACTCTAGTGGCAATTCACTATTTGGGGACTCGCTTCACTTGAAAGTTATTATGTGCGGATAACTTTTTTAAGAGAGATCCAATGCCAATACCAACCCAAGGCCTACCCACTCAAATTTGGCCAAGGGAATTGTATTAGCAATCACTTTCAATTTTAAAAAATTTCACTTTCTTTTATTTTGGTTAGGAAAAACTATATTTGAGGTACATATACTTTTTTAAAATTTTTAATTTAGTACCTACATCTTTTTTTTGTTTAATTAAATCTTTAATTTTGTTTTGTTAACACCATTAACTCCTGTACAGGGGTTAATAGTGCTAACAGAATAAAATTACATTGATTAATGTAAGGAAACGGGCGATCCACCCATGGTGGATTAGACTCGACCGATGGGAAATAGAGAGCCGTTTACATGATAATCGAGGGAACATTTGAATTTAAAATGAGGGAGTTAGATACGGTTATCTAACTCCCCTCCCCACACGCTATATATATGTGCATACACGGACAGAAATGTTGTTAGTTGAAGAACAATACTTCTCTGTTTCTGACGCACTGTTTTCATTATTCCTCAAAGTGCATTTGCCGTGCAAATATGACCAAGAGCCTTTCATAGTGTTCTAGTCCTCGTGTGGGTATCCAGTGAGTCAAGCAAAGGATTCTAGGTACACCCGAAACCTTCAGTGGCATCAGAGCATGGTTATTCGCTTCCGCATGCTTCTCTATATTTTTATTTTTTTCTGGTTATGTACTGTTCCTTTGCATATATATGTCTTAAAGTGTTTGTTTAGTGATAATATGCACAGAGTATGCATTTAAACGATAAAGAGAAGCATTTTCAACGTAAACTGAATTGAAAATTTTTGTTTTTTAAATTGGGTCATTAGAAAACAGAGGTTTTAGGCCTTGAAAATTATCCCATTGCGTAGAACACGAAGAAAACAAAGAAAATAACACCAAGAATGTCAAAATCAGTCATTAGACGGAGAAGTTATGGATGAAAAACAAGTCGGGTCATCGGACCCGACCTATTAGGGGATGACACTGTTCATCCCCCAAAATGACACTGTTTCTTTGCCTCAGTAAAAAAAATTAACGGGGCACTGTTCATGACGGACTGGGCTGTAAGAGGCCCAAAAAAAAATCATTTTTTTTAATTAATATAAAAAAATTGGGGGGGAAATTTTGGTGGTGACACTTGGCGGCACCAGACTGGCGCGTTTAGCACACGTGCCAGCAGCCGAGAGTGGGCTTCGTTCAGTTTTTTTATTTTTTTCTAAATTTTCTCCTTCTTGGGGCGCGTGAGGGAGCGTGGGACCTCCAATTGAGGTGCGATTTGTTCCTAAAAATCCCTAAAATCATGATATTGATTTTGACATATACTTTGCCTAATTTTGGAGACAATTTTGAACCTATTTATGAATATTTAGTGTATTTTCTGGTATTTTTTTAGTGTTTAAAAATTCCATAAAATTATGATAATTAATATGTGTTATTATTTAGGTGAAAACGAGTTCATCTAACACTGAATCTCTGGGATATACTATAAATGATGACATCTCATTCTTGGATAAGGTCAATAACCTAGAGGAAAACCTTCAAGAGGATCCCGAGGTGGAACTTGAAGAGGATCCAGAACAAGATCCTGATAATCTTTCTAAAGAAGACCCAGAGGAGTTAATGGAGGAAGTTTCACAAGAGGAACCAGAAGAAAGAGATGATTCCGGACTGTGCTCGGAAACATTATTCCCCATCGAACCACTCCTCTACAGCCTTTAATGATGTCTTCAGATTTAAACTCCAAAAGGACGCCTACTCTTAATGGTGAACCTCAAGTTGAGGATGGAGAAGAAGTGAATTAATCTCTTACCCCTATTTTGGCCATGAACATAGCTGAAAGAGATGCAGCTATGTTAACAAACATGAAAGGCATTAATGGCTTAATTGGTAAATACATTGAAGGCATGACAGATAAGAAGCATACTGAATTCTACTTGAAAGTCATAATGGAATTTATAAGAGCTACAAGAGTTAGAGGAAAGCCCAAACCAAGACGCATTAGCAAGAAAAATTGGCTTAGAAGAATAGAATTTGTATCTAACCTTAAAAAGCCACCTCGTGAGCTTAAGAAGCTAAGAAAAGCAATGTTAGAATATTGTAAAACTCATATCGAATGATGTATGTTTGTACTTTGATTTCCATTGCTTTACTTTGTTAAAGACATGCTTTTATACTCTTTCTTTGTAAAGACTTATTATTATTACATGCCTTGTATGCAAGAGAAACATGTTTCATTTTAATTCTTTATATGTTATGATTCATGTATATTTTTTTTATAAGTGGGAGCTTTTTTAGATGATGAGTATTCTGAAAAGCAATATTTCATAAGAAAAGTACTTATATTAATTTTGATAGAGAATGATGGCATTGCTAGTGCTTGTGTGATGGGAGGTACAAATATATTCTCTTGATCATGGGTCTAGTGATATTATTATTTTCTGATCAAAAATTAATAAAAGCACATGACATTGTATACTTTACATGTGCTATATATATATGTAAATTCACTTAAATGTTCTATGGTTCAATAAATTAATATGGGAAAGGTTTGTACAGAACCGATATTGAACAATGGCATCAAAGAATATTATTGCTGAATTAAACAAGGGGGAAAAACTCAACGGGGACAACTGGCATATTTGGCACTGAAAGGTCCAATATATTCTAGAAGAACAGGATGTCATTAAGCCATTAACAATGGCCATGGTAGAACCTGAGGCTGGCAATATTGGAAATCGTGCCCTAGGGGCCAATCATTGTCTTATGAACATTATTGATTTATGAATTTATTAATTGTGTTATCATATTATTTGCATGTTTACTGTGATGATCATCCTTGGATAATTCATGATCTTATCCTAAATGTCCCTGGTCGGTCATCTATGGGGAGCACAGATGAAATAAGACCAGTATGACTTTGAAGATGTATAGAGATATAAATCAAAGTCATAGGTACATGTAAGAGTACAAGGTGTTGGACCGACCCGCTATGAGAGAATTGCATGGGTAACGTCATAAGCTTCTCTCATATACAAACCATTTCACTATGCCTTTTGACCTGAGATCATCATGGATTCCTACATGACAAACGCTCAGCTTTAACCTAGTCAAAAGTCACTTTTGACCGAGTGATCATAAAGACTATGTTCAGGCTTAGTGGTTTTTCATGCAGAGGAATGTGAATGGTCAAGATGGAATTTGTCCCTCACATTCATAAAGAGATATTACTGGGTCCCTCGATGATTGAGTCTGAGAAATGTATGGCCATACTGTAATGGAAAGGTAGTTCCATTTCTATAGTCAGACTACTCAGGGATCGAGAAAGTAATGGTTAGGAATAGGAGGATGACATTATCCATGCCTCAATTATGACCAAAATATCACGTGACAGAAGGGACATTATATGGTTATATAAAAGGTTACATCGTTTAACGATCCTCATATGATTTGGGTAGTCGTTATGTCTTGCTAGAGACCGCTTGTGACTTGTGGGCCAGTATAGCAAATGGCCCACTACCAACTTCATATGGGCCTACAGGGTCGCACACAAAATAACCCAACATGAGCTAAGATGTCCAGATTCATTGAATCTAAGACATGTCCAGATTCAATGAATGGTCCAGGGTGGATGTATATATTTATTTATATTTATATTCGTATATATATAAATTCGTATATATATAAGAGATATATGAGATTTAATTTATAAGGATAAATTAAATCTCTATCACGTTTGAATTTGAAATTCAAATTGATAGGATATCTCATATAAGAGATATTTATAAGATTTAATTTATAAGGATAAATTAAATCTCTATCACGTTTGAATTTGAAATTCAAATTGATAGGATATCTCATATAAGAGATATTTATAAGATTTAATTTATAAGAATAAATTAAATCCCTATCACGCTATTCGTGTGGATACTAGTAGAGGAAGCCGACTTGAGTCGTCGACTTCTTGCGATTAGAAAGGGAGCACAAGCCGCGGAGAGAAGCTATGAACGTCATGACCAGAAGCTGTGGAAGCAGCTAAGGAACAGGTAATGCTTCTTCCCACTTGACTTAAGCATATACGGTAGATCCTGACAAGGAATGAAAAGTTTTTTAAATTAATTTCCGCTGCGTGTCTTCCAATTCCTTTCAGGCAATACGGCCCAGCACAGGAGAGACCAGGAAGCTTACCAATCCTGGAAAAAGAAGAATAACATTGCAAGAATCACTCTACTGAGCGCAATGGTTGATGACTTAATGTGTGAATTTGAGACACATAGAACGGCACAGGCAATGTGGATTGCCTTAAAGGATAAGTTTGGAGGAGTGTCCACGACTAAGTTTAGAAGGTTAACGATTAAATTCGATACCTATAAGCTAAAACCAAATAATCCTATGAGGCAACATCTACAAGAGATGTCCACAATGATCCATGAACTGATGGAAGCCGGACATAATCTATCTAACGAACAGCAAGTGCAGGCTGTCATCAGATCGCTCCCTGCCAGTTGGGAGCACATGAAAGTTAATCTGACCTATAATGAAAATATCATTACTTTCAGTGATGTAGCTAAGCATTTGGAGCTAGAGGATGAATGTCTGGAGGCTTATAAAGCCACTGGACAAGCCTATTTGACCAAAGGTGCTGGTCCTTCCCAATCAAAGCCTGAATCCAAAAAGGGCAAGAAATCTCAGAAAAATGGGAAGAAAGGCGGTCCTCCACCCAAGAAGGGAAAGCAATAGTTCAAGAAGAAGGGAAAGAAAGGAGGCAAGAAAAAGCTAGACCTAAAGAAGGCTAAATGCTTTGCCTGCCAGAAAATGGGACATTTCGCACGTAACTGTTCTAAACAGTCCGAGAACGAAAAGGTAACAGTGAATTATGTGAATTTACATGTCTCATTTGTTTCTAGCACTATTTTTTTGACAGAACCTATTTCTTTTCTTGGATTATTGACTCAGGTTCCACAGACTATGTAAGTCGAGATCGAGGATCTTTCGTGGAATACCGTCAGTTGCCATATCAAAGCAAGTGGCTTTTTGTTGGCAATAATGCAAGGATCGAGGTTCGAGGCATTGGCACTTACAAACTTGTTTTGCGTAGTGGAAAGACCTTGATACTGCATGATGTGCTTCATACTCCTGACATCCGACGGAATTTAATTTCTGTAATTTGCTTACTAGACCTTAGGTTTAATATAAACTTTCATGGTAAAGTTGCAGACATTTGTAGCAACTCAATATTTTATGGTTCAGCTTTCTGTTTTCAAAGTTTCTTTATTTTGGATCTTGCTAATGATTTTAATGATCATGATTGCTTTGCTATTACTTCAAATAATCCTGATATGAATATTTGGCATGCTAGACTAGGACATATTAATCAAAATAAAATGATTAAACTGGCTAAAGAAGGCCTGTTGGGGGTGATCCCTAACATGGATATGTCATTATGCGAAAGCTGTCTAGCTGGTAAGGCTACCAAGAAACCATTCGGTAAGGGAATACGAGCTGAAAACCCATTGCAATTAATCCATTCCGATATTTGAGGTCTAATGAGTGTGAGGGCAAGACACGGAGCTTGGTATTTCATTACCTTTATTGATGATTTTTCACAATATGGTCATGTCTATTTGATTTCACATAAGTCCGAGGCACTAGAGTGCTTTAGACGATACATGAATGAAGTAGAGAATCAAATGGATAATAGAATTAAGGCATTACGTACTGATCGAGGTCGTGAATACCTTTTAGATCAATTCAAACTACTCTGTGAAGAAAAAGGGATTATTAGGCAACTAACTATCCCTGGCACACCTCAACAGAATGGGGTTGCTAAAAGAAGAAACAAAACTCTTCTAGACATGGTTAGGTCTATGATGGCTCAGGCAAACCTTCCAATTTCACATTAGGATGATGCTTTATTGACGGCAACTTTCATACTTAACCGTGTGCCCTCAAAATCAGTCACTTCCACACCCTATGAGTTATGAACTAAACGTCAGCCAGATCTAACCATCCTTAGACCTTGGGGCTCAGCGGCATACATCCATGACAATTCTCATAGACATGGGAAACTGGGTCCTAGAGGGAAAAAATATATTTTTATAAGGTACTCTGAACCCTCAAAAGGATATGTATTCATAAGTGAAATTGAAGATGGAACAGTGACTGAAACAGAATCAAGAGATGTTGTATTTATTGATACGGAGTTTCCCAGTAGGGGAGATGTTGACCGCATTGTATCTCTTTATGAGACTCAGGAACAGGACATTGCTGAACAAATTGACATACCAGAATCGTCTAGGCATGTCAATCTGAGTGGGAGCCAAGAACAGTCAACACAAAGACCGAGACAAATGAGAAAAGATAAGCAAGTTGCTCCTACCAGAAAGAGTAATAGGGAAAGTGTTCCAAAGAAACGCTTCCAAATAGAAGGTGAAGCACTCTTAGTTACTCCAGAAGGGGATGATGAACCCCACACTGTTCATGAGGCCTTAGCAGGTCCTGCAAAGGAGGAATGGAAGAAAGCAATGAAAGAGGAAATGGATTCAATGATGAAAAATCAAGTTTGGGAATTGGTTGATCTGCCAAAAGGGCGTAAAGCCATTGGAAACAAGTGGGTTCTCAAAATCAAAAGAAAAGTAGACGGATTAATTGACAAATTCAAAGCTCGATTGGTTGCAAAGGGATATACACAATAGAAAGGTATAGATTATGAGGATACTTTTTCACCTGTTGTGCGCTTCAATTCAATAAGACTTATTCTGGCAATAGTAAACAGTTTAAACTTAGAGTTACATCAAATGGATGTGAAAATCGTATTTTTGAATGGTGATCTGGATGAAGAAATCTATATGGAACAACCAATAGGTTTCATTGATAAAGGGTTTGAACACAAGAAGTGTAAACTCAAAAGATCTATTTATGGATTGGAACAGTCATCCAGACAGTGGTACTTGAGGTTTCACAAGGCGATTACCTCATATAACTTCCAGATGATAGAAGAAGACCACTGTGTCTATGTTAAGTGGTTTAAGGGTAACTTTATGATATTATCCTTATACGTAGACAATATACTCTTAGCCAGAAATAGTCTTGACTCTGTGATAGCTATTAAAGAATGGCTTTCATCAAATTTCGACATGAAAGACATGGGTGAAGCATAATACATACTTGGAGTCAAGACTCGAAGGAATCGTTCCAAGAGAATCCTCACTCTTTCACAAGAGAATTATATCAATAAGATACTTAAGCGATTCAATATGAGTGAATGTAAACCCATGGATATCCCTGTGGCCACTGGAGTGGCCTTGAGTTCTGATATGTGTCCCAAAACTGAATCAGATAAAAAGCAAATGGAAAGAGTTCCATATGCAAGTGTCGTTGGTAGCCTGATGTATGCAATGATGTGTACAATACCAGATATTTGTTATGCTGTGGGGCTAGTTAGCATATTCTAGTCCAACCCTGGTGAGAAACACTGGAAAGCAGTGAAAAGGATCTTGAGATACTTAAAGGGCATAGCTGACTATGCATTGTGTTATCAAGGAAGCGATCTATGCCTAATCGGATATTCCGATGCTGATGTAGGCGGTGATGAAGAAGAATGAAGATTGACTTCAAGATACACCTTCTTGCTTAACAACGGCGCTATATGTTGGAGTAGCAAGAAGCAAACATGCATTGCTTTACACTCTATGGAAGCTGAGTTTGTGGCATGCACTGCAGCAGAGCAAGAGGCTGTTTGGCTGAAGAGATTTATCAAGCACCTAGGATTTGGGAACGAGAGTACCAATCCGGTGTTGATACACTATGACAATACTGTAGCTATAGCCTACACAAAAGACCCTAAGTATCATAGTAAGACCAAACACATTGACATAAAATATAACTTTGTGAGGGATTATATAGCGCAGAAAATTGTAACTGTACAATACATTTCAACCAAGTGTATAGTTGCAGATCCCCTGACCAAGCCAATAGGTAAAGAAACATTCGAGAAACATGTAAAAGCCATTGGCATGTTAAAAATGTAAAGTTGCAGACTGTATGTAATACTTTTGTTTTTATTAATGATATCATGTCATTTATTATTAATTATATGTTTGGATAAAAGTATACAATGTCTAGTATGTCGTACAGGTTGAAAGAGGTAGCTCTCTCACATGAGCAACCGCCTTTGATGCTATAGAAGCGTTCAAAGATGAGACATGTGTTCACCAGTAAAATAGCAAGAGTGCTGATATGGTAGAGAAGAAACACAATAAGTGTCGCATTGGCTTAAAAGTGCAGTGAGTCAAGATAAGATCCATGAGTAAGGGTATAGATTGAACAATGGATTCCCACATCCATAAAACCTGTTGCCAGATGACAAATTCTTCAAAAATTGACGTCATATTATGTGAATATAATTGAAGAGTTTGGGTTTAGATACTATGAGTGTCTAGACTTAAGTATGTACGGTGTGATTGATAGAATCAAAATGACATACACTCTTTAAGCATAAGAGGAACACCGTAACATGTGATTCATACCACATGTTCTAAAGAATCGCAAATGGAAAGCAAGTGAATCAATCCCTGCTTCATTGTTGTGTGAGTTTCAGAAAGGTATAATCCTTTCATTAATGTCCTTTGACTTTGACAATATTATGGAGGTATGTTTCAGTGATTGCTACTTTAGTATATGTCCTATGGTTAAAATTATATATGAACCAAAGGTATTATGCTAGGAAAGCGGTTGATTCATATCAAAACGATATATGGGCGAAAGAAAGATTGCCAGAATATACATATCCATGCTAGTGTCTGTGACCAGTCCCTTGTGATATTATTTTGTTGATTTCATAAGTGTGGATACTATGTATAAGTGGAAGGCTATCTGGGTTATAAACTGAATCAAGAGGGATTAGATTAGCCTTGAGAAAAGTGTATACGAGCAAATCTAGGACATCCAGGAACCATAACTTATTCTGATCAAGCTGCACTCAAGGGTTGCTTTGTGCTGGTCTCTGAAAAAGGGATTTCTAGTACAAACGCCCGAAAGGAGATGTCATGCCTACGCGGTCACGTCAAAGTACCTAGTATGAAAGAAGGAAGAAAATGAGATTTGAGCCATAATATCTAATCCACCATGTGTGAGTGGGAGATGTAAGGAAACGGGCGATCCACCCATGGTGGATCAGACTCGACCGATGGGAAACAGAGAGCCATTTACATGAGAACCGAGGGAACATTTGAATTTGAAATGAGGGAGTTAGATACGGTTATCTAACTCCCCTCCCCACAGGCTATATATATGTGCATACACGGACAGAAATGTTGTTGGTTGAAGAACAATACTTCTCTGTTTCTGACGCTCTATTTTTATTATTCCTCAAAGTGCATTTGCCATGTAAACGTGACCAAGAGCCTTCCGTAGTGTTCTAGTCCTCGTGTGGGTATCCAGTGAGTTAAGCAAAGGATTCTAGGTACGCCCGAAACCTTCAATTAATTATACTAGTAGAGTAAAATTACACGATTTAACTAAAAGATAAAAACGCATATACTAAATTAAAAATTTAGTAAAAATGTAGGTACATCTAATATAGCCTTCTCTTTTGGTTATATAGGAATATAAAGTTAGTAGTTATATATTCGAACTAATATCATATAGCAGAATCACTAGTTTATACATATAACAAAATAAGTTATAATTGTTTATGTGTATTTATTGTGCTGTAACTTTAAAAGTTAAATTAAAATAGCTTTATAATATAACAGTTTTAATCATTACAACTGTCAATTATGATATATTATATTTAACAGTTTTGAATAGTCAAATATTCACGTTAAGCAATTTATGTCGCTCATAAAGTTGATGGTTTAAAATGGTCAATTATTAAAAAAAATAACTTTACAATTATGAACAATTTTGTAGCATTGTTACTTTCCAAATATTAAGCATACATACAACATCAATTTCAAGTAATATTGAATACTCGCATTCAACCAAGTAATCCATTAGATAAATTCATTGGTAAGTTTTATCTATCAAATGGTCCTACCATTCTATGTCTATCTCTCATCAGTTGCATGATGGGCTACAGTGAGGGCCCATGGGTAGAGTCAAATCCAACGTGGGAAAAAAACCCCATATTTTCCTGCGCTTGTTACGTTAACTGGTTGGGCGATTTTTCGAGAAGTCAATTTCCCTTGAGAACCAATTTTCACCTACATAAAGAAAAATTAGTTCCCACCCCTTTTGGTGAGAACCTTTGCTCTTCAAATTATCCCTCTTCTTCATCTGCATGGTGATGGTGATGGTGATGGTGATGGTGATGGTGATGGTGATGGTGAAAATAAAGTAAATCATAACACGTGAGATTTGATTACTGGTAATAACTAAATTTATCATTATTAATGTATTATTATTTTTTATTTATTAAATTTATTGATGATATTAATTGTCTTTATAATTATGAATAATAATCAAAATCATTTTTAATACTTATTTTGATATATTACTTCACTAATAATTAACTATAATCATTTTTAAATTTATATTAAAAATAGCAAAAAACTACTTATCTTATCCTATTTATAATTCACTTCTAACATATTTTATACAGACTAAAAAGAACATTAAACCTCATTAACTATACCATAAAATTCAACAATTTTCTTATTTTACTCTTATTTAATATACGCTACACCCATTAGAAATAAAATTAATATAATTAAATAAATAGTAAAATTGTACATTCATATAAAACAATTATCTCTCTACCTCATAAATAAGATTAAACTAAACACTCTTTCTTTTTTCTATAAATATGACTAAAAGAATAATTATTTTAAATCAAGAGCATTAAAGTTATTTACCCTTGGAATTCGCTACTTCCCATTACATCATCATTTCAACCTAAGAAGGATAAATTTTTCTGTTAGACCATTTTTCATTTCAATGCATACTAAACATGTATATTGTCAACTTAAAATTTTTCCATTCTCTTCCTGACTATTCCCTTTCTTTCCTTTTCTCAATTAATTCTTCCTACCAGGGGCTATTAGAGAAAATCTTAATTAAGCACCTTGACACATTAGGACAGGTCGTATAAGAGAAAGCACAATAAAGTGTCATCCACTTTCAAGAGTTATATATGGATAATGAATTTATCGAGACAAGGGATCTGTCACAAAGTGAAGAGAAAGAGGCAACATCTCATGGCATTTTCTGAATTGTTTGGTCTACGCATATTTTAATTCACTTATAATATTTTGCTAAAAAAATCACTTAAAATATGTACTTTTTTCCCGTTTGTCTTCACTCTTAAGAGGATCTTCCTCTCTGTCGTTGTTTGATTCCGCAAGGGATCCCTCCATATATATAATAAAATTGATCCTAAATCAATAAACAATAAGTTTACTTAAAACTTTATGCAGATTAAGACTAAATATATTTATAGTTAATACAATTTATAGCAATTTGCACTATTCACATTATGAGACTTTTATTTTCATCCAACTTACTTGCCTCTCTCTCTCATATTGAAGAAAATAGAAACAGTCGTGTCTTTATTTATTTTTTTTACTTGCTACTCAATTATAATGAAATGAAGTTTAATCTATTTGAATTTAAACATCTAATTATAATATTAAATCATTAGTTATTTAATAAGTAATATTTATTTTTGAAATTTAAAAAGGGGTTGATGGAATATGAGATAAGGAATAATGGAATTATTTATCTTTACTCTTATGCATTTAATATGTACCTTTAACTTATTAACTTTATGATTATTATTAGGATATAATTTAGATTAAATTTAGGATTTACTATTATTATTAATTACTCCTTTAATCAGTTTTATGATGGTAAGTAGACTTCAATAAATTATTGAGAGCTATAGTTATCTCTTCTCTATCCTCTCTCTTTCTTGATCTTTATAATTTCTCTTCTTCTTATTTGTTTTATGTCAATTAGGTTCTCAACTCTCCCTGTGCTTTTGAGTAAGCCAAACAACCCTTAAACCCTAATAGTTTCGTAAACCACAGTATCGACACTCTTAACATCAATTCACCATCTTTCGATATCAGATCGCCATGCCGCTACCACGACCCTCCTTGGTGGCAAGAATCCATCTAGATTACAATGTTTCACAGCCAAACACAGCCAGAAATGTTGTACCTTAGATTTGTGTCATCGCTACTTCTGTCCTCCATTAACCATTGTCCCAACATTAGATCACTGTAGTGGGAGATATTTATTATAATATAACCTATTTAAATATTAATTAAGATAATTAATAAATATTTTTGAATATGACATGTAATAATTGGGCCTAATCCAAGGTGGGTTATTGATTCAGTTTATTAAGGTTAATTTTCTGATGGTGGAAATTAACCATTTAGTTTTATCGTGCGATATTTTTCTAAGTTTAGAGCGATAGCCTATTTTCTCAACTCACTCTCGAAGGTTCACCACTAGTGACGGTAGTACACATATTGACATCATTGTGCCTAATCATCAGCTAGAAAAACCTATTATTTATCTTACAATGTTATTTGATTGACATGTATCTGATTTGAGTTCCAATTCTTCTCATATCAATCAAGCTAATAGTGAGAGGTAACTTTAAATCTTCTGTTATATCTCATATAGGTTTTATACTTATATATATATTATAATCTGAATTGATTATATTATGTTTGAGATAGTTATATTATAACATATGGTATTAGAGCCTTGTTTGAGATATCCCTTACTTTGCTTGTTGATTTTTTCATTATCATCAGTAACAATATGAGATGAATATGGGATAAATAGAACTCTAGAGATCATAATTTGTTTTATTTTGATTTTTTTAACTATTTTTTCTTTCTGTGATGGCGAGAGAGAGATCTCTATCGCCTGTAATACTTAACTCAGAGACAAAGGATTCATAGCGAAGGGTATGACGTTGAGCACTCAGCCAGAGCAAGCAAGCACCAAGCCGTGGCTCTTTGAAACGGTGCAGACCTATTGGCATTTCCATCTTGAATTGCAGAGTCACTGCTACTGGGGATTTAATTCCCGTCAAATCCTTGTTCAATACCTACTTGTATGCATTTGGGCCATATGCTTTTAAGTTAACAAAAAAAAAAAACTTTGTGCAGTTTCAATTTCGGGTCGTCATTTTGAGCTATCAAAATATACATATATATTTTGTTTTTATTTTGATTTGTTCATGCATATTCTGGGCCAAATTATTATTATTATAATTATTATTTTTGCTAAGAAGAACTTGTTGGGCCGGAAAGCATTGGACCGTCAGTTTTTTCCTTAAATCTGTTTGGGCTATGCCAATATATATATATATATATATATATATTGTTGGCTTTCGGACCTATTTTTTGGGCCATCTATATGTTTTAGAAGGCCGATGCCACTTTAGATTTAGACATTTTTGTTTTGTTTCGGGAAAAATATTTTAGAATTTATTTTAGACTTTTGTATATGAGATACTTTATTTTATTTTTAGAAAATTATTTTAAGCCATTTTATTTGATTTTCTAAAATATTTTATTCAAATTAAATTAAATTCCTTTTAATTTAATATATTCTTTTAATTACTATTATATACACCATAAATATTTATATTAATTTCTCTATTATTTTAATTTTTATTTGAAAAGGTATTTATAAATTTTAATTTTTATGTTATTTAATTTTCTATTTTATATATTAATTTTTCACTTATCAATTAAATTAACTATTTAATTTTTATAAAAATTCTTTGAATTGAAATTAATTTATTAAATATTTTTTGGGTGTATGGAATAGTGGGACAATTTAAATTAAATTATTTAGTCATATTTGTTGATTAAATTAATTTATTAAATGCTCCATTATGTTATGCATATTTAGATTTATATACTCATTAATGATATTTGTAATTAGCATGCAATTTTACGAGTAGCCACAACATCCTTGTTCATTTTTGTTGCATGCATTAATTAATCACAAATAGATTTAAAATATCAATTGTAATTAAATATATAGTTATGATTTATCTTTATCCACAGGTAAATATCTCATAATTGTATATTTAATTATAGGAGAATTAATTGCTCCATTGAGTTGTGCATATTTGGACTTTCAATGTACATGAATGATATTTGTGGGTAGCGTGCAATTCTTTGAGGAGTAGTCATAGCATCCTTGTTTATTGAATTTGTTATATGCATTCATTAATCACATATAGATTTGAAATATCATTTATAATTAAATGTATAGTTATGATTTATCTTTGCCCATAGGTAGATATCTCATAATTGTACATTTAATTAGGGTGGGATAGAATGGCCTTGTTATTTTTTAATTAACCCATAGGTATTGGAAAATTACGAATGCGTTATAATTCTTTCATTTGAGATAAATACATGCTATGCTAATGCCTTTGCCCACAGGTATACATTGATAATACGTATTTATATTGCTTTCATGCTACATTTGAGTTAAGTATGCATACATGGCATAGTGACTTGTGATTGTTTTAAATTTTAACTCGTGAGCTTATTTGTATGTTTATGTTCTATCTTGCAGATCTAATTGTTGCCTCCATGATTATGGCTGATGTAAGCAACAAAATAATCTTAGATGTCAACATTAATTATGCTGATTGGAGAGATATTTTTTGTTATAGCTCGGTTTCTTAGACTTAGATTATGCCTTAAGGTATGAAAAACCTCTAAGACCTAATGATGCCTCTGATGACAGAGAGGCAAAGGAAATGTATAATATGTGGGAGCGGATTAACCACTTATCTCTTCTGCTTATATAACAAAAGATCACTAGAAGTATTAGGGAAGTAGTCCCTAAGTGACCAAAGGATGCCTGGAAGCCTTAGATAAGAAATTCGAGTTGACAGACGAGCAGATGGATGGTGCCAACATATCTGAACTATGTGCTGTGAGGCTTACAGGTATTGGCGATATGAAGCAATTCATCATTTACTTTTCTTATCTGGATGATTTTTACCTTGCCTTTGAATTACACAGTTGTGAGATTGATTGCAAGAAGCTAGCGAGTTATTGGCTTATCATTTACATTCGGTTTAACTTCATATTATTAGTAGACTAGGAAGGCTAAAGGCTATCTCCAAGGGAACATACTTCCATCAATTGATAACCTCATCATCAACATTAAAATAATAAATAATAGTTTTAGGAATTTAAATTCTGAAGCTCTCAATCAATTCTTTCATCAATTCATTTGGATAATTTGTTAATTTGCGGCTTAAAGAATTACTAGGAACTGAATTCATTTGGCTCCTTGTCAATCAATTTAGGTTAGCTTCTCTTTACTATAGGTTAACTTAGTTTCTTTTGATACTTAGAACGACAGTTATCAAAATGGCGTCATTGACGGGGAGCCTTACTTGTTAAGGTTTCCTAAGCAATCCTTTAGGCAAAGAAAACATAAAAAGTATAATTTCAATTTTCTACGGATTTAGTGTTCTATGTTTAGAAGTCATGACCTGTAACATGTATTGTCATAACTAAACTAAATTGATATTTGCTGGTGAGTCTTTGTAATTTTTGGTCATGAACGGAGTGCTTTCTGGTCACAACCAAAAGTTTCTAATTTCAAGAAATTGCTCTTTATGATTTTTATTCGCAACCAAAGTGACAATTGGTCGAGACCAAAAATCCTGAGTTCAAAAATTTTGCTCTCTGTGACTACCAGTCACGACTTAAAGTTGTTTTGTCGCGCTTGTTGTTCTCTGTGTTTTTTAGTCACAACCTGAAGTCAGTGTGTCGCGACCTTAGTGTTTTCTACTGTCATTGTGTGCTTATTCTCAATTTCTAGAGATTTTGCATTATAATTGCTGATGTATGATTGTTGAATGTAACTTGCATGACCAAAAGCTCAAAAGAACCTTTAATTGAAATTGATTGGCAAATAAATTGTACTTTAAGGAATCTTAAAAAATTACAAACAAGTGCTAGCTCAATTGAAATTGATTGTACACTAGTTGATAATCATTTGGTGGTAGGAAATATGGAAGAGAATGACGTAAATATGAATGGTAGGGGAGAAAATCACATGGAACAACAAGCTGAAAATAATCCTAATATGCATGCTAATAACGGTGTTGAAACAAGAAGCATAAGAGAACTTAATAATTTTGTTGTGGATTATAACCTTTATGGATTTTATAATGAGACTGCTACTTTTGAACATAAAACTCATTACTGAATCAGATTCCAAAATTTTATGGTCTTACAGGAGATGATCCACACCATTATTTACAGGATTTATATCAAACATGTTCAGCTCTTAGATCACCCAATGCTTCTTTGGAAGAGGTTCTAAGAACTGTATTTCATTTCTTTGTTGAAGGCCGAGCAAAAGAATGGCTGAGAACACTTCCTCAACATTATGCTATGTTTACTTGGGATCAATTGAAGAAGGTCTTCCTAGAAAAATATTTTTCATCCTCAAGAACTACAAAAATGAAGAAAGAGATTTACAATGTCACTCATAATAGAGGAGAATAACTAGACCAGATTCATAAGGATGTTGACAAAGTGCCTACATCACCAAATTCCTTAACAGTGGCTTATTCAATATTTCTATGAAGGTATGAAGCCTTATACTAAAGATATTACTGATGCTGTAGCTAATGGATCTATCCTAGACATGCCACCTCAAAGAGGATGGGAGAATGCTTATGGGCAAGGTACTGGACAAAATATGAGATTTATACAACAATCAAATGATTCAAGGGCTTTAGTACCTAACAAAGAAGCAAGCAGGCAATGGGGAGTTAGCTCAAATCTTGAAAGGAATAACTAATCTCAATTCTAAAGTGGATAAAATTGACAACCAGACTACTACATCATATGCTAGAATGGCATCAATGGAAAAGAGGATAGAACAATGGGAGATTAAAAATTATAATCTATCTGGTTATATAACTCAGTTGTCTGACAACTTAAACTAATACTGAGCTCAGAATGATGGCACTCTTCCTTATAACACTGTCATTAACCCAAAAACTTTGCATGCCATAAGTTTGAGAAGTGGAAAACAAGTTGGGGAGCAAGTGACAGATACTAGAAATAAAGAGGAAGGTGATATAGAAACTGATTCTAGCAATCTAATGAGGAATACCATCAAAAAGTCTAAAAGCAAGAAGGAAGCTCAACTCCTTAGGAAGAAAAATGTTACATTTGATCTTATAGAAAGTCAAATCAATTATGCACAAGATTATGAAGGTTGTGAACTGTCAAACAGTAAGGAAGACTATGGATTATGAAGTAGATAATTCTAGAGTTGATACAACTAAAGCAATACAATCAACCGTTAATTTAGAGCTTAAGCAGCAAGAAACAACCTCTAGTTCATCTGAGAAAGAAGTGAATTTGAAGGATTTACCCTTTCCAAGTGCATTCATGAGTAGTAAGAAGACAACTTTGGAAAAATAGAACAAAGAAGTCATTGATCTTTTCAACAAGATTGAAGTGAATATGCCTATGTTGGAGTCAGTTTAAAGAGTACTAGAATATGCAAAGTATTTGAAGGACATTTGTACACACAAGAGAAGATACAAACCTAATGAACTGGTACAAGTAGGACCTAATGTTTTTGTACTCTTCAAAGCTCAACTTCTAGTTAAATGTCAAGATCTAGGTATATTTTCTATTCCTTGTACAAATGGTAAGATAATTGTTTCTAGAGCATTATTATACTTAGGTGCTGCTATTAATGTGATGCCTAGTTCAGTTTATCATGCTTTAGTAGTGAACTTGATTAAACCCATTAGTGTATTAGTTCAATTGGCTGATAAGAGTATTAGAAATCCTAAGGGAATCTTATAAGACATTTTAGTTCAAGCTAAAGACCTTATTTTTCCTGCTGACTTTTATATTTTGGTATGTCAAATGAGTCTCTTAATGATAGTACTCTTATTCTAGGAAGGTCATTCTTGAGGACAGCTAACACTATGATTTGCATGAAAGATGTAATTATTAAAATGGAATTTAGTGGGAACATAATTCAATTTAACATGTATAAAATGATGAGACACTCACATGAGGATTATTCTCTCCTAGGACTTAATATGATTCATACTTTACTTGAAAATGAGTGTGCCATTATTCTTGAGCAGCAATGAGATAATGTTAGTGTTGTAACAATTTGTTAAATATTTGAATCTCAATGTTATTTCTCACTGGCTCAAAGTGGAAAATGAAAGAGGAAAAAAAAGAAAATGAAAAAAAAAGAGTAGAAAGAAAGAAAAAAAAGTGGAAAAAGAAAAGGAAAAAAGAAGGAGACTAAATGACAAGATAGAAGAGCTAGTTCAATTCAATTATGAAAAGGTTAAATAATGAATTGTTGTTGATTGATTATTTTCATGCAGCCATATAAGTGGTATTGTGGTCAAAATAGAAATAGCTTGAAGGATGAACATGTGCAGCATTTCATTAATCATTGACATTAATTTCCATTTCATCATTCAGCCTTTCTAACACATCATTTAATAATTGATATGAGATTAGTATAGATTGTTGCCAATGAAAAGGAGAAGAACGATGATTGCAAGCACTTATGTTATTTATTTTGCTAATCTTGCTTAATATAATGTGTTAGAATTTCAATTTTGATCCATAATTTTGCCCAAAGTGCAAAAACTTAGTGTGAGGGAATTGATAAACCTTATTCTTATAGAGGTTTTAGTGTATTAAAAGAGAGTTTTATCATCAATTTTGGCAATGAAGTCTATTATTTTGGGCAATTAATAAATAATATTAAATTAGAACAATTAGAAATTAATTGACATAATTCTTGGATATTATTGGTGGAAATAAGTAATATGTTTTAATATTTTTATAGGGAAATGCTGCTTATTAACCACCAGATGGTTTAAATGGTTGCAACAAAATGGAGGCAGTTAGAATGTAATAGAGGAGTTAGTTTTGATAGCTGGCTAAGGAGGAAGGAACTTATTACAGTTTCACAGTTAGTTGGATGAGAGAACAACACGTGGGATAGGAGCTAATGATATTTTCCAAGCTAGCATTCACCATACACATATACATAACAGATGCATTCACTGACAGACCTGGATATATATCCAACCAATCTATGGAGTAGATCATCCATTCAAAGAGCCACACAAAAACTTGACAAAAAACAAAGGCTCGACACAATGGACTGAATCTTCTATGCATCTCTAAATTAACTTCAGTTCTCTCTCCCAATTCCATTCCATTCCATTCTTTCTCAATCATCTTCCTACAGCAAAATTCCTGCTTCTTCTCTATTCCAATTTATGCATTTGATCTTCTCTACTTTATCACTTAATCTCTGTTTCTTCTATGGATTCCTCTGCTCACAACTTCATAGCAGGAATTGATTCAATGATGCGTGGCTAATTCAGTTGTATTCAATTGGAGATCAGCAAAGCCAGAGTCTTTAATCTGCACAAGGGAGTTCAAATTCTTATTGCTTAGACATAATGATAATTGAGATATGCTAGTTGAATATCAATTTGTATTTCAAAACTCTAATATGATTAATTATGAAACTTAAGCTTTGAGTTACATAAGATCAGTTGGTAATTAATTTTTGTTAGACCGAGTTAGACTTTCTCTTCTTAATTCTGAATTTGAATTGAACTATCAATTTGGCCGAGTTAGTCATTGTTTATATTTGATTCAATTGATTCCATGATAGAGAATAGTTGTGCATGTTGATAGGAATTAATTCATTATTTACTTTTCTTATCCGGATGATTTTTACCTTACCTATGACCTACACAGTTGTGAAATTGATTGCAAGAAGCTAGCCAGTTGTTGGCTTATCATTTACATTCGATTTAACTCCATATTATTAGTAGACTAGGAAGGCTAAAGGCTATCTCCAAGGGAACACACTTCCATCAATTGATAACCTCATCTTCAACATTAAAATCATAAATAATAGTTTTAGGAATTTAAATTCTAAAGCTATCAATCAGTTCTTTCATCAATTCATTTAGATAATTTGTTAATTTGCGGCTTAAAGAATTGCTAGGAACTGAATTCATTTGGCTCTTTGTGAATCGACCCAGTTTAGCTTCTCTTTACTATAGGTTAGTTTCTTTTAATAATTAGAATGACGGTTATCAGTTACTTTTGAATCTAATTTTTCTAGCGTTAATGATGATACTTGGTGGATTGACACTGGTTTGATGATCCATATTTTGACTATCATGCAAGGATTTTTGTCAAGCAAGTCTCCACATCCCAATAAGAAAAATGTCCTTTCAGGCAGTAGGAGAGGAGATCCTGTGAAAGCTGTTGAAACTTTTCGCATAACCTTTTCAAATAATCATATTTTTTAACTTTATGATGTTTTTACATTCCCTCTTGCAAAAGGAATTTGATTTCTCTGTCAAAGCTCATTCCATTTGATTATCATCTAGTTCTTTCTAAGAAACTTATGGCTTTGACAAAGAATTATGTTTTGATTGTGAATTTAGTTATGATTGATGGTTTATTTAAAATTGTTTGTGATTCGCCTCAATCTTTTTTTGTTTCACATGGTACTAAGAATAGTGTTATTGATTATAATTCTTATAGCCTGTAACATAGGAGATTTGGTCATATCTCCATTGACATAATCAAAAGGTTAAATAAAGACAAAATTCTTCCATCTTTAAACCATTTAGAATTTGATTCTTGTGTAGATTGTATAAGGGAAAAACAGACCAATAAGTCACATAAAGGGGTTAAGAGAAGTTCTGAATTGCTAGAAATTATACACAGATATTTGTTGCCCTGATTTGATTGTACATGGTCAAAAGTACTTTATCACCTTTATTGATAATTACTCACGATACATGTATATCTACATGCTTTATAATAAGAGTGAGACACTAAATGCTTTCAAGAAATATAAAGTAGAATTAGAAAAATAGATTGGGAAACCAATCAAGATCATGAGATTGACTGTGGTAGTGAGTATTATGGCGGATACACTAGTGTAGGACAAGCGCCAGGTCTATTTGCTTATCTTCTTCTAGAGCAAGGTATAGTAGCTCAATATACTATGCCTAGATCACCTGACATGAATGGTATAGCTAAAAGAAGAAATTAGACCTTGCTGGATATGGTTAGGAGCATGATGAGTAGCTCCAAACTGTCATATTCCCTGTGGATGGAAGCACTCAAGACTGCCACATATATATTAAATAGGGTTCTAACAAAGGCAGTGTCCAAGACACCCTTTGAAATCTGGAAAAGATAGAAACCCAGTTTAAATCATTTCAAGGTATGGGGTTGTCCTGCTGAAGTAAGAGTGTACAATCCACAGGAGAAGAAGTTAGACCCTAAGGGCATTAGAGCTTACTTTATAGGCTATACAGAAAGGTCTAAGGGTTATAAGTTTTATTGTTCTCCACCTTCTAAAAGGTTTGTAGAGTTTAGGAATGCCAAGTTTCTTGAGAATGATGTGATTAGTGGGAATGATTGTCTATTAGATGATCATATAGAGAGAACTACTGATATCATTCATAAGGGGACATCAATAGTTAATGATTATTCTACTGTTGGGATTGACATTGAATGTGATGTGGACCTTGTGGCTAAAGTTGACGATGTTGAACAAGATGGATATATATCAGATGGTCAACCTATCACACAAGTGGAACCACCATAAAATATGATAGAAGATGTCCTTATTCAGTAACTTGGATCAACCTAAGAGGTTGAATTAAGGAGGTCAACAAGATAAAGAAGACCGACATTACTTAATGACTATGTAGTGTATTCTACTAAGATTAACTATGATATAAGTGTTGAGAATGATCCTTTAACATTCACTCAGGTTATGAAGAGTACAAACTCTAAGTTAGTAGCATGATGCTATGATTGATGAAATGAATTCTATGGCAACTAACCATGTTTGGAAATTTGTAGAGTTGCCTAATAGGTTTAAGGTCATTGGCTCTGAATGGGTTTACAAAACCAAGAAAGACTCACAAGGTAATATCGATTGATACAAGACTAGGTTAGTTGCTAAGGGTTTCACTCAAGTGGAAGGAATCGATTACAGAGAAATATTTTCACTAGTATCTAAGAAAGATTCATTCCGTATCATCATGGCATTGGTTGCCCATTTTAATTTAGAGTTGCATTAGATAGATGTAAAGACTGCTTTCCTTAATGGTGAACTAGAGGAAGAAGTTTACATGAAACAACCTGAGGGATTTGTTACAGAAGGTAAAGAATAATTGGTATGCATGCTAAAGAAATCAATATATGGTCTGAAATAGGCTTCATGGCAGTAGTACTTAAAATTCCATGAAGTGATCACATCATTTGATTTTGTTGAGAACATCATAGATGATTGTATATATCACAAGGCTAGTGGGAGTACGATCATATTCTTGATATTGTATGTGGATGATATATTACTTGCTTCTAATGATCTAGGATTATTGTGGGAGGTGAAGTAATTTTTGTTTAAGAGTTTTGACATAAAAGACATGGGTGAGGCTTCTTATGTCATTGGCATAAAGATCCATAGAGATAGATCCTAATGTCTTGTAGGCTTGTCTCAAGAGGATTATGTTGTCAAAATTCTTGAATGATTCAGAATGCAAAACTATTCATCTAATGTGGCTCTTATTGAAAATGGAGATAAGTTTAGTTTAAGTCAATGTCCTGAAACTGAGCTTGATAGGAAACAAATGGAAAGGGTCCCATATGCCTTAGCGATAGGAAGCTTGATGTATGCACATGTTTATACAAGACTTGACATTGCTTTTGATGTGGGTATGCTGGGAAGATACCAAAGTAATCATGGGGAAGCACATTAGACAGCTACAAAGAAGGTGTTTAAGTACCTATAAGGGATTTAAACACTACATGCTCACATATAGAAAATAGATAATTTAGACATAATTGGATACTCAGATTCAAATCTTAGAGGATGCGTAAACACAAATGAGTCTATATCTGGTTACATCTTCCTATTGGCAGAAGGAGCTATATCGTGGATAAGCGCTAAGTAAACTTAAATAGCTCCTTCCACTGGTGATGCTGAGTACATTACGTGTTTTGAATCAAGTTCATGAAAGGAATTAGAAGACACACAGCGGAAATTAACTTAGAAATTTTTTCATTCCTTGCCAGGATCTACCGTATGTGTTTAAGTCAAGTGGGAAGAAGCATTACCCTCAATATTCCTCTGCGACTTCCACAGCTCCTCTCCACGGCTGGTGATCTCCTTTCGATCGCAAGAAGTCGACGGAGTGTTCCTCAGTGACCTCCATAGCTTCTCTCTGTGGCTCGTGCTCTCTTTCTGATCGCAAGAAGTCGTCCACAGCTTCTCTCCGCGGCTCGTGCTCTCTTTCTGATCGCAAGAAGTCGACGCCTCAGGTCGGTTCCCTCTACTGGTATCCACACGAACAGCGTTCCAACAACGAATGACGTGCTAGCGTCTCTTGTCCCTCTAAGGCTTTCTCAACAATTTGTCCTCTCCGTCTCTACTTCAGCAGTTTCTTATCTGCAAACCTTTTGCAGATTCCGTTCGGCCTTTTGTATTTTTTGTGTTATGTGTTGTTTGTTAAAATGTAGCTCCTAACATCAGATATATAGGATGATCTGCGTTTTCTTTAACCGAATTGGATTTTGGAATTAATCTATATTAATTCTGAAATTAATACAATATCACATATTGTATAATTTGATAAGAAACTAATTAAATAAATAATATTTATATTAAATCTGTCCCACATATTTAATTCACCTATTTATTTAATTTAAATAAAGATAAGACTGGACTATATTTGATTTATTCTCATAAATCAAATTTGAGATATCCTATCAATTTGAATTTTAAATTCAAACGTGATAGAGATTTAATTGATCCTTATAAATTAAATCTTGTAAATATCTCTTATATGATATATCCTATCAATTTGAATTTCAAATTCAAACGTGATAGAGATTTAATTTATCCTTATAAATTAAATCCTATATATCCCTTATATAATATATATATATATATGAATTTATATATATACGAATATAAATATAAATAAATATATACATCAATCCTGGATCATTCATTGAATCTAGACACGTCTTAGATTCAATGAATCTGGACATCATAGCTCGTGTTGGGCTATTTTGTGTGCGACCTTGTAGGCCCATATGAAGTTGGCAGTGGGCCATTTGCTATACTGGCTCACAAGTCGCAAGCGGTCTCTAGCAAGACATAACGACTACCTAAATCATATGAGGATCGATAAACGATGTAACCTTTTATACAACCATATCATGTCCCTTCTGTCACGCGATATTTTGGTCATGGATGAGGCATGGATAATGTCATCCTCCTATTCCTGACCGTTACTTTCTCGATCCCTGAGTAGTCTGACTATAGAAATAGAACTACCTTTCCATTACAGTATGGCCATACATTTCTCAGACTCACTCATCGAGGGGCCCAGTAATATCTCTCTACCAATGTGAGGGACAAATTCCATCTTGACCATTCACATTCCTCCGCATGAAAAACCACTAAGCCCAAACATAGTCTTTATGATCACTCGGTCAAAAGTGACTTTTGACTAGGTCAAAGCTGAGCGTTTGTCATGTAGGAATCCATGATGATCTCAGGTCAAAGGGCATAGTGACATGGTTTGTATATGAGAGAAGCTTATGACGTAACCCATGCAACTCTCTCATAGCGGGTCGGTCCAACACCTTGTACTCTTACATGGGCCTATGACTTTGATTTATATCTCTATACATCTTCAAAGTCATACTGGTCTTATTTCATCTCTGCTCCCGAACAGATGACCGACCAGGGATATTTAGGATAAGATCATGAATTATCCAAGGATGGTCATCACAGTAAACATGCAAATAATATGATAACACAATTGATAAATTCATAAATCAATAATGTTCATAAGACAATGATTGGCCCCTAGGGTACATTTTCCAACAGTTCACAAGCTATTTGGATAAGGAATTTTATTACTAGGTTTAAGATTGTGGATTCAGTCTTTAAGCCAATTAGAATGTACTGTGATAACGCAGCTGCGGTGGCCACAACGAACAATAAAAGGAATAAAAGTCAAAGCAAGTTTGTTGAACTTATATTCCTTTTCTTGAGAGAAAGAGTTCAGGATGACCAAGTTTGTGTTGAACGCATTAGTACATTGGATATGTTAGCTAATTCTTTGACGAAATGATTGAAGTCAAACATTTTTGTCACACATGTACCTCATATGGGACTTCGTCCTTCCTTTGATTAATGGAGGTAAGAGCAATGAAATCATATTTTGTGGTTTATCATTTCAAATTATGATTGTATACATTTGTGTTATTAAAATTGATAAACATTGAGATAGGAACCGATAAATATTGAGTTCATGTATAATGTGATACCCATTAAGTGATGGTGCTACTTGTAATATATGGAAGGTAATACTCGATAAAAAGGGACTTATCCCCATGATTATTGTAGCATAACATCAGTTTACCTAGACAAGGCAATGACATTGAGTATACGGGGCCAAGTGGGAGAATGTGAGATATTTATTATAATATAAACTATTTAGATATTAATTAGGATAATTAATAAATATTTCTAAGTGTGGCCCGTAGTAATTGGGCCCAGTCCAAGGTAGGTTGTTGACTCAATTTATTAAGGTTAATTTTTTTATGGTAGAAATTAACCATTTAGTTTTATCGTGCAATAATTTTCTGAGTCCAGAGCGATAACCTATTTTCTCAACTCACTCTCGAAAGTTCCCTACTGGTGACAGCAGTACACAAGTTGCCATCACTATGCCTAAACACCAGTTGGAAGAACTTGTTATTTATTTGGCAGTGTTATCTGATTGACAAGTATCTGATTTAAGTTTCAGTTATTCTTAGATCAATCAAGCTAATGGTGAGAGGTAACTTTAAGTCTTCTGCTGCATCTTATATAGGTTTTATACTTATATATGTTGTAATTTAGATTACTTATATTGTGTTTGAGATGTTTATATTCTAACACGTGGGACTACTGTCGTTGGGTTTGCATCAAGGAATCGAGTCATTCACCAAAGATCCACCTCCGGTTGCCTTACACGCCGGAATAAGCTGCCAACGACGTCTGCATGTAGATCCACGCACCCAACACCCCCTCTGGTTCATATGCAATATTCAAGTTTTTCTGCACCGTTTCACTTGCTGCACTTAGTTTCCTTTCTTTTACCGTTTTTGTGTAGAGTAAAACAAAAAATAGTAAAGAAAAGAAACGATAATAGAGAAAAATATAGAAAACCTTGTTTCTTATTTAGTCGCGATCTAATTTGGGAGAAGAAAACAAAGATAAAAAAATAGAGAGAAATAAAAAAATAGATAGAAAAAATCAAGGAAAAGAAGAAAAAATCAAGGAGAAAAAACTCAAGAAAAAAAAGGGAAAAGAGAGAGAGAAAATGTGAAAGAAGAGAGCAACAAATAGAAAAAATTATCATACTTCTTATTTGTGGATATGAGTTATAGAGGAAGACTAAATTGGGAGGGATACTTTTGTCCAAAAATTATTATAAATAGGAATTTTTGTCTTCAAAATTCGCAATCCCAAAATAGAAAGAGCAATATCAGGGGAGGTGAGTCTTTCCAATCTCATCTAAGTGGGATTGTCTAATCCTAAAATATTCTGAGTATTATGTATCAAACAACACAAAATGCTTATTCCCTTTTTCAGTCCCAATTACACGCCCCCAGTCCTTCATACCAATCAGGGTCTAAGGATCTTGTTCATAATATTATATATGAAAATAAAATATTGATAAAATGACATTTTTAATCCATTAACTTTATATAATATTTCAGTATAGTTTCTAAACTTTAGCATAAAATATTATATAGGTTGCATCACACTTTATTTTAGTACATATGAAGTTGGTAAAGTTACGTTCAATGCTAAGCTATATATATGATTAATATTTATATTTAACGAAATTTCTTAAAACAAATGTTTCAAAACTCAAAATTGTCCTGGTAGGAAAGAAATTTCATTTCAGTTGGGTGTTTGGATATTCTTTGAACCTTGAAGCATTTCACCTCCCTAAAATGGACATATATGTAAAAATTAAGAATCATTCCTCTCTATAGGTAGGATATATAAATATTCCTTTGATCTTTTTTATAAGTAACATTGTCTCACGTGGGGTTAGTTATATACTGTGTGTGTGATAAGTTATGTTTGTCTAAAAAGTTGATATTTTCTGATTCTTTATATAATGTATTTAACTAATTTAATTAGATTAAGATAGTTAAATTAATTAATATGGTGTGTATTTTTAAAACATCATAACTATTTTTTTTAACCTCTCCCTCATTCTCTAACTTAATTATTGTTGAAGAGTAGTAATAGGGATAATTTAGAAAAACTTGATAAAAATCTGAATAGGTCTTATATTTTGGATTAAAATTAATTTCATAATTATATCATCTATTAAGGACCAGATGAGTACATTTTTTATTTGTATTCTCAATTAATTACATATTTCTCTCTCTTTTTTTCCACACATTCTCTCTCACTCATCATCTTCATAAATAAGGGTACTTTTAACAAAAGTATGTTTATTTATACATTTATTACTTTTAATTAATTTTAACCACAACTTTTTTCGACCGGAGGGAGAGTATTGTATACACGTATCCTACTCTTTTAATCTATCTAGGTCATCCTATAAAATATTCCAAGGGATTTTAATTATGTGAGAAACAAGTAAATTAAATTTATATTATTTCGACTCCTTCTCTGAGTACTTGAAGATGCCATTTGTAAAAGTACAAACTTCACTCAACCACAGCCTGGAACACCATCAGCATCTTCATCTTCATCCTAAGATTCCAAACCAGAAAACCCAGAGAGAACCATGAACATCCTCGTCGCTACACTCCTCTTTTTCATCCCAATCCTCTTCTTTCTCTCAAGAATTAAACGCTCATCATCATCCAGGTTCTTTGGGATTCCCCATTATAGGCCAAAGCTTAGGCCTTCTTCGAGCTATGCGAGCCAACACTGCAGAACAATGGATCCAACAAAGAGTCAACAAGTACGGCCCCATATCGAAGCTGAACCTATTCGGCAAACCCACGGTGTTCATCTACGGCCAGGCGGCGAACAAGTTGATGTTCGCTGATTACGGAAGCACAGTGGCGAACCAGCAGACGCAATCCATAAGGATGCTACTAGGGGATTGCAACCTGCTGGAGCTGAACGGAGAAGATCATAAGAGAGTGAGAGGAGCGATTATGCCGTTTTTTAAGGCAGAATCGTTGAAGCGTTATGTGGGGAAGATAGATGAAGAAGTGAGAATGAACCTTCAGATGTATTGGCATGGGAAACAGCAAGTCAAGGTGCGTTCTTCTCTGTCACTATATACACATCAATAATAAAATTCTTTAAAAATATCATTTCAGTAATTTTAATTTTTTTTAGTAATACTTTCGTTAGAGATTAATACTTTTCCTTGGGATTCTCAAGACTCAACTTACACGAATTTTTTGTTGTAATAACAATTAGTTGTTTTAATACCTTTAATTTGATTGTTATTAAACTTAGGTCTTTAAATGTAAACGCAAATGCAGCTTTGTATTTACATAAATTTTAATTTCAAAAATTTAAAACCATAAAAATTTTAAATATTAAGTGATTGTTATAAATATTATATGTATGTATGGATATCTATAATCCTTGGTTATTAGGATTCCTCTTAGGATTCTATCTTCTCTTAATACCAAAAACTCATAACCTCCCCAATGAATAACTTGAGAGGATTTTTTTATTGTTAATGCCATTACATTAATCTTTATTCCTTTATAACCTTAGAATTAGTCTTTAATAGTTAGGGGCCAATAAATAGAAGTCATATATAAGATATTTGTATAAGTATGAATATACAAGTGAATGAAGAATAGTCTCTTATCTTCTTTCTCAGTCTCTTATTTTGTTATTCCTTTTCTCTCTAACTTCTTCATTTTTCTCTCATTTTTATAACATATTATCAGCACGAGTTATTCTAAAAATTTGACGTATGAATTTCTTACAAATTTATATATTCTTATGTTATGTACAATGGTATTCTATATTAGATTTTCTTTACTCAATTGTGGAGTATAATTTTAATTATATATATTTGCTACCTATCATTGTTCTTTTGTTATCATGTTTTTTAGTTTTCTTATCGCATTATATATCTATATTTTTTATGAAGTATTATATTGTTTTATTTTTCCTTTTGTTTCTTATATATTTAATGTCTCACATACCAAGCATTATTGTTTTACATTTTCATTTCTTTTATTATATTATTCATACCTTTACATATATACATATTATTTCTTGTTTTTTATTTGTAATTATTGTAGCAATGATTATTGTACTCACATATATTATAATAACTACTTGCATATATGCATAGCAAATATTATGTTATATTGCTCTTAATATATAATTCACAAATACATATACATATATATATTATTTATATTGCAATAACCCCTCGCAAATACATATACATATATATATATATATGTATATATATATGTATTTATTTATATTGCAATAACCCCTTTATGTATTATGTTTTAATAAATTTATTTATTCTTTTTATATTTTATCTATTTCTATACATGTTGATATTATAATTTTCTATTATTAAATGACCATAAGTCATATCACTTTTGATAATAGTTCTTTGATAGAAGACTATCTTGTGGTTCTTATAGATGGCATGTTTGGACTAAAATATTATAACAATTTGATAATATAATGATTATAAATATCAAAACCTTGAAGACTAATGACTGAAATATTTAATTGTATAAAAGAGCTTGTAGCTTTGGAAGATTTTTGCTATGGTCTTGAATATCAATATCTAAAAAAATTGATGATGTGCTATTGAAAGTAATATAACATAATTAAAAGATGACTAGAAGTCATATAAAAAAACTAATGTTATAATATGACTAGAAGTCATATAGACAAAAAGTAAATGTTAAAATGTGACCGGAAGTCATACAAACAAATTTATATCAATTTATTGAAATTAAATGTCAAAATTAGTGATGACACCAAAAGGACCAAGGGATTTATCAAAATTAATTATATTCATAATACAATAAATTGTGGAGACTAAAGATGACTTCAGTGTTGAGTTTTAACTCATATATCTGGGTACAACCATATAGTATGATGATCTTAATTGGTAGTATAAGTGAATTCAGTGAAAGTATATGGAGACTGAGTTTGATGATATTTATAAATAAAGTTAGGGTTGTGAGGTGTTAGAAATCGTGCCCTAGGGGCCAATCATTGTCTTATGAACATTATTGATTTATGAATTTATTAATTGAGTTATCATATTATTTGCATGTTTACTATGATGACCATCCTTGGATAATTCATGATATTATCCTAAATGTCCCTGGTCGATCATCTATGTGGGAGCACAGATGAAATAAGACCAGTATGACTTTGAAGATGTATAGAGATATAAATCAAAGTCATAAGCACATGTAAGAGTACAGGGTGTTGGACCGACCCGCTATGAGAGAACTGCATGGGTAACGTCATAAGCTTCTCTCATATACAAACCATGTCAATATGCCCTTTGACCTGAGATCATCATGGATTCCTACATGACAAAACGCTCAGCTTTGACCTAGTCAAAAGTCACTTTTGACCGAGTGATCATAAAGACTATGTTCGGGCTTAGTGGTTTTTCATGCGGAGGAATGTGAATGGTCAAGATGGAATTTGTCCCTCACATTCGTGGAGAGATATTACTGGGCCCCTCGATGAGTGAGTCTGAGAAATGTATGGCCATACTGTAATGGAAAGGTAGTTCCATTTCTATAGTCAGACTACTCAGGGATCGAGAAAGTAACAGTCAGGAATAGGAGGATGACATTATCCATGCCTCATCCATGACCAAAATATCGCGTGACAGAAGGGACATGATATGGTTGTATAAAAGGTTACATCGTTTATCGATCCTCATATGATTTGGGTAGTTGTTATGTCTTGCTAGAGACCGCTTGCGACTTGTGGGCTAGTATAGCAAATGGCCCACTGCCAATTTCATATGGGCCTACAGGGTCGCACACAAAATAGCCCAACACGAGCTATGATGTCCAGATTCATTGAATCTAAGACATGTCCAAATTCAATGAAAGATCCAGGTGAATGTATATATATTTATTTATATTTATATTCGCATATATATAAATTCGTATATATATATATTATATATATGAGATATATGAGATTTAATTTATAAGGATAAATTAAATCCCTATCACGTTTGAATTCGAAATTCAAATTGATAGGATATCTCATATAAGAGATATTTATAAGATTTAATTTATAAGGATAAATTAAATCTCTATCACGTTTGAAATTCGAAATTCAAATTGATAGGATATCTCATATAAGAGATATTTATAAGATTTAAGTTATAAGGATAAATTAAATCTCTATCACGTTTGAAATTCGAAATTCAAATTGATAGGATATCTCATATAAGAGATATTTATAAGATTGAATTTATAAGGATAAATTAAATCTCTATCACGTTTGAAATTCGAAATTTAAATTGATAGGATATCTCAAATTTGATTTATGGGAATAAATCAAATATAACTCAGTCTCATCTTTATTTAAAGTTAAATAAATAGGTAATTAAATCTGTGGGACGGATTTAATATTATTTTATTTAATTAGTTTCTTATAAAATTATACAATATATGATATTGTATCAATTCGGAATTAATATAAGATTAACTCCAAAATCCAATTAGGTTAAGTGGAAAAACGCATAGCATCCTCTATATCTGATTGGAGGAGCTACGTTTGAAAATAACACAGAACACAAAAGGCCGAACGGAATCTGCAAAAGGTTTGCAGACAAGAAACTGCTGAAATAGAGACGGAGACTTGTGAAAGCCTTGGAGGGACAGGAGACGCTAGCACGTCGTTCGTGGTTGGAACGCTGTTCGTGTGGATACCAGTAGAGGAAGCCGACCTGAGGCGTCGACTTCTTGTGATCGGAAAGAGACCACCGTCCGCGGAGAGAATCTGTGAAGGTCGCTGAGGAACACTCCGTCGATTTCTTGCGATCAGAAAGAGATCACCACCCACGTAGAGAAGCTGTGAAATTCGCTGAGCAACACTAAGGGTAATGATTCTTTCCACTTGACTTAAACACATACGGCAGATCCTGGCAAGGAATGGAAAATTTTTAAAGTTTATTTCCGCTGCGTGTCTTCTAATTCCTTACATGAGGTTGTACTAAATGCTCAAGAGGGTCATGGTGATTATAAACACCAATGATGATATTTATTGATCATTTATGTGATTTGGACCTTTCACTATAGGTACATGTTTTGATTTTAATACACATCATTGTTGTGACAGTGGAATGTTAAGGTTAAAAAGAAATAGTTGTAGAAAACTGAAAATCTTAAATTAAGAATTTTCAGCTATACTTCTAATTCATTTTTAGTGTGTTTATTAGCAAAGGTATTATTTTAGTTTTCAAATTAACATTATTAATAGATTTGTTTCTATTAAAGAAATTAAAACTTATTATCTGAAATGTAAATTGGTGTTGAACCTATAGGTGTCAAGAGGTACTTTGAAGTGCCTAGTAAATATTTTATATTGCTAGAAATACTATTACATTTATGTTAGTAAATTTATTTTTGCTAGAAGATTTTCAGTTTATAAATTTTGCATCATTGTTAGGGAAATAATGATGCATGAAGGGCTAATTTTATTAGTTAATTACTTTTATAAATTGGTGGATCATGGTCATTCAGTTGATAAGCATGGTTATGTAATTATTTCCTTATAAATCATATTCCTTGGGTGCATTTTATTTGCACTTATTATGTTTTATTTTGTTATCATCATATATATAGAATATTCTAATTTAATTAGAATTGGAAGGGATTATATGATGAGATTCTAATTTAATTATAATTATTAAGGTGTAAATACTTTTCTTATATAACTAAGTTATTTGAAATCGTGGGGTGCCTAAAATATGTAGATAATCTACAAAAAAAAATTAATTATTAAAGATTCTATTGTTTGCTAATTGAGAGCAAATTTTATGAATTATCAAAATTTCTATGTCATGTGAACTAAACGTTATGGCAATGACATAAAAATTTAATCATTTATTTAGATGAGAGATAAATTTATTTTAATTTTTATTATATTATTTGTGAATATATATTTATCTTGGTATAAATATGATTTATTAATGTAAATGTGGATAATAACCTGCTATTTTTTTTAATGTTTTGTTGCTTCAAATTTGAGTTGAAAGCATAAGAAAATCAAATGTAATTTTGGGTGTTGAAATCATGAAGGTAATTTTAACTCCTTTATTTATTTGATGATTAAAGTGGTGATTGATATAAATATATTTCTCAATTATTGATCTGTGATAGTTAAATTTATGGAGACTAAAATAGTTGGGACAATTTGAAAGAAAGCTATAACATTGATGATATATATTAGATCTTAGTTTGTATTATATATAGTTAAATTTATAATAATAATTTATTATTTTGTACTATAATGTTGATGATATATATTATATTTTATTTTCTTCATTTCACTTTACCTCTTATAGTACTTTGAATATATTGAAGTGTGTTATCAATGAGTAATAGAGTTATACATTATATAAAACTATATGATATTTATAATTATATATGATAGTTCCTGAAAGAACTTTATGTAATAAAATTGAAATAGTTCCTCAAGAATTAATATATATTTTTCTTACGAGATGATTGATAATAGAAATTATGACTTATATATAATTTAGAACTTCAGTTCGTTAAAGGCATAAAAGTTATTGCCTAATTGGATTAAAATTCATGATTGTATATGAGTTGGGAAGTATTTAGTTTCTAAGTGAAGTACTTGAAAAATGAAAATATGTTTATATAACTCACACTTGAGGGGAAGATTGTTGAAATACAAGTATAAAAAAATATTGGATAAAATTCTCCTCATATCTTATATAAGTTCAATTGATCTCCCAAAAATTGATATCATATTGAGATTGTAAATCAGTTATATGTTATGAAGACTAAAAAGTTTATTATTGGTTATAGTAAACCAGAAGTTTACTTATCAAATAGATATATTGTTAGCATAATTTATTTGATAATCATAGATAATGTAATAAGTTATTGAATATTATGTATTGACATCCATTGAAGAACAAGAAGTTTATTCATAAATAGCCAACATATTATAAAATTCAAGGAATCATTTGTGTTGCTTATTCTAAAAAAAAATTGATCATGAAAATATTACTAGTTATTATTTGAAATGGATTTCTACATTTTAGAAATATATCAAAGTCACATTATATAGGCCCATTCAAATAGCATGTAAGCCATAGAAATATTTACTAAATTTGATATAATTAAAATATAGAGTCTAACAGAAATCTCTACCCAAACCACCTTAGATTACTAAAAATCCTTTGTAAACTTTGTTCCTGTCATCTTGAACCTCATTCTCATCCCCATTTTAAGGTGAAGATCACGTTTTGGGGTTGTTTCAAGGAGGAGAAAGGTCGTATGAGAGAAAGGAGAAAAATTAGAAGTAGAGGTAAGTCTCTTGAGCTAGATCTTAATATTGTGGTTAGTTTGGGTTGTTTTAGAAACTTAAGAAGCTATTTTTTAAGGGGAAATGCTTCCCAAATATCCTTAGAAATGAGATCTCAAAAGGTTAAGCTTTGCTAAGAAAAGAAAACCAAAAACCAAGCTAGAAACAAAAGTTAAAGCTTTGAGAACAAAATTGCAAGTTAAGGGTTTCAAAGGGGTTATAGCTTATAAGTTTAGTCTTTTAAGACTTGTGTTAATTCTAGAAGCATGTCTTTGTGCCTTACGATTTCATATTTTCCAAAGATCCAAACAAGAAGCAAGATTTCAAGCAGTGTTGGGTTTAAAGCGTGCAAGATAGTGCTTTACCTCTTATGCATTCAAGTATTGCTCAACTGTTGTGATTATATTTAGCTTGACATAATGAAAAGGATGTTGATTGTATGCTTGTATGTTCTTGTAGTTGGAAGTATGCCATGGCCATCAGTATTAACCTTGCTTGACATGGGCACTCATATGTGGAAGTTATTTGCATTGCTAGTTTATATCCAATGTTGAACATGCTTGTGTGTATTATAGGTTTCGTACTACTAAGGTTTCCCCAAATTTCCAACATTATAGGTCCAAGTTCCATAAAAAAGAAGGACAAGAGGAGGCCATTGATAGAAGAAAATAATGCATATATGTTATCTAATTGATTCATATTCCAAGTGAAGCTACTTTTGCTTGCTAAAGTCACAAGAACTTGTATAAAAATTCGACAAGTTATATAACTTGTTCAAGGCAACGTTTTGATGCTTTGTTATGTAAAGTAAAGAATGATATGATTTTGTGGCTAGTTATAGCCTTTGAACCCCATGATTTAATGCAATAGTTCAAGTTCAGTTTCTGCTGCTAGTTTCTAAATGTTAGTCATTGTGTACTGATTTGGACTATACAAATGAACTTGTTTGAGCATGAGCATTTTATTTAAAATAGTAGACATGCATATCTTTCCAATGAGCCAAAAATAAAAATATTTGGAGGTATGTAGAGCTCATGAAAAATAACACAATATGGCCTAAGTTTCTGGACCCAGAAACGGAATTGTTTTAGGAAAACAATAAACTGTATCAATTGGGCTACTAGAAGTCTATTAAGGTAATTTTTTCCAATTGGAAGACTCTTCAATCTTTGACATAAGACTCAAACCATGTCAAAACTAGTTTTTTAGAATTAATTATAAATTTTTAAAGTTTACTGAAATTTTTAAGAATTTTCACAATTTAAAAGTTTTTGAATGGTTAGGTTTTGATGTTTTTAATATCATACAAGCTTGAATAGCTTTCCTAAGTAATAGGAATTTTAGGAATGAATCCAAAAATTAAGGTATCCTGTGAAACTTCATAGTAATTTAATGACTTATCGGGATTTTTTTATAATTAAATTCTTCAAATATGACTTAAATACAATTTTCCTATTTTCAATTGTTCCTCATTCTTCGTTTCTTCTGTTATGAGTTTAAATGTTTAAACATCTAGTAGGAATGTCCTTAGTTCTCCATTCATTTGCTCCTTTTCTGCAAAATTCTTTGCTAAGTTGCTGATGTGTAATGACAGTGTCTGTGGTGGTAAAGTCACTTTGTGCAAATATTTCTGCATTTCCAATTTGTAAATTTTTAAGCTGCTAGTTGGTGCAATACTCTCTAATGCTTTCTTTAAGAATTTAAGACATTTCATCTGTTGATTCATGATATCATTTGAATCAACTCTCTCAAGTTTAAATTCTTTCCTTTTAAGTGCAGTTAATGAATAATGTATTTTATAGCCCTTTCCTTATTGTATTGCATGCAATGATAGATTAGTTATGTACGGCATTTTATAATAAAAAATAGGCTAGCATTGCTCATACTTCCTTTATTAGCTTTTCTGCTCCTTTTGTATTTTGTTCTCCTTATGATTATATATTAAAATATATTATATTTTTACTTTATATATATTAACTAATTTTACTTCCTTTACTTAAATTAATCAAAATATATAAAATTAAATTATTAAAGATAAAGATACATCCAACACTTTAAATTAATTTTTAAAGAATAATTAACACACTAAAATATTTAACAGTACAATCAGTACCCCAAACTAATTTTAGAAATATAATTAAAATATTTAAATTGGTACAATTTTACCTTTTTATTAACAAAAATATTAACTTTCGTTTGATATATGACACAAACTTTTTATTTTAACACATTATTATTTAAAAGACTACATATGTAATATTATTTTACTAAATTGTAATAAATAAACTATGGAATTACTCAATCTTCACATATAAATTATATACAATGTCAATTTTAAAGTTTATTCAGTACTTTTGTTTAAACAATATGACACATATGACTTTTTAAATAATAATATGTCAAAATAAAAAACTCACATAATATGTATCGGATAAAAATTTATATTTATGTTAGTAAAATGGCAGAGTTGTATAAATTTAAATACTTTAGGGTGTTAGTCGCATATCTAAAATAAGTGCAAGATAATAATTGAACATTTAAATACTTTAAGGTGCTAATCACATTTTCAAAATTAGTCCAAGATGTTAATTACACTCTTAAATACTTTAAGGAGCTAATTGCTCCTATAAAATTAGTTTAAGGTATTGGATGTATTTTTACTCAATTTTTAATTATGTACTAGAAAATAAAAAATTTAAATATAAATCTATAATTATTTATTATTAATTACTAAATAAATTATATATATGATCCAAAATTAAGGTAAAATTTCTCTTCCTTCTAGACAATATCAATATTGGACAGAGCAAGTCATCTATTATACTCAAATATAAATTTAGATATCTAAAAATTAGGATATCTCCCTAAATATTATGACTAGAACTACAATAAAGTAGTATTATTTAAAGATTAAATACATTCTAAATAATTATATGTCTTACCATTTTATTAACTGAATTTACAGAAGATAGTTTCCAGACCTAAACTAAACGGACGTTTAGTCATAACTTTGGGAGAAAGATTGTTAGGCCGGTTTTATCCCACGTATCAATCCAGTCACCATTTAATTTATATTATTTTAATTTCTATTTTCTCCCTCCCGATTATCCAACTCCCACCGGCTCTTTCCCCCTCATTCTCCAGTTCTTGTTTTCTCTTACTCCCACTCCCCTCTTCCCTTTCTCTTGCTGCAAATTCACTATAATTTTTTTGCAAGAAAATTAAATCCTCAACTATATAACAAGCAAGAAGGGAAAAAGACGTGAAGCTATCTTGAATGTCCTTGTGATTACAGGGTGCAAAACTATTTGAAGACCCATGGAATCACAAAAAAAGGAGAAAAGAGAACTCGATGACGGCTCTGGCCATCGACCCGCATCCACCGTTAGCACACAAGGGAGCACCTTTTACGATCACCGGAGCCAAGAAAATGGAAAAGAGTAGAGAAGCAATAGCCGGGGAGATCAGTGATGTAGTCGCAAGTTAAGAGAAGACGAGCGGCTTTGGGCTTGTTCTCGGAGCCTTTGGGGCGGACTTGGTAAGACAAGAGAGGAAGCTTCGACGCAGGCGCAGAGTTTCGTGAGATTTTAGGAATAAGGTTTCAACAATGGCATTAGCGTGAAGAAAATTTGTAAGAGTAAGAGAAAATAGCAAGGGAAAAGAGAAACTAGAGAATGAGAGGAAAAGAGCCGGGGGGGTATTGGCTAACTAGGAGAGAGAAAACAGAAATTTAACCAGTTTAAAAAGGAGAAAATGACATTAAGTCCTTTTGAAGGCATAAAATATCAAAAAAATCCTAAAAAATAATATAATTAATGTCAAGTTTTATAGGACCTCATATGAATTTTTTCTAATTATAAAAAGACACAATTGTCTCTAAGATTAAAATTTTCCCTTTCCTTTCTCTTTCTCATAATCTCCTCTCATCAAAGTCTTCTCTTCATTCGACTAACTCAATCTTCTCTCTATCTCTCTACAATTATTTCTCAAATTCTCTTGCTGTCGTACCTTCCTTCTCTTTCCCTTCCTTTGACATTTTAGCAAGCTACTGTGACGGTCTCTGCCATAGAAAGCAAGGTGATCTCCCAGAATTATCATCTCAGCCAAATAGAATCATGGAGTCATTATAGAGGAACGAAAATGGCATAATTTCTCGATCATCTCATAGATCAAGACTAGGCAGAAGTAAAGAATCTGTTTGTTCTATGTGTACTATTTGTTTGGTAGCTTTAGACTATACACTGAAGAAACTCAAGTTAAATGCTCTGAATGGTAATATAATCCTTTCTGTTCAAGAGTAAATTTAAAGTTAACCCATATAAGTCATTAACGATGAATGCATTTTCTTTTCTAGACAACTAATGTGAGAGTTCTTAAATTGGAGTCATCATCAACTTTAACATAGGGGTGCCTTGCTAAGCATTGCATCCATTCATGGTTGAACTATGACACTGCATCTGAAGCACTGACACTTCTGAAATGAATTACAAGAGTTTTATCAATTTAAGGTAATCGTCAGGAGTAACAATATTGAGATGTAGGATTACATATGTAAATGCCCACATTGAAGATGGTCTAATTTAATGAGCCGTTTATATTTTACAGATAAAAATTTTGTTAATCGATTAACCCAGTCTTTTAAACATCAAGCATGCATTTGATGTTTGGGTGGGACTTCGGAGGGGTGGAAGTTAGCTGTATTGCTCAGATTAGAGAGTATTCTATTTGTTTATAGAATAATATACTCTTGTCTTATAAAATCTATCTATTATCTTTTTGATAACATTTATATTAAAAAAATATGAAGCAAATGACACATAAACACAGAGTATAAATAAGCTGAATATATTTGTAATAATCAAAAAGAAGTTGACAGTAAAAAGTGCACCACTGCAAAATTAAGAACCTTTGTTCTTGTCCCTGTGACTTCCTCAAGTTCTATTTTCTTTGATAATTCAGAATAAATTCATTCGTTGCCATCCATGACATTTGATAAGTTGTTGCATTTGATATTGACCAAACCTCCCTTATCAAACATATCATTTTTTAATTAAACAGGAAATAACATATGAACACCACCAAATGATTATTACCACTTTCAAAATACCCACCAAAGCCATAAGGTTAGTACTGTGATTAAATAAAAGGACCAGGAAGAATCAAAATTTTGTTGTAGACTTTCATATACCAATGCCTATTAATTTCTTTGAGCTTCAAAACTTCTGATTTTTTTTCTTCTCTCTTTAAAGTCATAAACCTCTTTATTCTCCATGCAATCTTTGTTTCCTTCTCTTTGTCGTCTTCTCATTCATAATCAGCTATCCTTCTAAGAGGGTTACTCTTATGGCAGCAATTTCCCTAAACAGATGTGGCGCTCCTGTAAGTTTATCTTAGACGCATGATCTTTTTTCCTTAGCATATCTTACCAATTCAAATTAACATGTTAAAACTTCAGTCGTATGTTAATGAGATTCAATCTATGTTTGTCTACCTTTGGGTGATATAAATCATGTATTCTCTTCCACAATGGTTTTCATTTGAGGAAGCTGTTAGACTGTTCGATTAACATATTTGTTAAACCTGTCATAGCCTTGCATGTGTTGCTTCTCTAATAAATGGTTTGTTAGTACTGATTGTATAAAATCCAGTTAGTTATATTAAGTTATTGTCTGCACTTTTGTCTTGAGGAAAAAACTAAGTTGCTTGCTCATTGTCTGGACATTTGAATATGCTGGAGATCAGTGATCAAAGATTGCTTCTCTAAAGGAAAACAACTCATTATGAAGTTTCCTTTTTATTTTTTCCCCAACAGATTTTTGGCTTTCATTTGCTGAGTTGTGCTTGATTTGGTTGCATCATGTGTCATTATTCCAAGATACCAAAAGGTTTATTAGTTTGATGAAGGAAATCGCAGTTGATTTAGAGAAAGATGAGCAGTCTAATATGGTCATCTGAATATCATTTCTTTGTATTTAATTTCAGTATTTCCCCCTGTTTTCTTGTTTGACAATGATGCAAGAGGAGAAGCATGGCAATTTCAGTTAAGCTGGATGGTTTTCGAGCAGGACATATAATCATCTAGATGAAACTTTTAGAATTCATCAGGACCTGAGAAAAATATGTGAAATAAAATTCACAATTGAAAATGTGATTCCCCCTTGCTCTTTCATATTGAAGTTATTGAATATGTGATTATATGGAGATGATCTAATAAGGAAATTATGTGATTTTATAAGGAAATTATGTTGTTTCTATTCACAGGTGATGATCATGGTGGCCAAAATATTGGTTCAAGATGAAAAAGGAAATGACTTGTTCTGTCAGAAGACACATCTTTTCTACACATTTCATGGGGAAGATGTTGGCTCGTGCATGTGGCAAAGAACCTAGACATCAGAAGAAAAAACTTACTAACCCAAGCATTTTGGATTATGAAATTTACAAACAATATATGTAATTGAACACTTTTGAAGAAATGTAAAGTTTTTAAATTGTTGCAGAAAGAATATTGTCATGTTGAATAAGCAGGTGTTGTATTTCATGTCAAGTTCAACAAATGCATCAAACTCAACAATATATTGGGAAATATTAACAACTGAACCAGTAAGAAATGATAACCCCGTAGTGAAGGAATAACAACTGTACCACCTATAATAACAACTTCCCGACGACAGCATAGACAACAACTGCACTGCAAAGTGACAACCACACATTCAATGCATAACAACTGCACCAATACTAAATGACAATCCTGTGGTGAAGGAATGACAATTACACCACCTAAAATAACAACTTCCCTACGATAACACAGACAACAACTACACTAATTGACAACAACTGCACAGATAACAACTGTTTTATTGAACATAACATCCCAACCAGTACCAATTGACAACAAAATGTTAACAAAATAATAAAGTTAGCACTTCTCTTATATAATCATTATATGAGTGGTTTAGTTGTTAATAATTTGTATCTGGCATAGGTTGTCATTACTTATAGTTGAGCTGTAACATCAAGCCAAAGTTTGCTATAGCTATGCACTCTCATTTAAACGTACTACTAATCATCTTATTTTACTTATATATATGTCTAGTTCAACTTCGTGGTCTTTTAAAATCCATTAGATATTTTTCTTTGGTGAAAGAAAATTTGGTTGCTAATATAATTTACTTTACAATGAACCCCATTACTTGCACTAAGAACCCCATCAACTGCAACTAACAACCCTATCAGCTACATTTACAACCCCAGTACCTGCAATAACAATCCCAGCGCCTAAAATAATAACCCCAGCCGTACAACTAACAACCCCATAATCTACACTAAAAACCCCATCAGCTACAACTAACAACTCCATCAGCTGCACTTACAGCCCCAGCACCTACAATAACAACCCCATTGCCTGAAATAACAATCCTAGCACCTACAACTAACAATCCCAACCCCTGCAACTAAAAACCCCATCAGCTGCAACTAAAAACCCTATCAGCTGCACTAACAATCCCAACACCTGAACTAACAACTCCAACACCTAAAATAACAATCCTAGTACTTGCAACTAAGAACGCCAACCCCTACAACTAACAACCCCATCACCTGCACTAAGAACCCCATCAGCTGCAACTTCAACCCCAACACTTGCAATAACAACCCCACTACCTGCAACTAACAACCTCATCAGCTGCACTAACAACCCCAGCCACGATGATGATTAAATCCACCTGCGAACACACCGTATTGTTCTCTTATTTCACAGCAAAGTGCGCCAATACTGTATTGTTCTCTTATTTCACAGTAAAGCGCGCCAACTCTCATTTCTTCTTTAATATTTTTTTATTTCACAAGGTCATTTAAGTTTTTTTATAACTAGAAAAAATTCATGTGAGGTCCTATGGGATTTGAAATAAATTATAGCATTTGGTAGGATTTTTTTGTTATTCAATTGTTTCTATAAGACCCATATGTTATTTTCCCTTTAAAAAGTTGTCAATTTTAGAAGGATAATTGTTAATTTCTTATAATGAAGTTATCGACTTAGAAGATAGTTGTGAATATTATTGATGAATTTGATATATTGAAATTGTCAATTACTCATCACCTCCTATAATTAATATATAATACTCATTTCTTATATTTATTAATTTTTTTAAATTATCTCTATTAATATCCCTCAACAATAATTAAATAAAAAAAATTAAGTAAAATAATTAAAATATTTTAAAATAAAATATATTATATTAATTAAATTAATTATTTTTTCAGAAAAATTCTAATAGTTAAGAATTACTCGAGTCTTGTCGTCACAGTGCAACTCATTTTTCACTTAAAACATGTTTTCACCCAACTCATTCGTCACTGAAATCTTCAAGGTAATTTAATAATTAAAATTAATACTAAATATCTTTCTCATTTTTTGCTTTTTACCTAATACATACCCTTCCCTCTTCCTTCTTTCTAACGTAGCAAGATGCCAAATGAAAGCTTAATTCCATCCTTAGGCACTGGCAAGCTAGTCCTTTGCATCTTTAAAAAGAACATTGAAATGCAATACAATATTGGCATTTAGTAACAAGGGTGGCATTCAATGCATATGAAAGAAATATCTATAAGCTGCACCATATTCTACAAGGCTGAGAAACTGAGATACCAAAAAGTGAAAGGCTCGTCATTTATATCGATAGTAGCCTTGTTTGAGTTTGAACATGTGTAAGTGCTAATCATTCTACCTGTTACAATACTTGTAGCACAGGAATAAACATGACCTATACCAGATATTCCAGTATGTCTATTAATTAAATCAGTAACATCTTGTAAAGGAAACGGTGGCAACCAAGGCTTCTATTTAAGACAACAAAAATTTCTCCAGAAGTAGGGCATGGTTTTAATTCATTTTGTTGATAAGTTCGTTGATGAGGTTTTCCCGGTTCCCTGTGTCTCCACCATCCTTGTATGAGGTTTTTGATCCTTGCAAGCCATCGGCTGGTTTGTTGAGTTCAAAGGGCCACAAGAAATTGGCAACTTCTTGGAAGTGTAGGCTGACATTAACAATTTCATGAACCATGTCTTCTATGCACACAAGTCCATGCTTTCCTAATGACTGAGATGAATTCAAGAAAAGTTAGTTATTATAAATAGGGGCTATTAGAGGCGGAAGAGGTCAAGGAAGCGTAAAGATGCATCTTACCTGTTCAATAATGTTATTGTCTGTCAGAGGAACTTTCTGGTTGTCTATTTTTGCGAATCCCTTCTTATAGATCAGTTCCTTTATGGTTTTAAGATTAGGATACCTTCAAAAGAAGCAAATATTCACAAAGTTATGAAGAACACTTTACAAGGGATATTCTTTTTAACAAGTTCCAGCAGTATATCTGAAACTTAAGGAATAAAAAATAACATGTTCATGACAATTTTCAGTCCAAAAATAGAAAGCAACAAACAGCTTAAACTCCCCAAAACGAAGTTTTGAAGTTAACATCCAAGTTTAAAAGTGTAATGAAAATTTTGGGTTACGGGAAGACTACATTGCATTTGAACATCATAAACATGCAGCAAAATCGATAACATGTGATATCTTAGCAAATAGAGATCATTAAAATTTGCACAAACCATTTTAAATTAAACTACACTTATATCCCAAACCATAATCATCCTTTCTTAAACATCATTATGTAACATGTAAACATAGGGAAGTTCAAAAATGACTCGTCTAACAAAAATAAAATCAAGAAAAATCATCTCTTACCCATAGGTGACATATGGTTCCACCTTCTGCAGCTTTGCCATAATGCCCACACTTGCCTTCACAAAGACAGCACTGAATATTCTTCTCAAATTCAATTTGTTTAAGGCCTTTTGGGTTTTAGGATGCATGTCATTCTTTCTGAAAAGAATGAAAACAGACAATTGTCACAATTTTTCATATGACAACTTCAGAAGTGTTATTTTGCTGTCAACATTATTAATCAACAATAGAGGTTACCAGCATAGTCAGAAGCATAAAAAGCATAGTCAGAATCAGAGACATATGATACAGAGAGAAGATCGTATTATCAAAGCATAAAAATCATACCCTTGTATCCGAATGATTAATAATATCTTCGAATTTGAAGTTGGCATCAACAGCTCTGGTTGTTTCTTGACCCTCTTGACCCGTCGATTCATTCTAATAAGGTCAAGCTCCTAAAGAAAAACATATAGATGATCATCATCATTAAACTTATTCATAAAATGAAATTGGTAAATTAACATAAGTTAATAAGCAATGATACACTACATCTATTAATTGGGAAGAGTTTTCCAGTGTTCCAATGTAATCAACATACCGCTAACAATAAAAATCATAGACAATACCACCGGAAGAAAACTAAGGCCATTCTTCATATAGAAAATCTTCAAAATATTGGCATCAGTATATTCTGGTTAGTTAATGACTATGTTCAGCACACATTAGTTCAACATTTCCAGTTCATTTCGAGTCAATATGTAATGTCTAGATGAAGCTTAGCCATCCCACTCGGAGTGGAAAATTTTCAGAAAATTAATTCTTATTCTTATAGAAAGCATGAACATTTGTAACGTATTGAATTCCCACACACCACCACAGAGGAACAAGGATTCCTTTGAATACAGACAAAACCGTATAGTAACAAGTAACAACAAGCCCAATGCTTCGTTTAGTAATAATAAAAAAAAGACACCTAAAACTACATGTATGTACATAGAAAGAGAGAGACCTTGTTTCGATACTCAATGATGAAATCCTCAGGCTTTTTGATGTAATCCTTGGAATTCCTTTTTTGGAACTTCTTCTGCTGAAGTTGATCCTTTTTCCTCAAGGCCAATGCTTCGCGGCTTTTTCGTTTCTTCAAGATAATCTCTGGAATATAGTTTAAGGGCTTGGGCTCCTCCTCGGCCATGGTTGCTGCAATAAGAAGAAAATATCATGAATAAACCACTTCTTTTTAAAATACTAAATTGTTCATTTTTCTATTCTTTTGGAAAAAAAGGTAAACAGAAGTTGTTGAGACCCCATTTTAGTTGTGAAATTCCTAACAGAACTTAACCAATGTTGGATAAAACCTGGTGACACACATGTTCACAAGATTACTCTGAAAGCTGATTTCAAAATATAAAATAGGAAAAATATTTACATGCTTGCAGTACTTTATAATTGAACTGTGACCGTGTTACTATATAGCAAATAATTACAAACATATTACACAAATGACAAATGGATTACGCAAAAGTAAATTTATCCCTCTTATCTTCCTTATATTTCACCCATGAATATAACTGATTCAGTAACTGATAGCGTAAACAATGAACATATTTTGTCCAAGTTCCAAAACATCACTCTGATTCCATAAAGAGCAAACAGTTCATATTACCCAAAAAACAAAGTAAAGAAAAGAGGAAGAATCTCAGTATAAGATGAGTCCGTCCAAATGAAAAAAGAACCCATTCCTTTTTTATCACTATTCTCAGAGCTCTATGGAGAAACCGATTTGGAAATCTAGGAAAAAAAAAGATAGAAAGAATGGTAAGACAACAGAACCTGGGATGAATACGTTGGAGCCGGCGGTGGCGGTTGGAGGTGCGGAAGACGGTGGCGGCCGCGGTTGGAGGTGCGAACAACGGAGCACAATGACCTAGATGAAGCAGGGAGGGAAAGAGAGAGCGTAAAAAGGGGAAGCAGAGGGATCATATAGGGTTTTTAGTCATGGGTAGTTTTGGAATATCAAACAATCGTAAGGTTAATTTGGTCGGGGTAGTGCCAAATCATCCTAACTTGATTTTTAAACCAGACCGAACTGTTTATATATATATATATATATATATATATATAAAATGATATTTAAGGCCCTCTAAAAATATTAATTACAATTATAAAATTTAATAAAAGAATCAAGGGTCATTATCTGTAATTAAAAAATTTTTGAGTTAATTTTTTCATTACCCATATTTTTTATATTTTTCATAATTAACTTCCTTATACTATCTTTAACATTTTTAATTGATTAATATATTTATAAAAGTAAGATTAAAAGCCGGTACTAAGACATGCCAACCCAATAAATCAGCTTAATTAAAAAAATTTAATTCATATATTTTGTTAGTCCCATTTTTCTTTTAATTAATATCCCTTTATTTTGGGTAACTACCACCCCACTATTCCCATTTTTCATTTAATAATATATAATATTTTAAAATTTTCGTTTAGTTTTTGCCTTTTTCAAAATTATTTTGTTAAGTTTTATTTTTTGGTAACTGCCACCCATTTTCCACTTAATAATATATAATATTTTAAAATTTTCGTCTAGTTTTTCCCTTTTTTTAAAACGATTTTTTTAAGTTTTCCGCCTTTTTTCTCCTCCACTTTCTGGATTTATTTTATTATATTTTAAAAATGTCATCCATTTCGGCAACTGTTGCAGACAGTTAATAGTAATTGACAACCATTGCCAAGTTAATTTAGTTTAACTTATATATTATTTTAATTATTTTAATGAATGATTTTGTACTTTTTGAATATCCAATATTTAAATGTGATGATTCCCTTATCTACATTGCATATTTTATCAACATAATTCATGTGTTATTAACACTTTTTGGATCACTATGAACACATAATAAAACCTGAATTGCCATGATTTTTCAAGATGTTAAATTAAAACATTAAAATCTACACATGAACGCCAATTTCAGGATTATTTTATCTACGATTTTTTAAATGCGTTATTCTTTATCTTGTGTATTTAAATAATATATTAAATTATTAAATCTATCTATATATTTATAATAGAATGGCTAAAAGCAAGCACCAGAGCATGCCACCTCATCATCCCTATTCTCATCTTCTTAATTTCCCATATTAAAAACGTTTTGTTTAACTTCCCCCCTTTTTATTTCATAAATATCCTGAAATATTTATTTGTTCTTTTATTTACTTATCTAATTAGTTTGTGTTGTGAATATTTTTTGTGGTTATTTTAATAAAAATATGAGAATGAAAATTTGATGTCTGTGCAACAGAAGTAATTATGGTGATTTTATATTTATATGTTATGAGCTTCACAATGCATAGGTATATTCTAAAATATATAAAGCACTATGATTGAAGTGATGTTGTGGCCTCGATGTCAAGTTTTTCTCCCTGTAATACTATCTAAAGTTTAACTTTAATACAAATTAAATTATGAAGCCTAGCAACACTTAACTAAATTCTTTAAATATATATATTTACCAAAAAACTTTAATATAAATTAAAAATCTTAATTTTTAATTTTTGAGTATTATTTTTTTCACAATTTAACTGGATGGATTTTTATGTTTCTTATACTATAAATCTACCAAGGCATTGTGGCAGCTGATAAATTTATGGTAAATACTTGCATGCCTTTTGCTTCTGCTAGGAAAAATGAAATTCAAGACTTAATTATAATAATATTATAAACATAGTAGAGAAAATTTTGATATTAATAGTCATGTCAAGTGGTGTTTGACATGTTTCAATATTAGTGAGCAACACTACACTGCTAAAAAAATATTTTGTATGTGTAAAAAACGTCATAAAAAGGTAGTAGTATTTTTTGTAAATAATTTTCTATTATAAACACTTTTCATTGCAATTTTTCAAAAATTGCCATGAAAAACTCTTTTAATAACTTTTTTAAGTCCAAGAGTTAGAAAAACTCAGTTGGACAAAAACGTTATCACGATGTTTATAAATGCCGTGGTAAATACTTATAACGATATTTTTTAGGAAACTACCGTGATAAGTTCTTTTAATAGCAATTTTTCAAAAAATCTCCGTGAAAAGTCATCCAAAATTTAAAAACCTTGTCGCAATAATAGTTTCATTTTGACTTTTTCACAGTCTATTGTAGTCCCGTTCATCTGCCCTATCACGACAAACATCCAATAAGGTCATTGTTCGGCATTTTTCTCCAATTTTCGGTGCCTATCTCTATTGTTAATGTCATTTTTTATCGTTCTCATCATAAATCACCATTTCCCTTCATCATTTGCTCTCTTTTTTTCCAGTTGTTTATTATTTATAAACTATAATAGATTATGATATATCTTCCTTGTATTAAAGACTTAGTTTTTATAGTTTTAGATTATTACAATAGTATAATAAAGCATCTTAAAGACTTTATATATCTTCCATGAGTAGAAAACTGAATGCTTTTGTCCATGTAGTAGCAAAATTTCACTAGTAGGTAAGATATTTTGTTCTATAGGCTTGCATGCTCATAGTTTTGAAGTTGTGGACCTCATATATGAAGTTCTTGGGGATATTGTTGAAACATAACAGAGAATCTATCTTTTATTTATGAACCAATACATCGATACATAGATAGCTATTCTTTTGAAGCTAACTCCCCTTTTCTTTAATTTTATATTTTACATAGTATTTTGAATTGAATAGAAGGTGGGGATTATTCTAAAGCCATAATTAAAATAATATATTGATGTATAATTAAATATATTTTTTTTTTGGAAAAAATCCCACTTGATGAAATCAAAATACATTATTTGTTGAGTTTTTGAAAATGAATTTTTAAACATGGAAGCTATATAAAGCTTTAATAAATCTAATTTGTTTATTCAATACTTTTTGTTGTTAATACATTGCTAACTTTTTGTATTGTTTGGTATTTTTGTGTTATATTTTGCTTGAGCAATGTGAGTATTATTTAGGGAAGTTATAAATTAAGTTAAAAGCTTTGATTAATAAGAAACTTCATTGGCAAGTTTGTTGGATTTTATTATTATTTAGGATTGTTTATATTTAAGGGAGACTCTGCCAAAATTTTTTATAAAATATAAAAGGCTCGTATATTCCCTTTAATTTGACAATTGTGCTAGATAATGATGTAGAATAATGGATCATAATTGAATGAAAACTAGGAGAACTACTAAGAAATATGAAGATGGGGTAGAAATGTTTCTTGAATTTGTTAAAAATAATGCTTATAAGAAAAGTGATGGGTTGTATTTCTGTCCAAATGTTAGTTGTTTAAATTATAATCGATTGTCTATTCTTGATATAAGAGAGCATCTTATAGTGATGTGATAAATTTAAGATATACATATTAGATTTGTCACCGTGAAATTAGAAGAGCTCCTTTGTGTGGAAATGAGGAAGTTGTGAACGATAACTTTAGGGATATAATTTTAGACATGTTTCGTGATATTGGAGCCGGATCCTTTCCATAGTTATCTTTGATATGTGAAAGTTTGCTAAGTGATACTAAGACGCCATTGTAGCTTGGCGAGTAAAGATGAGTATACAAGGTTGAAATTTGTGATGCCATTGATGAATTTGAAATTGAGAAATAGTTGGACCCATCCTAGTTTGACATAATGGGTCTAGTTGTTGAGTGATGAGCTTCCTATAGGTAATACACTTCCAAAAGGAATGTATAACATGAAAAAAATATTGTATCCGATAGGTTTATCCTATAAGAAGATACATACGTGCCCTAACGATTACATATTATACAAAAATGAGTATGAATGGTTGAATAAGTGCCATAAATGTGGCATTTCAAGATACAAAGTGAAGAAAGACTGTGGTGATTCTAATAAGATTACCAAAGACTCTCCTTTGAAGGTATTGCTGTATCTTCAAATAATACCATAGTTTTAGTGTCTGTTTACTAACGCCACATATGCAAAGAACTTAAGATGGATTCGAATGGGAAAATAAACTAGTGACAACTTTGTTACCAAACTGATTCTCCTCAATGGAAGATAATATATCATAATTTTCCTAAATTTGTTTGTGAGCCCAGAAATCTACAGTTTGTGATATGTACGGACGTAATCAATCTGTATAGTAATCTCAGTAGCACACTTAGTGCTTGGCCAATCTCATTGTGATTTACAACCTGCCTCCCTTATTGTGTATGAAGCGAAAGTATATCATATTGTCTTTGATTATTTTGGGACCAAAAATAGCTGAGAAATAATATCGATATGTACTTGGCACATTTGATTGATGATTTAAAGAAATAATGGGAGGAAGGTGTTGATATGTTTGATGCATATAAACAAGAGATGTTCAAACTAAGCATCATGATCTTCATAATGATAAATGACTTCTTGGCGTATGGAAATTTGTCAAAGTTATAGTGTTAAACGACATAAAGCATGTCCCATATGTGAATAAGGCACTAACTACATGCAACTCAAGCATGGAGGTAAGATAATCTACCTTTCTTATAGAAGATTTCTTAGTCGACACCACCTTTATCGTAGGTTGAAGAAGGCATTTAATGGCTCATAGAAATATCAAATCACTCCACTATCTTCAACTGGAGAAGAAGTGTATCAACATTTGCAGGGTTCATGTTATCTTGTGTAAAAATAATAGAAGGCAGTTGAAAGAAATATATGGAACAAGAGTTCTATCTTCTTTACTATTCCATATTGACGGAATCTTAAAGTGAGACGCAATCTAGATGTCATGCATGTGGAGAAAAAAGTGTGTGAGAGCCTTATTGACACGCTTATGTATATAGGTGAAAAGAGTAAAGACGGGGTCAATGCTAGAAGATACATAGATGAAATAGGAATAAAAGCACATCTACATCCATAACAAAGAGAAGGTAGTAATAAAGTTTATTTGTAACCAGTAGCAAACATTGTCCAAATATGAAAAAAAGCATATATGAGTGTTTACATGGTATTAAGGTTCCATAAGGGTAACACATTTTAGGAAGATTATTTTGATGCAAGATTTAAAGTTAATGGGTATGAAGTCCCACGATTACCACATATTGATGTAATAATTACTACCAGTGGCTATTTGAGGTATTATGAAAGATGATGTGAGGAGCACTATTACTAAACTTTGCATGTTCTTAAATGATGTTTGCAATAAAGTGATTGATCCTACTGAGTTTGATGAATTGAAAAATGAAGGTTATGTATGTTATCCTCTCGTAGTTGGATATACATTTTCCTCCAACATTTGTTGACATTAAGGTCTATTTAATAGCTCACCTGGTAGTGAGATTAGACTTTGTGACCCTATATTTTCATGTGGATTTACCCGTTTGAGAGATACATGAAAATTCTTAAAGAGTATTCTAGAAATCCTTATCTACCCGAGGCATAAATTGTTGAGATATATGTAGCTAATGAGGTAGTTGAGTTTTGTAACTCATATCTTACTAGGGTAAGGTAGTTGGACTTCCTCAATCTTGACATGATTAAGGGAGGAAAGGCAAGGGAAGTCGGGGTACCAAAGTAAAGTCCATGTCTCGCAAAGTGATGATACAAGCACATCTTTATATTTGAACAATAAAGATGAAGTTCTGCCTTACTTGGATGCTACAAGAAGATGCTCAAGAATATGAACCCAAGAAAGAGCGATAGGCAACTAGCCATTGAGCACAACAAGTCTTTTGCAGAATGGTTCAAGCAATAAGTATTAAAGGCTCATAATCCTTCTGGGACAATACAAAGGCTAGCTACAAGGCCTTATTTTAAGGTTATGTTTTTGGAAGAATATGACATAAATGGTTATTCTTATTATACAAAAGCCCAAGATGATCAAAGTATTATGCAAAATAGTAGGGTGATAGTTGTAGCTGAAAATGTATTTTGCTAAGTTCAAAAGATAAAAAGCTAAAATTGACATCTATGCCATATTATGGAGTGATTGAAGAGATTTTGGAGGTTAGTTACTCAAGTTTAAAGTTTTGGTATTAAAATATAAGTGGGTTAATAGTAATAATGTGCAAGTAGACAAAAAATTTAGATTTGTTTCAGTCGACCTTTAGAGAGTTGGATATCTATATAGCCATTCATCTTAGCAAGTCAAGAAATACAAGTTTATGTCACTAATCTAGCAAATAAAGATATTTCATTTGTGCTCCAAGGTAAAAGGAAAGCGATTGGTGGAGATGACAATGACTTAGGGTTCGACCTTAATGAAACCCCGCCTTTCACAACTACTCAACCTAAAACAATAGAATTTGATTTGGTAGATTACAATATGCTATGAGGGATGATCATTGTGAAGGAATTTGGGTTGATATCAACTAGCAAGAAATTAATTTATTGTGTGTAATAAATATTTATTTGATTACTAAATTGATTGCATGATTATTATTTCTGATTCTTATCTTTATTGTTTTGTGAACTGGACATGGACAATTTAGGTTATGACAGTTCTAGTCAGCAAGGTTCAGGTTAGTAAGGAAAGAAAAGAGGTAGATGCCTGAATCGTACGAAATAGGTGGCTAAGACAGATGAGGGGACAAAGCCCACGAAGTTACCGATGGAGTTTGATTATGACACGAAGGCAATAGGTAAAAATGATATATTACTTAATAGTTATGTTTGTCATGTAATACATGTAAGGAATTAGAAGACACGCAGCGGAAATAAACTTTAAAAATTTTTCATTCCTTGCCAGGATCTGCCGTATGTGTTTAAGTCAAGTGGAAAGAATCATTACCCTTAGTGTTGCTCAGCGAATTTCACAGCTTCTCTACGTGGGTGGTGATCTCTTTCTGATCGCAAGAAATCGACGGAGTGTTCCTCAGCGACCTTCACAGATTCTCTCCGCGGACGGTGGTCTCTTTCCGATCACAAGAAGTCGACGCCTCAGGTCGGCTTCCTCTACTGGTATCCACACGAACAGCGTTCCAACCACGAACGACGTGCTAGCGTCTCCTGTCCCTCCAAGGCTTTCACAAGTCTCCGTCTCTATTTCAGCAGTTTCTTGTCTGCAAACCTTTTGCAGATTCCGTTCGGCCTTTTGTGTTCTGTGTTATTTTCAAACGTAGCTCCTCCAATCAGATATAGAGGATGCTATGCGTTTTTCCACTTAACCTAATTGGATTTTGGAGTTAATCTTATATTAATTCCGAATTGATACAATACCATATATTGTATAATTTTATAAAAAACTAATTAAATAAAATAATATCAAATCCGTCCCACAGATTTAATTACCCATTTATTTAATTTTAAATAAAGATGAGACTGAACTATTTTTGATTTATTCTCATAAATCAAATTTGAGATATCCTATCAATTTGAATTTCGAATTTCAAACGTGATAGAGATTTAATTTATCCTTATAAATTAAATCTTATAAATATCTCTTATATGAGATATCCTATCAATTTGAATTTCGAATTTCAAACGTGATAGAGATTTAATTTATCCTTATAAATTAAATCTTATAAATATCTCTTATATAAGATATCCTATCAATTTGAATTTCGAATTTCAAACGTGATAGAGATTTAATTTATCCTTATAAATTAAATCTTATAAATATCTCTTATATGAGATATCCTATCAATTTGAATTTCGAATTCAAACGTGATAGGGATTTAATTTATCCTTATAAATTAAATCTCATATATCTCATATGTATAATATATATACGAATTTATATATATACGAATATAAATATAAATAAATATATATACATTCACCTGGATCTTTCATTGAATCTGGACATGTCTTAGATTCAATGAATCTGGACATCATAGCTCGTGTTGGGCTATTTTGTGTGCGACCCTGTAGGCCCATATGAAGTTGGCAGTGGGCCATTTGCTATACTAGCCCACAAGTCGCAAGTGGTCTCTAGCAAGACATAACGACTACCCAAATCATATGAGGATCGATAAACGATGTAACCTTTTATACAACCATATCATGTCCCTTCTGTCACGCGATATTTTGGTCATGGATGAGGCATGGATAATGTCATCCTCCTATTCCTGACCGTTACTTTCTCGATCCCTGAGTAGTCTGACTATAGAAATGGAACTACCTTTCCATTACAGTATGGCCATACATTTCTCAGACTCACTCATCGAGGGGCCTAGTAATATCTCTCCACGAATGTGAGGGACAAATTCCATCTTGACCATTCACATTCCTCCGCATGAAAAACCACTAAGGCCGAACATAGTCTTTATGATCACTCGGTCAAAAGTGACTTTTGACTAGGTCAAAGCTGAGCGTTTTGTCATGTAGGAATCCATGATGATCTCAGGTCAAAGGGCATATTGACATGGTTTGTATATGAGAGAAGCTTATGACGTTACCCATGCAGTTCTCTCATAGCGGGTCGGTCCAACACCCTGTGCTCTTACATGTGCTTATGACTTTGATTTATATCTCTATACATCTTCAAAGTCATACTGGTCTTATTTCATCTGTGCTCCCACATAGATGATCGACCAGGGATATTTAGGATAATATCATGAATTATCCAAGGATGGTCATCATAGTAAACATGCAAATAATATGATAACTCAATTAATAAATTCATAAATCAATAATGTTCATAAGACAATGATTGGCCCCTAGGGCACGATTTCCAACAATACAAACTAAGATCAGTATCATGTACACTAATTGGAGGGCAATAGGATATAATTTAGGAGAATATTTTTGTACATTTCTAATTCTATGTTTAATCTAGTTTTTAGCTATGAATGATTTTTATTCCTTATTGCAGCTTCATTTTATTTGTTTTTTGTATTTGACAACATCAATATTTTGATATTCCTACCATAGCGAACATGAGGCATTAGATATTGAAAAATACGATGAATAGTTGATAGAATTTAAGTCTAACCTTGTGAATGACTACCTCTGAGGAAGTAAGATGTGTGAGCATCCAAAGGACACAGACTAATGTTACTGACAAAGTGTGGACACTGTTTTGTCAATGACGGGAAGAGGTTACTTATAAGATTTGATGTGCGTAAACTTACATTTTAATTAACTTAGTTATAAATGAATGTACATTTTAATTAACTAATCTAACTTTGTTTTGTTTTCATAGGCTATGAATAAGAATAATCAAGAAATAGCCAAGAATGTATACTAGCATTACATGTCTCAGGGGGTTATAATGGTCTAGAAAGCAAAATGATGTAAGAGCAGTTGCAGGCTATGCAGCAAGTTGCTATATCAGCACTATTGGAGTCAGTCAATCCATCCAACGTCCATCTTGACAACAAAAATATAAGGTGAAGAGGGTTAAAAAGTAACAGTATATCACTTTAGAGGTTACTACTGTTGCTGAGAGGATTGTAAGTAATTAATTTAAATAATAAGAATTTATACATGATTACGTGCTCTTGATTTATTTTAAATTAATTACTTGTATGTTATAGGATACATTAGAGGAACAACCAATTCAAGGGTCTTTCATTCATGAAAAAGGAATGGATATATTGCAGACAACTAATAGGAGGCCTAACCAATAAGGTTGAAATAGTGGAGCCCTTAAAGGAGTTATTCGAAAATAGTTTTTTGGCTCCACATCACAAAGAAATGAAGCCTTCGTAGACATGGTGTCTAGAGACGAGCTCTAAAAGGGTTTATATGAACTTATTACATAACATCAAGAGGAGTTGCAAGGGATGGGTGAAGAGATGGATGTCAAACTCAATCAAGCTGTGGACGCCAAATTCAATCAAGCTATGATGATAATAGGCTTCCCACTATTGTCTAATTTTTAGAGGTAAAAAATATTCACTTCTTTTCAATGGACATTTAACATGTATTTTGTCTTGAATAATTTCTTTTATATTTTCAAGGTTCTCCTGTGGTGACTAGTGATAAGAGAAGCAAAAATATAAAGAGAAGTTTATCTCCCAATCATTTGACCCTTACCTTGACCCTAACTAGATCAAAGACAATGAGGAACAATATAGTCTCTTCATTCTGATAGACAAAGGGACTAAAACCCTTGCCACTCAGAGTATAGTATACGTGGCCACCATAGCAATTTACCAATAGAGAATTCCTCAGGGCAAATCAAAGGGGATGATACATAATATCAAAGAGGTTTTGGCACTACACTAGCTCCCTGCTCCACTGATAATGCTCTAGGGTAAATTCTTCTGTGGCTATAGAAGCTAACATTGAAGGAGGTGGTACAAAAGTTGAAGTCAAATAAGGCAAAAAAAAGTCAAGATCCAACCTCTTCATCAACCATATCCTTGAGATTTGACAATATGGCAACTCTTCATACTCTAACAAATGATATGGAGGAAGCACTTAGTTTCATAATTCCACAAGAGATTTTGAGTACAGAGGAGCCTTATATATTCACCTTAGACTAGAATAATATAATGCAATCCCTAAAGTTCTATATGTTGGATTCAGCTGTCATTCATTTAGCCATATTGTAAATTGCAAAATTATTTTAATACTTTATGTTTTATCATTCGCGTACTAACTCCTTTCTCTTTTAAACAACAATCACTTATATCGTAAATGCTAGGATGAAGCAAAAGGAGACATATATAGCTTCATGTGTCTACAAAAGGTGCAGGAGGCAAGTAACAATAAGGAAAGTGAGGATAATGTACATGGTCGATGTCATGACCCAAATCAAGAGGACAATATATTTTGCACCTTACAGTAAAGGGTAAGTGTTGAATATGGATGTATTACCAAAAAAAAAGGGTAAATTGGGTGATTTTAAAACTTTTGAAACTGCTCTAAAATATTTAAATAAAATTTAATGTGAAGAGTTAAGAATGATATTACCACAGGAAGAAGTTGATGAAGAAAGATTGCACAAGACAATTTATATTAGTTTAGTATAATCTTCTTGACCTACGTCTATTCCCCAAAGCTCCTCTATGTCTGTTTCACTATATTCCAAGATCCAGAGGCTCTTGGAGCCTCAGTACATTAAACGTGTGAATCTCTGATACTCCCCGTTACACTCTTAAAGACTTAATCTAGTGAGAATTGCTCTTACTCCCTCTTACACTCCGTAATGTGATATAATCCACTCAAAAGATCATACTCTTAAGTAATCTTAAAAGTAATTGATACAAAGAAATTCTCTCTCAATAGAGTAGATAAGACAGTCACTTAAGCTCTAACTCTTTAAGTTTCTCTCTCAAGAATATGAAGTGATGTGAGCCAACTGAGAGGAAACAAAGATACAAATTATTGAGTGTAATCAAAGTGCATTGTAAGCATGTGTTGTATCTTCTTATATTTTTTAACTTCTTCAGCTTTCTTATTTTGGCTTCTTCTTCTTTTATACTTGGTTCTTCAAAATTCCATTGAAGCATTGAAGAAGCTATTGAGATAGTCGTTGCCAAATATAATCATTATTACTGCCGTACGCATTTGTCTCTTTTTGCTTTGTGATCATTTTCTTCAATTGATTATGCAAATGGTCTTAAAATATGCTTTAGTAATGATCTATAATCAGTGTAAACATATAGCAAGTCTTTCCAAATTGTTTAGTATTAAAGATCAAAATCTGATAGAGTCTGGTTTAAAATTCTTTTTGCAAACTGGCTTGACTTATTAAAGAACACCCTTATTGAAAAGGTCTTGGATAAATTGCTTGGAAATTTCTTTGAAACAGTTAAGATTTTATCGAGCAATTCTTCAATAATTAGCCTTATCGAAAAGGATTTCGATAAAACTTTAATGAATTGTAAACATATAGTTCATGATTTATCGAATAGGTTTTGGATAAATGTCCGTAATAACTATTTGAAAAAAAAACTTTCAAAACATATACTTTCACTCGATAAATAGATTGAATAGCTTATCAATAAATACTAAATAATATTCTTTTTAAATCTTTTTAAACATAGACTTTGAACTTTCATTGATCTTTTATCAAATCATAATCATATTTGGAAATAAAAGTTCCTATGATCATTTAACAAATAAGATCAAATAGCTCAAGAACATTTAGCAAATCAAATCCGAGCATATTAGGACATATCATAACATTATAAGCTCTACAAAAAAGGATTTAACATATCAGAATGAGTCATGTGCTCATATATTCATCCAACAAATAAGATCAGGCTATAAACCCATGAAGATCATTCATTCAATCAAATCAAAGTAATTCATAACCTCAATACAACTATAGCACAAGACTAGCAATCAATCATATGTTCAATGCCAATTGGATTAAGATTAATGAAGGATCTTATTAGATCTCTTCAATAAATGATCTGATTGAGTATCTCATTGATAGGAGCATAATGGATCAACTTTGAATCATTCATGAATAGGTTAATCTTCATAACTTCATGTCTAAACAAACTATAGACGATTCAAATAGATAAATTAAAAAGTATAAGAAGTGAATCATCATCAAAGTATTTCAAACAACCAAATGACTGTTAGAAACTATCATATCCCTAATTTTTTTATCTGATATGTATATACAGTTTGCATGTAATATATATGAAATTCTCTAAGGAAAAGGTTACACTTTAAGGAAAGAAAGGGATTAAATCATAAATAATAGAAAGTTCAAGGACTTAAGTAAAATTTAGAAAAGTTATAAGGCCAAAATAGAATGTTGACGTAAATATTAGGCCAATAAGTATAATTACAAAAAGTTTAAGGATTTCAATGTAATTTATCAAAAGTACAAGGGAAAATCGTAATTATGAGGAAGTTGTGCTAGAAAAGGCCCAGAACTACCCAGAAATGTTATAGTCTTGAATTTTACTAGTAAATATAGAATATAAATTGGATCAAGCTTATTTTTCAGAATTTTGATTTGAGGCCCAAGATAATTGATATAATTTTTAAAGTATGAAGATTATTATATGACTTCTAGATTTCCTAATTAGATGAAATTTGACAGTAAATTCTCATAATTAATATAGAAATTTATAAAACTGACAGAGCTCAAAAAGCAGTTTTGTAAAAGTTTTAATAGAATTTACAGTAGAATAATATACCCAATAAATACTTTCAGGTGAGTTTTATTGGGAATTGAGCCGTAAAGGTATTAAATCCATGTAAATGCCCAAGTTGGTGTCCCATAGGCCAAGTAAGATATGTGAACATATTTATGTAGGCCAGCTGTTGGAAATCATGCCCTAGGGGCCAATCATTGTCTTATGAACATTATTGATTTATGAATTTATTAATTGTGTTATCATATTATTTGCATGTTTACTGTGATCACCATCTTTGGATAATTCATGATCTTATCCTAAATGTCCCTGTTCGGTCATCTATACTGGAGCGGAGATAAAATAAGATCAGTATGACTTTGAAGATGTATAGAGATATAAATCAAAGTCATAGGCACATGTAAGAGTACAAGGTGTTTGACCGACCCGCTATGAAAGAGCTGCATGGGTTACATCATAAGTTTCTCTCATATACAAACCATGTCACTATGCCCTTTGACCTGAGATCATCATGGATTCCTACATGACAAACGCTCAGCTTTGACATAGTCAAAAGTCACTTTTGACTGAGTGATCATAAAGACTATGTTCGGGCTTAGTGGTTTTTCATGCGAAGGAATGTGAATGGTCAAGATAGAATTTGTCCCTCACATCCGTAGAGAGATATTACTGGGCCCCTCGATGAGTGAGTCTGAGAAATGTATGACCATACTGTAATAGAAAGGTAGTTCTATTTCTATAGTCAGACTACTCATGGATCGAGAAAGTAACAGCCAAGAATAGGAGGATGACATTATCCATGCCTCATCCATGACCAAAATATCGCGTGACAGAAGGGACATGATATAGTTGTATAAAAGGTTACATCGTTTAATGATCCTCATATGATTTAGGCAGTCGTTATGTCTTGCTAGAGACCGCTTGCAACTTGTGGGCCAGTATAGCAAATGGCCCACTACCAACTGCATATGGGCCTACAGGGTCGCACACAAAATACCCCAACACGAGCTATGATGTCCATATTCATTGAATCTAAGACATGTCCAGATTCAATGAATGATCCAGGGTGGATGTGTATATTTATTTATATTTATATTCATATATATACATTATATATAAGAGATATATGAGATTTAATTTATAAGGATAAATTAAATCTCTATCACGTTTGAATTTGAAATTCAAATTGATAGGATATCTTATATAAGAGATATTTATAAAATTTAATTTATAAGGATAAATTAAATCTCTATCACGTTTGAATTTGAAATTAAAATTGATATGATATCGAAAATTTGATTTATGAGAATAAATCAAATATAGTTCAGTCTTATCTTTATTTTAAGTTAAATAAATAGGTAAATTAAATCTTTGGGATAGATTTAATATAAATATTATTTATTTAATTAGTTTCTTATCAAATTATACAATATATGATATTGTATTAATTTCAGAATTAATAAAAGATTAACTCTAAAATCTAATTTGGTAGAGGAAAACGCATAGCATTCTATATATCTGAGCTTAGGAGATACGTTTTGAAACATATAGAACACAGAAAGGCCAAAGGGGAATCTGCAAAAGGTTTACAGATAAGAAACTGCCGAAATAGAGATGGAGATGACGAATTCTTGAGAAAGCCCTAGAGGGACAGGAGACGCTAGCATGCCGTTCGTGGTTGGTACGCTGTTCATGTGGATACCAGTAGAGGAAGTCGACCTGAGTCGTCGACTTTTTGCGATAGGAAAGGGAGCACGAGCCGCGGAGAGAAGCTGTGGAAGTCGATGAGGAACACTGAGGGTAATCTTCTTCCCACTTGACTTAAACACATACGGTAGATCCTTGCAAGGAATGGAAAAAATTTTAAGTTAATTTCCGCTGCGTGTCTTCCAATTCCTTACAGTGGTATCAGAGCTATGCCGTTTTGTATTTAAGTTAGGCTTGATTCTTGATTCATATGATATGTGTTAGTCATAGCCGATCATATAATATGCGTTTTATGTGTGACATATAAGGGATCCGTGTTATGTATGATATAAAAGGAATCTAAAAGGGAATTGAAATCAGTGGTGATACGTTTTTATTTGATCAATTAATATAAATGGGGTATAAGAAAACTGAATTTAGATTCGTGATTATTTATGAAACAAAAAAAAATTCCTGGGGCGCTGCCCCTAGACCCCACCCGCTAACCGGCTAGCGGGACCGTCGTGGCTACCTGTTCGTAGTGCAACATAACCGTAACATATACTGTTTTGTGAATATTTTAGTTTTGAAACATTAATTGCCCTTTAATTAAATCTGAATGTTGATTCTTGAATGCTTGGGTATGGTGAACAATATGGCTCTAGATTGCAAGTGTTGTAATTTTTAAATACGGCATACGTGTCGTGCCTTCCTATATATACTCTCAATGTACCTTCTCTTCTCATCTCATTCCCCTCGAATATTGAAAGAGGTTTCTATATGTAATTTCTCTCTTCTTACTAGAGAGCTCCTCTCATTGGCTTGAGGGGACTTAGGATAGGTGAGCCATATTGTATCACGTTTAAATTATGCATCTTATGATTATATCAGAAACATGCATATTACTTGTATGAGATACAAACTGAGAAACATGTACTCTTATAAACCAGATAGTTAAATTAAGCCCTCTAAATGAAATCTTAAGTCATAATGTCGTCAATTTATAAACACTTGTCAAAACCTCGATCGCTCAATTTTGGACTCCGCCAAAGTGGGTGCATTTGAGTTATCTTGGGGAGATAACCAAGAGTAATGGTGCTACTCTCATATGTTTATTATTGTTTGATTTAATTGAGATTAACAAAACGGTTTTGGGTCTCAAGGCATTAGATAAGATTAAAAACATGACAGATCATATGATGATAGGATCTCATCAACATCTAAGAGTTACATTTGATGTAATTGGTAAGGTGTTACCTACCTAAATAACTTACTTTAAGCGTCCTGCCAAAGCAGACTTAAGTTTGAGCCAAATATGGATCTTAGCCCACTAACTATTGCATTGAGGGTTGTTTATTTAGTGGGAGATTGCTAATTAAATTGCATATTTTAATTGTATAATCATGACGACTAGTAATACTGCTATATTACCGCTGCGATCTGTCCTTGAGAAAGACAAACTCAATGGGACAAACTTTCTTGACTGGTTTAGGAACTTGAGAATTGTTCTCAAGCAGGAAATAAAGGCGCATGTCCTAGATCAACCTATTCTTGAGGAGCCAGCGGCCAATGCTTCTAGAGCTCAGAGAGATACTTACACGAAGCATAAGGAAGACTCTGTTGATGTGGGATGCTTGATGTTAGCCACCATGGTTTTAGAGCTCTAAAGAGATCTGGAACACATGGAGGCTTATGAGATGATTGTGCATCTCAAGGAAATATTCCAGTAACAGGCAAGGTAAGAGAGGTATGAGACCACTAAGGCCTTATATTCCTGCAAGATGGCTGAAGGTGCATCAGTAAGTACTCATGTCTTAAAGATGAAAGGGTACATTGATCACCTTGAGAGGCTTGGATTTCCCATGAGCCAAGAGTTAGCTACGGATTTGATCTTGAACTTACTCCCAGAAAGTTATGACCAGTTTGTCATGAACTACAACATGAACAACATGGAGAAATCTATTTCTGAACTGCATGGGATGCTTTAAACTGCTGAGCCGAGTCTTAAGAAGAAGCCCAATACTATTTTGATGGTTCAGAAAGGAAAGGGTATGAAAAAGAAAGGCAAAGGCAAGGGGAAGGGTCATGGCTCATCAGGTAAGACCAAAGAGTCAGGTAAGCCCGAAACCAAGCCTGCACCAAAGAAGGCAAAGTCTCCGAAGGAAGAAGTCTGCTTCTTCTGCAATGAACCTGGTCATTGGAAAAGGAATTGTAAACTCTACCTCGAAGATCTGAAAAAGAACAAGAAGGATAGCGGGGCTATCGCTTCAGGTATTTATGTTATAGACATTCATCTTTCTACTTCCACCTCATGGGTATTAGATACTGCATGTGGTTCTCATATTTGTACAAATGTGCAGGGACTAAAGGATAGTAGGAAGCTAAAAAAGGGCAAGGTTGACCTACGAGTTGGAAATAGAGCAAGGGTTACTGCGTTAGCTGTAGGCACTTATGAATTAGTTCTGCCCACTGGGCTTTTGTTAGTTTTGAACAATTGCTATTATGTTCCTGCTTTAAGTAGTAACATTGTTTCACTTTCTTATTTGGATAAGGAAGGTTTCACTTCCATTGCTGGGAATAGTAGATGTTCTATTTATCGTAATGATGTTTTCTATGCTCATGGTGATTTGCATGTTGATCATTACATATTAAATTTGGAACAACCCAATCATGGAAATATCTATAACATAACCGCCAAAAGGGTCAAATCGAATGATTTGAATCTGACATACCTCTGGCACTGTCGTCTGGGCCACATAAATGAGAAACGTATTTCCAAACTCCATCAAGATGGATTTCTAAACTTATTTGATTTTGAATCATATGACACTTGCGAGTCTTGCTTGTTAGGAAAGATGACAAAGTCACCTTTCACTGGGAACACTGAGAGGGCCACTAATTTATTGGGCCTCACACATACAGATGTGTGTGGATCGATAAACACAAATGCCAGAGGAGGTTATTCGTACTTCATAACATTCATAGATGATTTTAGCAGATATAGGTATATCTATCTGATGAAACATAAATCTGAATCTTTTGAAAAGTTTAAAATATTTCAAAATAAAGTACAAAACCAGCTTGGCAAAACAATTAAAGCCCTGCAATCTGATCAGGGTGGTGAATATTTGAGCCAAGAGTTCATAGATCATCTTAGGAGTTGTGGGATAGTCTCACAATTGACTCCTCTAGGGACACCATAATGGAATAGCATTTCTGAACGGAGGAATCGAATACTAATAGATATGGTTTGATCCATAATTAGTCGAACAGATCTTCCACCCTCCTTTTGGGGCCATGCCCTAGAGACAGCTGCGTTCACACTCAATCGTGTTCCATCTAAGGCAATTGAAAAGACTCCATATGAGATATGGACTGGGAGGATGCCTAGTTTGTCTTTCCTCAAGATTTGGGGATGCGAGGTCTATGTTAAGCAATAAGCCTCAGACAAATTAGCGCCCAAATCCTCAAAGTGCCTTTTTGTGGGATATCCTAAGGAAACCAAGGGATATTACGTCTACAACCCTGCTGATAACAAAGTGTTTGTTGTCAGAAATGGTATCTTTCTCGAACGAGAATTTATCTCTAAAAGAACCAGTCGGAGTAAGGTACACCTCGAAGAAGTTCAAGAGCCACAAGACACCACAAAACTGCAGATGTAAAACATGTAAGGAATTGGAAGACACGCAGCGGAAATAAACTTTAAAAATTTTCCATTCCTTGCCAGGATCTGCCGTATGTGTTTAAGTCAAGTGGAAAGAATCATTACCCTTAGTGTTGCTCAGCGAATTTCACAGCTTCTCTACGTGGGTGGTGATCTCTTTCTGATCGCAAGAAATCGACGGAGTGTTCCTCAGCGACCTTCACAGATTCTCTTCGCGGACGGTGGTCTCTTTCCGATCATAAGAAGTCGACGCCTCAGGTCGGCTTCCTCTACTGGTATCCACACAAACAGCGTTCCAACCACAAACGATGTGCTAGCGTCTCCTGTCCCTCCAAGGCTTTCACAAGTCTCCGTCTCTATTTCGGCAGTTTCTTGTCTGCAAACCTTTTACAGATTCCGTTCGGCCTTTTGTGTTCTGTATTATTTTCAAACGTAGCTCCTCCAATCAGATATAGAGGATGCTATGCGTTTTTTTTTCACTTAACCTAATTGGATTTTGGAGTTAATCTTATATTAATTCCGAATTGATACAATATCATATATTGTATAATTTTATAAGAAACTAATTAAATAAAATAATATTAAATCCGTCCCACAGATTTAATTACCTATTTATTTAACTTTAAATAAAGATGAGACTGAGTTATATTTGATTTATTCCCATAAATCAAATTTGAGATATCCTATCAATTTGAATTTCAAATTCAAACGTGATAGGGATTTAATTTATCCTTATAAATTAAATCTTATAAATATCTCTTATATGAGATATCCTATCAATTTGAATTTCGAATTTCAAACGTGATAGAGATTTAATTTATCCTTATAAATTAAATCTTATAAATATCTCTTGTATGAGATATCCTATCAATTTGAATTTTGAATTTCAAACGTGATAGAGATTTAATTTATCCTTATAAATTAAATCTCATATATCTCATATATATAATATATATACGAATTTATATATATACGAATATAAATATAAATAAATATATATATCCACCCTGGATCATTCATTGAATCTAGACATGTCTTAGATTCAATGAATATGGACATCATAGCTGTGTTGGGCTATTTTGTGTGCGACCCTGTAGGCCCATATGAAGTTGGCAGTGGGCCATTTGCTATACTAGCCCACAAGTCGCAAGCGGTCTCTAGCAAGACATAACAACTACCCAAATCATATGAGGATCGATAAACGATGTAACCTTTTATACAACCATATCATGTCCCTTCTGTCACGCGATATTTTGGTCATGGATGAGGCATGGATAATGTCATCCTCCTATTCCTGACCGTTACTTTCTCGATCCCTGAGTAGTCTGACTATAGAAATGGAACTACCTTTCCATTACAGTATGGCCATACATTTCTCAGACTCACTCATCGAGGGGCCCAGTAATATCTCTCCACGAATGTGAGGGACAAATTCCATCTTGACCATTCACATTCCTCCGCATGAAAAACCACTAAGCCCAAACATAGTCTTTATGATCACTCGGTCAAAAGTGACTTTTGACTAGGTCAAAGCTGAGCGTTTTGTCATGTAGGAATCCATGATGATCTCAGGTCAAAGGGCATATTGACATGGTTTGTATATGAGAGAAGCTTATGACGTTACCCATGCAGTTCTCTCATAGCAGGTCGGTCCAACACCCTGTACTCTTACATGTGCTTATGGCTTTGATTTATATCTCTATACATCTTCAAAGTCATACTGGTCTTATTTCATCTGTGCTCCCACATAGATGATCGACCAGGGATATTTAGGATAATATCATGAATTATTCAAGGATGGTCATCATAGTAAACATGCAAATAATATGATAATTCAATTAATAAATTCATAAATCAATAATATTCATAAGACAATGATTGGCCCCTAGGGCACGATTTCCAACAAAACAGACAAGACTCACAACAAGTTGTTGAAACTCCTCAAGTCACGCAAGGTCCACAGAAATCTAATAGGACAGGACTTCAGCCTCAAGATATGGATTTCTGATTTCTGATAGTTGTGATGTGTTGCTCATTGAGCATAATGAGTTGACTACCTATCGAGAAGCTATAGTAGGACCAGACTCTGAAAAATGGCTTAATGTCATGAAGTCTGAGATGCAATCCATGTACGACAATAAGGTTTGGACCTTAGTCGACCCGTCTGAAGGTGTAAAAACTGTCAGTGCAAGTGGGTTTTTAAGGAGAAAATTGACATGGATGGCAATGTAAATGTCTTCAAGGCATGACTGGTTGCAAAAGGATTTACTCAAACTTATGGTGTGGACTATGATGAGACCTTTTCCCCAGTTGCAATAGCCAAATCAATCAGAATTCTCTTTGCCATAGCAGCATATTATGACTATGAAATATGGCAGATGGACATCAAGACAGCCTTCCTTAATGGAAAACTCTTTGAGGATGTGTACATGACATAACCTGAAGGGTTTATGTATTTCGAAGACTCTGGTAAAGTGTGCAAGCTTCAAAGGTCCATTTATGGACTGAAGCAAGCCTCTCGGAGTTGGAATCATCGTTTTGATGAAGTAGTCAAAGAGTTTGGATTTCTTCAAAACATTGATAAACCTTGTGTGTACAAGAAGGTTAGTGGGAGCACAGTTGTGTTTTTGGTATTCTTGTCGATGACATCCTACTAATTGGGAATGACATTCTTACCTTGCAGATTGTCAAGTCTTGGTTAGGAAAGTCTTTCTCAATGAAAGACTTGGGTGAAGCCACCTACATCCTAGGAATCAGGATCTATAGAGATAAATCTAAAAGACTTCTAGGACTCAGTCAGAGTACATACATAGACAAAATACTGCATAGGTTCAATATGCATGAATCAAAAAGGGGTTTCATACCTATGTCTCATGGTAGTCACCTCAGCAAAGATCTGTGTCCTAGTACATCTGATTAGCGAGGTCGCATGAGTAAAGTTCCATATGCCTCGGCCATAGGATCTATCATATACGCCATGTTATGTACTCGACCAGATGTCTCGTTTGCCTTAAGTATGACTAGCAGATATCAACAGGACCCTGGTGAGGGCCATTGGACTACTATCAAAAATATCCTTAAGTACTTAAGAAGGACTAAGGACTTATTCTTGGTCTATGGTGGATTGGATGACGAACTCTGTGTAACTGGTTACACAGATGCAAGTTTCCAAACTGACCAGGATGACCAAAAATCACAGTCTGGATATATATTCCTCCTCAATAATGGAGCAGTAAGTTAGAAGAGCTCTAAGCAGGACACTGTAGTAGATTCTGCAATGAAAGCTAAGTATATAGCAGCATCTGATACAGCTAAGGAAAACGTTTGGATCAAGAAGTTCATCACAGAACTAGGGGTGATACCTACCATCTCATATCCAATAACTTTACTCTGTGACAATAGTAGTGCCATTGCACAGGCCAAAGAGCCTAGGTCACATCAAAGGACCAAGCATATACTCAAGCGATTTCATCTCATCAGAGAAATCAACGATAGAGGTGATATAAAAATATGTAAAGTAGCAGGAGAAGATAATGTTGCTGATCCTCTAACAAAGTCGCTTGTGCAGGCAAAGCATGAGCATCATGTTAGGTCAATGGGAATTGTCAAATTAATGATTGTACCCAGTGCAAGTGGGAGGTTGTTGAAATCGTGCCCTAGGGGCCAATCATTATTTTATGAACATTATTGATTTATGAATTTATTAGTTGTGTTATCATATTATTTGCATGTTTACTATGATCACCATCCTTGGATAGTTCATGATCTTATCCTAAATATCCCTGGTCAGTCATTTATGAGGGAGTAGAGATGAAATAAGACCAGTATGACTTTGAAGATGTATAGAGATATAAATCAAAGTCATAGGAACATGTAAGAGTACAAGGTGTTAAACTGACTCGCTATGAAAGAGCTGCATAGGTTACGTCATAAGCTTCTCTCATATACAAACCATGTCACTATGCCCTTTGACCTGAGATCATCATGGATTCCTACATGACAAACGCTCAGCTTTGACCTAGCCAAAAGTCACTTTTGACCGAGTGATCATAAAGACTATGTTCGGGCTTAGTGATTTTTCATGCGGAGAAATGTGAATGGTCAAGATGGAATTTGTCCCTCACATTCGTAGAGAGATATTACTGGGCCCCTCGATGAGTGAGTCTGAGAAATGTATGGCCATACTGTAATGGAACGGTAGTTCCATTTCTATAGTCAGACTACTCATGGATCGAGAAAGTAACGGTCAGGAATGGGAGGATGACATTATCCATGCCACATCCATGACCAAAATATCGCGTGATAGAAGGGACATGATATGGTTGTATAAAAGGTTACATCATTTAACGATCTTCAAATGATTTGGGCAGTCGTTATGTCTTGCTAGATACCGCTTGCGACTTGTGGGCCAGTATAGCAAATGACCCACTGCCAACTTCATATGGACCTACAGGGTCACACACAAAATAGCCCAATACGAGCTATGATGTCCAGATTCATTAAATCTAAGACATGTCCAGATTCAATGAATGATCCAGGGTGGAGGTATATATTTATTTATATTTATATTCGTATATATACATTATATATAAGAGATATATGAGATTTAATTTATAAGGATAAATTAAATCTCTATCACGTTTGAATTTGAAATTCAAATTGATAGGATATCTCATATTAGAGATATTTATAAGATTTAACTTATAAGGATAAATTAAATCTCTATCACGTTTGAATTTGAAATTAAAATTGATATGTTATCACAAATTTGATTCATGAGAATAAATCAAATATAGTTTAGTCTTATTTTTATTTTAAGTTAAATAAATAGGTGAATTAAATATGTGGGATGAATTTAATATAAATATTATTTATTTAATTAGTTTCTTATGAAATTATACAATATATGATATTGTATTAATTTTAGAATTAATAAAAGATTAACTCTAAAATCCAATTCGGTAGAGGAAAACGCATAGCATCCTATATATCTGATTTGAGGAGCTACATTTTGAAACATATAGAACACAGAAAGGCTGAAGGGGAATATGCAAAAGGTTTGCAGATAAGAAACTGCCGAAATAGAGACGGAGAGGATAAATTCTTGAGAAAACCCTGGAGGGATAGGAGACGCTAGCACGTCATTCATGGTTGGAACGCTGTTCGTGTGGATACCAGTAGAGGAAGCTGACATGAGTCGTCAGCTTTTTGCGATAGGAAAGGGAGCACGAGCCGCGGAGAGAAACTGTGAACATCGTGACCAGAAGTTGTGGAAGTCGCTGAGGGAACACTGAGGGTAATGCTTCTTCCCACTTGACTTGAACACATACGGTAGATCCTAGCAAAGAATGGAAAAATTTTTAAGTTAATTTCCGCTGCGTGTCTTCCAATTCCTTACACCAGCGTCCACAGGAACCCTGAAAAATGCCAAATTAGTAAAATGCCCCGGTGTTGTAATAATGAATAAGAGACTGATGGAGAGTATTTTGGTTATTTTGGACAGGTTACAATGTTAAGGAAGGTAAAAAGATGATTAAGCAGAGTCAGAATATTTCCTGATAAGATGTAAAGAAGTGTAAAATGACAATTATGCCCTTAGGGTTAATATAGTGTAAGATAGTGAACCATGGGCATTTCGGTTATTTTCCATGGGACAGTAAGTAGATAAATACTTAGTCTAATAATACCAGTGGTAGGAAAAATCTAAACACTGGTTTTCATGACAATATTATAAACATAAAATAGTCTAGTTTTTGTGAAACTGACTGGTTTAGTTCATGATTGGACTAAAAATTTGTCTATCAGTATCCATGTTTTATGCCAAACACATCCCTATATGATATCATGGATGATATTATTCTTTAGCTTCTAGGGCAAGCTTGATGGAAGGTGTATTATGTACCCTTGGATCAAATAGCGTTTGGATTAATTTTGGCATTCCATTTCCACCCAAAATTTTCTATAAATAACCCCTCACATCATATTTTGATAGATTAGACAACTTTATGGAAACTCTACCAAAATTTATTTTTTAGCTAGGAAGAAGCACACAACTTGGAGTAAAAAGAAAGATAATTAGTTCCTTTGATATTGGACTTTATTCTAGGAAGTTTGCTCTTGGTTTTAATAGGTTTTTATGGCATTTTCCCTTTGATGTTGCTATTGGACATGCTGTTTATATGGGAATATGAATTTTATGTTATAAATAATTTAGACAAGTTTAAACAAGCTAGAACAAGTAGTATTGGCTTGGAAATTTAAGTGTACATGTAATTAGGGTTTTGTGTTTTTTGCTGCCATTGTACGTATAACTATTTATATGTGAGAATTTTATGATTTTTATGTTTCAAATGGGTTTAAAATAGAAAATTGTGTGGGAGTAAGGTAGAGAAACAAGTAGTGGAAGCATTGGAATAAAAATGAGATTTTTTAGAAAATAAGAGGAGGCATTTCGGTTCTATACAGTAGCTTAGGAAGAAGTTTGATTTTGGAAATTATAATTTCATATTTGGATTTTAAATGAAAAATTATGTGTAAATGAATCATGAGAATTTATTTTGAAAAGATAGAAGTATAAAATATAAAATGGACAAAGAATGGAATTTAGTGAAAACCTAGTCTTGATATTATTTTGAAGTACAAAACTTGATATTACTTTATAATGGCTAGGTTTTGACCTTTATTTGGGAAGAAAACCATATCAAAAAGAGTTGGACAAGGATAACTTAAGAGGTATCAAGAATACCTAACTATAATCTTATGTTTGTTTGACTTTAGGCTTGCTTGTTAGTTGTGATTTTTTGTTGAGTTTAAGATGATGATATAATGATGATGATGAAGTATGAATGATTGTAACTCCTTATGACTAATATAATGACAATATGCATGTTAGAGTTTGTTTATGTATGATCATGAAGTGACCCCCATATCACGATAACATGTTAGGCATTTTATCAAGCATGCATTATATTATAATTTGTATGACTTGCTATTGAAATTTCCATAAAATCTCATTCTTTCCATATGCATAATCATGTTATAGGTTCTGAAACCTCCAGGGGAAAAAGGGTAAATGTGGATGAATAAATTTGTATTATAAGTTAAGTTGACTACTTGACATTATGGGATGCAATAGTACATTGCAGTGAGTATGTATTATGAGAAAGTGATCTTATGATGGTATTTTCTATAAGTTAACCAATGAGTTATGATGTGAAATTTGGTCTAAAAATATCTAAGATATAGAGCTTTAAATGAACACTAAGAATGCTTCAATTGGCTGAGTTTTCAATTTAATATGATTTTTTCCAAGTTGGAAATAAAATCTGGAATGAAATACAATAAGCTTCAAGAGGCAGTGAGGTTCAGGCGCTAATTTCAAATAGTAAATGAATGATTTTTTCCATAAAATTTTATGGGTTTAAATAACGTCTTGAGCTTTAAATTCATATATAACACGTTTCATTTGGATAAGTGAGAAAGGAGAAATGAATTTTTGAAGTTAAGGTAAGAAAACTGGAACTTTCAGATTTACAAAATGAACAATGTTTCTACAACAAAAAACCTATATTTATTTAGCCAATGAAACTTCAGTTTTATATTTTTATACCATAGAATAATGAAAGGGCTTCCATTAGAAATTTGAACCACTCTATTTCAATTTTTATATATTTAATTATGAATTTTTAAATTTGGGTCTGAAATCTAGAATATCAAATAAATAGACCCAAATGCATTTCCTTAAAAAATCATTTTTCTAAGTTAAAGATGTATTAAATTGATGCAAGCTACTTAATTGAGCATAACTGAGGGTGAAAATAAGGATATTATAGAAATAACAAACAATATTAAGATTTCAGTGATTTGAATTTGAAACAATTTTCCTTCTATTTCTTCCAATTGACCTGGTAGATTTATAAACAAGGTTTTCTCAAATCAATTTGAGAAGAAAACAATTCATCAATTAGATCACTGTGAATTTTTTTTTTTTGAAAACAAAGCTTCAGTTATCTTAATTAAAACAGTTTCAATGATTGATTAAATTTTAAACCTGTAAACCTTTTCAAATATCTGATAATAAGATTTTATAAAAGAAAATCATAGTTGATTGATCAAATATCTTATCGATAAATCTATTGTTCGATCAACTCTTCGATAAACAAAATGAGTTTTTTTCAAAACTTATCGAATAGAGCTTCGAATAATTTTAGTTTTAGAATATCGTGACTCTGAATTTTCTCAACTAAATATGATTGATTTATCGAAGTTTTTATTGATAAGAAACTATATCTAATAAGTCATCGATAAATGCCTTTCAGAAAACATATTTTTCTTAAAAAGTTCTTTTTGATTTATAGAATAAGTATCTCATTGATAAGCTTATCTATAAATATTCTTTATCAGTTTAAGGAAATACTTTTTAAAATCTTTTAAAATTCTTTCTCAACTAATTGTCATCATCAAAAGATTGGATTTAATAGTAAGTATACTCTTATATTTGGCACACACACATATACGTATTAGAATAAAATTATATATAACGTGGTTGATTTTTTGTAGTATGCATTGGACACTGCTTGTCATTGCTTGTCAAGACAATGTTGTTTACTAGTTCAATTCAATGTTTGGACAACCAGATCCCAGATTGCATACATTGTCAACACGTGAGTTTTTGTTTATAAATTTATTAAGCTTAAAATTTAGCATGTTATATAATATATATTTTTTCAATTGGTGATAGGGTTGTTTAAGGTGTTAATTTTTTCAGAGCGCATACACATGGTACTAATCCTACATGAATCTTTCCTAAAGTAAGTTGTTTTCAACTAACTAAATTTTATTTTTTTATCAATTCATTGGGTATAAAGTTTAATATTTCTTAATGTGCTCAATATTTTTCCATTTTATTAGTACCCCATCAACCTAGCGGTGTTGAATATGGATACTATGTGATCCGCTACATTCACAAAATTATTGAGATTAGGGCTCATGGAGAACTTACATGAGGTATGAAGATAACACGATTAATATTTAGTGATCATTCAATTTATTTATACGATGTACAAATAATTGAGATATGTGACACAAAATAATTGAGATATGGCTCGTCAAATAATTGTTATTACCCTATCAACCCAGTAATTACTTGTAACTAAGTTGTTAAATAGAGTAGTAAATGTCTTAACTACGGTGGTCAAAATCATTACAAAAATTATAAATCCTATTAGACGAGTAGTAATTGACCCAAGTAATTACTTGTAACTAAATTGTTAGAGTAATAAATGTCTTAACTACGTGGTCAAAATCATTACAAAAATTGTAAATTCTATTACACGAGTAGTAATTGACCCTACAACTAAGTGGTTAAAGAGAGTAGTAAATCTTTTAACTACGGTGTTCAAAATCATTACAAAAATTGTAAATTTCATTACATGAGTATTAATTGACCAAGTAATTACTTACAACTAAGTTGTTAAAAAGAATATTAAATATCTTAACTATGATGGTCAAAATCATTATAAAAGTTATAAATCCCATTATATTGTTTGAAATACCAGAAACACTAGAAAAGTAAGAATTCGAAGAAGAGGAAGAAAAAGAGTCGAAGTTAAAGAAAAAAAGAAAAAACTTGGTGATAGATCTGGAATACAGAGGAACCAAATGGCAATTTTACACTAGATGACAGCAGTAGACTTTGGAGGTTGATGAGTCGCACTCTCATCACTGCCTCCTACTATCACAGCCATACGTGTCATTCTCGCTCACAACCATTTTCCAGTTCCATCACTCTGCTTCCCTCCTCTCTCTTTGCATTACCACACACACACTCTCAATGTTTTGAAGACATAAAACAAATCTACAGTAGAGATGGCAGAAACTTTAGCATGCATGTTGACGATGGATAGAGAAAAAGAAGAGGGAAGAGAGAGAAGGAGCAAAGGAAGAAGGGCAATTTCATATTTTCTCCTAAATTTTGAAAGGACAGATTGGTACTTGTGCCCAATCTGTCCTTTCACATATTCAAATGCTCCTTTTGACATTCTAAAATTCATATAGTCTTTTATAGTCTTTTTCCCTTAAAAAAGTTAAAGATAAATGTTAAAAATATGAAAAGTATGTATTGAAAATATCTAAGATGACTAATGGAAAAAATTACCCTCTTACTAATATGACTTTGACTTTCATAAAAACAATCAAAATCTAAATATTTAAAATATTAAAGATAAATCAAAGATGAGTATTAAAAAAAATTGAGTGAATTTTGTCAACATTATCTTCCATATTTTCTTTTTTATTATTTAGTCAAGGGTGCCCTTAAGCTACCTTAAACTTGAGACTAATCCCTTTTGAAACTGGTTCATGTTTTGAAATTTAAAAATTTTAGGATCCTTAATTATAATTAATATACTTAGAAATCCTTAAATATCATTTTGCTTTTTTTTATTAACTCAAGATTATATTGGTGAAAAGATAAAGTAATACTCAGTCTTTAATATAAGAATTAATTATAGAGTCATTGATGCTAAATGTAAAATATATTTTGTATATTTATTAACTTTTCTCTAAATTACCCATATTGATACTCCATATATACTCATTAATCTACCAAAATTAGTCAACTAACTATTGTGTTAAGGAACGGAGGAAGTATTAAATCTATTTAAAAGAATTTTTTTTGAAAAGAAAATTAGTTATATCTAAAAATTTGTTAGGATTTAATTTTTATAAATGATTAAATAATATTAATATAAAAATGTACCTTATCTTTGTAGTCTTGCCTTGTAGTCAATTCTATAAGCTTGAATGAAGCCCTTGGCAACTAGCCTTGCCTTGTACTTTTTTAATGAGCCATCATCATTAATTTGTACCCCACGGGGTGTTCCCTCTAGCAATGCAGTGAGCTCCCATGTCCCATTCTTTTCTAATGCTTTGATTTCTTCTATTACTGTATTGTTCCATTATGGTCTCTCAAATGCATCATACACAATTTTAGGGACTTGAATCTAATCAAGATTAGTAACAAAGCTGTGATGATTATCAGAGAGAGTGGACTAAGACACACTTCTAGATAGGATGCTTAGTGTATGCTTGAGTTTTCTTCCTTAATGTAATAGGGAGTTCTAGCTCACTTGTCTCTATTACCCAAGTATGCTCATCATTATTCATAGGACCTTCCACTGGTTTAGGGAGTGGTACATCCTCAGGTATGCTGGATCTAACTACCTATTTTTTTTCTATGTAAGTATTATCAAACTTGGCATTGGCATACATTTGGTGTAACATTAGGTGGGTCTGTAGGGAGCTAAATAGAAAGACATGGAGGTATAGGTTCTGGAAGACGCTCAAGCTGAAACTCACTCTAATTCTCCCCCTGAGTAGAAGGTTGATTAAAGTAGGACTTGTGTTATGTAAAGGTGACATCTCGGCTGAAAAATAGGTGTTTAGTAATAGGAACATATCACCTGTAACATTTTTGGGAATTGGAGTATCCTAAGAAGATACACTTGACAAATCTGGGATCAAATTTAGATGGTGGGTGATGTTGATAGATAAAGATAGAACAACCAAAGAAGTGAAGTAGTAAGGTGTAGTTAATATGAGTGATCGTGTGGGTCTCACAAAGTTTATTTAAGGGGTAGCAAAGGATAGAACATGACTAAGGAGATGGTTAATTAAATGAGTAGCAGTCATTATGGCATCCCCCATAACAACTTTGGAGTATGACAGGTATACAAGAGTGCATGGGTAACTTCAAGGAGTGGTTTGCTTTTTCATTCAGCAATTCCATTTTGTTGAGGACTATATGGGCAACTGCTTTTGTGCATAATACCATTGGTTTTAAGAAAATTGTCAACTGATTGGTTAAAATATTCTGACCCATTATCCATGTAAATGACTTGTATTGTGGTGTTAAACTGATTTTTGACATAATGAAAAAAACTCAACAAATACAGAGGAAATAGCGGATTTGTCTTTTAACAGGTAGACCTAGCATATGCGTGTGTGATCATCAATAGACGTAACAAATACTTGGAATGAGTATAAATTGGAATACGAGAGGGACCCCAAACATCACTATGAATAATTGAAAAATAGTGAGTGAACTTATAGGTAGAAGGTGAAAAGGTAAGGCGATGATTTTTGGCTAACTCACACACATCATAATAGAAAATAATACTTTTATGCAAAGGTAAATGTGGCAATAATTTTTGTAAATACTAAAAATTAGGATGACCCATCCTTTTATGGCATAATATGATATCATTGTCATCGAAAGTCAATACTAAGTCACTTATTTTGCAATATAAAGTACACAAGGTAAAAGAATCAAGGTAGTAAAGCCCCTCATATTCCTTAGTTGTGTCAATCATCATCCCTAATCAGAGATCCTGAAAAACACAATGAGATGGAAATAAATGAGGAGAGCAATTGATTTATTTAGTTAGCTTATTGATAGATAGTAAATTACAAGCTAAGTATGGAACATGTAAAATAGAGTGAAGATGAAATTTGTCTGGCACATAGACAGTTCCAATGCCAGCTATAGGAGAAGAAGAACCTGTAGCTGTCTTAATTAATTTACTTATAGTCAGAGGAAAATAGGAATCAAACATTTTGATCTGAGGCCTCTGTATCTACAATATATTTGGTTGGGATAAAGGTATGTAAGACAACATCATGAGTACCTCGGTGAGCAATAATAACATAAGATTAATGTTTAGTATGGAGAGTTTTGAAATACCTAAAAAATTGATTCATTTGCTCTTTGCTCATAGCGAGGATAGATGGAGGATTCATTTTTGAAGACCCATCAAACCAATTTTCCATCGTCGGAAAAAAAAATAAAAGGCAACCTTGTTGGGCTCGTCACTTACTTATAGGCCAGTGACACACGCACATAGAAGATGCTTCTCACATTAGAATAGAAGACGAGGACGTCACTGATTTATGTTGTCGCTCATGAGAGACTTAAAAAGAGATTTCCTGTTGGAGAGATTTCCTGCTGGAAGGTCAGGTGTGGGAAAAAGAGACACAAACTGAATTAGAAACAAATGCTACAGGATTTGTCCTTGACTTACAAGGGCTCACAGGAACAAAAGATGCAAACACAACATGCTGGCTCGCTTACAGGAATAAAGGGTAGGGGCTCATCACTTGCTAAATAGAGGACACTGATGTTTTGGGCTATCGCTCGCTAAACAGAGGACTCTGACATTGTGGGAATAAAGACTTCCCAACTCACTAGACTCGGTCAGGCATAGGAATAGGGGACACCATTGGCATCGTCTGACGCTATTGCTTACTAAACTAGACACTTCTGTTGCATGTCGCTGAATAGAGGCAGACTACGGTGGCAGTTTGTGAGCTGTCAATTTTGATACCATGTAGAGTTTTGGAGTCTAAATAGTCTAATGATCTTATTGATAGAGAGTAATCCAATAATCACGTAGGAGATCAGATGATGATATCCAAAATTCTCCTCTGCTATCCTACCTGAGATATCTCCCCATATCCCTTTTAATATCTTATTTATTTACAATAATTACCACAGAGACTCATGCTATGTCTTGGAAACATGGACATGATGTGATGAAAATTAGCATATTGAATGCCTCACTGATGCATATGCCAAATGCGGGTTGTTGGACTACTTTGGTGATTGCACACTATCAATTTTCTGAGTGGGAGAAAGCCTTGATCGTCTTCGAGAAGGCTACATCCCCAATGATTTTACCTTTTCTATTGTGGTCACTGCATGTGCTGGCCACTGAGCATGCATTGATATGCAAAGCTAGAATGGTCATTGAAGCATGCATTGAAAGTGGTCTAATTGACATGTATGCTAAATACGGTAACCTATTTGATGCAAAGAAGGTATTTTAAATAATATCCAACCCTAACATTGTTACATGGACCGCCATAATATCATCTTATGCTCAACATGGTCTTGTTGAAGGTGCCCTTCAGTTCTTTAGGAAAATGGTAAAATCGGGTGCTAAGACGAATGGTGTTATGTTATTATGTGTTCTTTTCGCTTGCAGCCATGGAGGAATGGTCCAGGGAGGTCTAAACTTTTTCCACCTAATGGAGGAGACCTATGGCGTGGCACTAGAAATGGAACACTTTGCATGTGTTGTTGATCTCATAGGTTATGTTGGCCGCTTATATGAGGCTGTGGAGTTCATAAGTAAGATGCCAATTAAGCCCAATAAAATGTTTTCAAAAACCTTGTTAGGAGCATGTAGGATCCATGGAAATGCAGAGCTAAGGGAAATTACTGCTCAAAATATTCTATCCCCTAAGCTAGTTTATCCTGCTACTTACATTCTTCTGTCCAATACATACATTGAATCAAGTCTATGTGAAGATGGGATTAGTTAGAGAAATATAGTGAAAGAACGAGTTGTGAAAAAGGAACTAGGATATAGTTCAATTTTTTTTGAGGTATGGCCCACGAGTTTTATGCTGGGGATGAACAACATCCACAAAAGGATAAAATTTACACCATGTTAGACAAGTTGATGACAAATATTATGTCCATTCATGATATTGATTTTAGTTTGATATCATAACATACAAGTTGAAATTATTGATTATTTTAGTGGGTGAACAAGAAGTAGAGGGTAATGGAGAACGACTAAGGTTTTGGTGAAATTTAGCTAGAAACAGTCAATTCCTTATGAAGAATTGTTATCTTATTCAACTAACTTGTAAACCAATTTTTATTCTCAAAGTGATAGGGCCAATTTTGCTCATTAAAATGTAGCCTATTACCTATGATTAAAATATGCATGCAATCTACTAGACTTTCAGTATGATTACTTGATTTGTGCCATTTTATGCTCAATTTTGCCTTTGACCTTCTGTAGGTTGTAGTAAATGTTATATTGATTCAGTGTGTTTAAATTTGGAAAGAGCTTGTGCCAAGTGAGGTGTTGTGTGGAGTTGCTTTCCATTGCCTTATTTGATGAAGCAACTTATCTTCTCGAAGGGTTATGCCGTTTTCATATTGCCGATTGCATTTTAGATTTCTAGCTTTTCTGATTACTTTTGTTTGGCTGTTTGTAATAATAAATGTTTAGCTTGTGTCTCAAGCAAATTAAGTCCTGTAAGTGGTTTTCTTCTTGTCTTTCTAATTTTTGCATCTTTTTTTTATCCACCAGGTTCATCGGAGCTTTACCCCGACTACATCCGGATCTGACCTATGTCGCGTATCTGGCTATGGTGGGTAAGTCCCCAACAGAAATTTTCTGCATACGCCAAAGCTCGAACTTGAGACCTCGCTTAAGTGATACCGAGCCGCTTACCAATCAGACCAACTCCCGTTGGTTCTAATTTTTGCATCTGTTTTCATGGTTAGGTAAACCTATTGTTGATTGCTATATGTAACAATTTGGGCCTCGATTGTTTTCTTGTTTTCGAAACAATTTTTCTTTTAAAAAAAATCTTGTTTGGTTGTTAATTTTAAATTACGTGTTTTGTAAAGCAAAAATATCAACTATTGCCATTTGAAAACCCAAAGCCGCTAGAATGTAGAGGTGGTAGAGGGACCGGAAGTATGTAAGACTCACTTAATAAGCATTTGGGGCCATTTAGGCCTCAATTCAAGTTGTTAATGGGCCTATGATACTCTCTAATGCCCGCGAATCTGTAATGCTTCAACTTTTTAAATATTGTTTTTTTTATTATTAGATTCTACTTAAAATGGGTGACATGAATAAAATGATGTAGTTTTAAACTTTTTTATGATTTTTTAAAAAATTAAAATTTCCCTATTTTAGAGTAACTTTTTGAAAAATCATAAAAAAATTAAACTTACTCTATCTTTTATCCATAAAATATCAAAATGTTACTCTTATGTAGAATATAATTATCAAAATAAAAATGAAAAATCATTTGGGAGGTGAGAGATTTTTTTTTGAGTAATATATATAACATGGGGTGGATTGACCATGGATAAATAATGGGAGGAAATATTCCTTTTGATTATAAATGCTCCTCGTACGAGTTATTTAGTAACTTTCTTTAGAAAACTTCCCACAAATTATAAATCAATAAATAAATTAATCCTCTCAACAACAATTAAGAAGCCTTTTTTTACTTGAAAATTACTTATTTTTTAAATCACTATTGTGTAACTTTGCAATGTTTGATTAAACTTCGAGGAGTAATAATGTTATAAAAGAACGGAGATATATGAAGTTATCATACAAATGGGATATAATTAAATAATATTTTTTTATAAATAGAAATAATAAAAAAACTAAAAACTTAAAATCATTAAATACCAATCATGGTTTAATAAATTTAATAAAATACAAAACAATTTCTTTTGTAACAATCTATAGAATAAATTGCTTTTCATAAAATCCCTAAAACAAGGCAATATAATTAGGTAAATAGTGTAAAATTATGAAAGTCATTTTTTAAATTTAAACATTAGGGCCCTAAATCTTCTACTAAAACTCAAATTAGAATACATTTGATTATATATGCATATCAAAATTTTTACTTGGCCACTATATTATGAATATTATTTATTTTCTGTGCAAACTCAATATATACAATTAAATTGAAAATATAATAATATAACTAACCATTTAGACTACCGTCAATGACCACTCAACAGTTTGCATAAGCGATTGCTCCGCAATAGATTGAACCTTGTTGCCAACGAAGCACGGAAGAGAAAACGAGGGATACAGGATAGAGTATTGAAAGTAGAAGAGAGAATAGAGAGGAAATAGTATGGAAAAAAATAGGAGTAAAATAGTAATTATATAGCTTATGAGCATTTTTATTGTTGTAAACGATATTCCCAGTAGCTTATCTAAAATCATGGTTTTAAACTATAGTTTAGTCTATAAGATTTTTTAGACAAATATAATTATTTGTTTTAAAATTTTCTCAAATTAAAATTTGGACTATAAACCTTTTTAAAATCAAGGTTTTATGTCTGCTAAAAAATAAAAGGAGGCACATATTATCATACGAGAAGTTTTTTTTTAAATAAAATTATTAGGTATCCTAGTCATACAGAGGTTAGTAGCACCAACTCAATTGATTCAAATAATATATTACAATTAGCTTCATTCCAAAGGTGGGAGGAAAAACCAAAAATGTGTTTCACCGTAGAGACCATCTGACTATAATTTCAATACAATCATGGTCAAGCCCTTAAGAACAAAGAGTCACTTACTGAACAATGTCTACAGTTATGACCAACAAAACTGGTGAAGTTTGGTTATAACTTATAAGATGTCTTTTCCTCTGCTAACAAAAAAAAAAAGACATGCAATGTACCAAAAAAAAAAGACATGCAAATATTCTCTACACTGTTCAAAACTAGAAGCAGCTTCCCCCCTTCTCTCCCCCTCAAGCCTGTGATTTAAACCCTTCTATTTCTTTTTTCATTAACTCTGTTAACAGAGATGTCAATCAAACACTCCCATAAGACACTTAGCAATGTGCTCTTTCCTTGCATAAGCCTTCTTATCAAATAAGAAAAAAAACCCTTAAATTTATCTACAGCGTAAACAATTAAAGACTTTTATTACAATAAGATTTTTCTCAAGTCACTAACACATTCTTCCAGAATTACACAGTTCTTTCCAAAATGTTTTTCAGAGTTAAGGTTCGTGTAATTGATTCTCCCAATCAAATAAGCTAGTAGTGTCAGTGTCTGAAGCATGTAAGTTTCAAAAGTGTAGAAACCATTTAGATTCACTGTCTCCATAGTCATAAGTCATTGGTGGTTTCAAAGATTATGGAGAAATATGTTATCTATTTAGACTTCTTTCATGATGTCAGTACTTTTTTATACTGGTTAATCAGGAGTTCCTAACTTTAGATGACTTCATATGGATGATGGCACTCTGCGCAGTACTTCCAGTTACTCTTGAGTGGTCTTAGGAGCTGACACGGTTGCAGTGTCTTGGAGTGTATGACTTTCACATCTTAATCACAGACTTGGAAGCTTTTGTTATCTGTAAATTTATGTAGAAACCCAGATGTATGGTTGTCTAGTACATAAACATATAGGATGCTATGTGATAAACTCTACTGTTTCTATGTACAAAGTTAATACTTATAATGAAATACAAGTTAAGTAGTCTAATATCCTGTTCCTTGTTATAATTCAGAAAATAATTTAAAATGGTGAGAACACGTAGAAATGTGTCATCATATGAGAATGGACCGGATGATCATAGAGTACCTCCTGATCATATCCAAATAATTCTAGAAAAGCTGGAACGGCAACAATTCATAATTCTATTGCCTATATCTCAAACCAATTTATCCCAAGGGTTCAGAGAATCAATATTTTTTACTTGTAGAATCAATATATTTACCTGAAATCAAACTAACACGATCCTAAATTTTTTGAAGTGAGGTTGTCCCACCCATAAAGAGTCACTTTCCAGCCAGCAGTAGCTTTCTCCCTCTTTCTTTCGTCTCTTCAGAGGAAAAAAATCTCACCTCAACGTTGTAGAATGTAATCTTATATATTCTAAGTAATATTATTTTGTTTGGGCATTGTTGGAGCCTTTCCATTTAAAATTCATAGGGCACACAAAATTGTAGTCAAATAAAATATTTGGTAGTTTAATAATTTTCAAATAAATAGTCCGGTCCGGGCCTCAAGTAATGGCAGTCAAAATCAATCTTGTCTATGCATTGCAGTAGAACTATAAACAACTCTAGATTTTGTCCCACCATACACAGGAAAGGTGATCTTAGAACTTCTGGTCCTCAAACACATAACTCATCAAAGAGAACATTTCAATCTAAGCAATCATTTTCATATCATAGTTAATCTCAAAAATGCATTTTCTACGCTTATGATTTAATTTCTCTTGAACACACATCACTACCATATATATCGACAGTTTACAATTGACACAGAATCCTGATTAAATTATGTTAATTTTTTTAAGATACAGGGAAAATGAACCAACATGGGAAACCACGCATAGGAACAAATGATCAAATGAAAGAAAAACATAAATTTCTTTCCATTAAGTAAATAAAAAAAAAAATCAAAACTGGGAGATTTTGTGCTACATTCACAATCGTGAAAGTTGTATAGCTTGAGATACAACCAACATCTAGATAGTATAGTTGATTTAAGAAGAAAAATATTATTATTCTATAATTTCCATGAAAATATAATCAGAATACACCAAGCTTGTTACAAAGATTGAAACCCTTGAGAATGAAAGAATTCCAAGGAAACTTAATAGAAGAGGAAAACAATTCATTTGAAAAAGTTCAATAATAAGAATTAGCTAATAACATTAATTAGTTACCACTCCTCCTATGACAAGATATTATCAACATATTTCCTTTTTGACATGAGGCAGCCATAAATGGCTACCTAGAACATACAAAAAAGAAAGAGCCTCAAAATGGTTGAGGTGCACAAAAAAAGTTAGCTTGACATAAACATCACCAAGGAGACTTAAAAAGGACAATGCTACAATAGTAGGTTAGCATTTCTAAGAGGAGGTGAACAAGGTAGTATGATGGAAAGGGGTGGAGGGATGCACAACTAGAGAAAGGCACCCCTGGGATGATGTGAAGTGGGAAGAGTAATTGGAGTATGAAGACGGAGAAAAGTGCCACCATTATGATGCATGATAAGAACAGAAACTAGAGTGATGTGCAACCAAAGAAAAATGGCTATAACAAAGCACAATAGAAAATAGACGAAGAACAGCCAACATAAGTGGCTAGAGGATTATTAGAAGTAATTGGAGTTTTGCTAAAAAGAATGGTCAGCACAGAAAAAACCCTGGAACTGGGAAAGGCCAAAGAAACACTCATAAAGTTGCTGGGTGACCACTGGAGAAGGTGGTTGGACATATGCCAGATGAGTGACCGACGAGCTGCCAGAAATGGGGGCACAAAGGCCAAAGCAACCCCAAAACAAGGCCCTGATCAAACTACGAACTATTGCGGGTCCTCTTTTGTCTTTCCCTAAGTGTTATAATAGGATGTAAATCTTTGAAAAACCTAGAAATGAAAGGTTTGTACGACGTAAATTCATAACGAAGTGAAGGTTGTATAATTTAACATACAACCAGTGTGGGACTTATATGGTACCACTTAATAAATAACAAAGAAATGCAAGGCTTGTATTAACATTATATATGGGCAGAGATGCATCAGTTGAGTTTAAGAGAGAACTCAAAATGCTGGAAGGATTACCTTGACATTTGTCGTGTTCTGTAACTATCCCAAATGCTTCTGCTGTTTCACGAATCACAATGCCACAAACTCCAGCAAAAGAAGTTACTTTACACTCCACAACTGCAAAGCATAAGTGGAAGCACTAAAGGTAGTGATATTAAAAAAGATAAAACATAACTCTAGTGGAGGTGGAAGCTAAGATGATATCGCTCAATATTTTATCATAGGAGTCTTAAAAAACATATCTCTTTGTAAACTATTAAGAATAAATAAGTTGATCCACCAAGCAGGAGTTATGGCAACTAAAGAAAATCAGAGAAATGGTTTTTCTTTCCTGATTTTTTTTTGGACAATTTAAATCTTAACATAGCTTTAAAGGTGTAAAGGAGCTTAAATATATTCTGCACAAGTTCTAAAAACAAATTGTTAATTCCGGACTTATACTCCTTGCCCATAAGTAGATCCATCACTTGGTCTGGGGCAATCCTGATTCTTGAGTGAGGTCAAGGTGAAGCGAAGGTTTAAATCAGAGGTCCTTAGAGAGGAAGGGCTGACTCCTGATCCATTGCCTAAACAACATAAGGTCATCCTTCCTTTTGAACTTACATAAGTGTTGATAAATCTTAGTTCTTCAGTTAAAGAAATTTTAACCCATCGTTTGATGTGCATTGATGGCATATGTACATGCTAACACCTAAATAGCTTATGGGAGAATGAATATTATTGTCGATCAGACACACATTAACTTCCCATTAACAGAGCACCATAATAAATTTTGAAAGATCTTAACATGGTTAACTATGAGATGAACTGGATCATGTCTTTGAGCATATTTTGGCATTTCTGATGAACGGGCGTGTGAGTGTACAATTAAAAGTAATAATCCAATGCAAAATATGCATGGCAAAAATAAGTGTTCTCAAACCTAGAATGGTGGCACCATGTAGATCTGCATCAAGAAGAAATTGAGCCAATTGATTCTTCCTGAAAAATTGACCATGTTCATAGTTATAAGAGCCATCAGAGAGAGAAATTATAAATTTTAGGAATCATGCATATTAAATCAGTTAATGATGAAAATATAAAGAACTACCCAGTAGTATTAAGAAACGGTTGCATGTAACCTTTCCATAACTCATGCATTGGCCTAAAAATATCAAACCTGTAATTTAAGTGGGCAGTAATTAGAGAACGATGATCATAAGTTGTTGAACTGATTATTTGTACTCAACAGGAAACTACAAGCAACAAAAAAGAAAATAGAAAAGTAACTATGAAACACCATGGACACAATACCACATTCCACAATTACAACTCTAAGGATATACTAAAAACTAAAAGGGATGACGGATTGTCCAAATGTGCAGATTAGAAAAGACAAACTTACTTATGGAGCTCTTGATCAAGGTCCAATGTTCCATGCCTTTTATGCTGCTTCATAGGCATGTGTTTCTTGGATCGTTTTGAATTTGCAAAGCCCTAGAGCGAGAAACAGAACCAGCAGATGCCCCACATCTTTGTACAAGATTATCAAGAAGGATCCAGTTATCAATTTTCATTCTTCTTGATCCTTGCATGTGCTTTTGAGCTGAATCTCCCTTTAGAAGAAGCTCATGAAATATGCTATTTACTGAACTTAATCTCCCAGAAGAAATCTGCAAGAACTAAGTCAGAAAAAAGAAAAAAGAAATAGAAAAAAAAAAGAAATGAATGCAGCGGTTCATTTTTTACATGTGAAGACAAGAAATTTCAAAATTTCTGGCTAGTAGTAGGATAATATATGGCCATTTTTCATGATAAAAGGGTTTGTGCGCATGCGCGCGTGTATTGTCCTTGAAATATGAAGATAGGAAACTTCATCACCTTTGCTTTAGTCCTAACCCTTGAATTGCAACCAACCAGTTTTTTCAGAGATATGAAAGGGATTTATGAAGTCTGTAATTAAAATTTCCATGAACAATTATTTATTGATGTTAAGAGAAGATGAAAGTTAAATTCAATGTTACATAGTGAAAGTTTGAAATCATTTTTTCCTTATGGAAGAATGGAATGTAGGAGATATGAGAAGTTAATGAGGAGAGATCATAGGAATCAGAATTAATTAGGAGAGATCACATGAATTAATGAGAATCATAATTAATTGGGAGAAATAATAGAAATTAATGAGAATCATAATTAATAGGGAGAAATCGCAAGAATTATTGAGGAGAGATTAGAGGAGATTTAATTGCATTTAATTGCCTGATTTTATTTTGTATATCCCACATTTTTTAGGATCCATTATATATATACAGCATATTATATTAGTAAAATATACAAGAATATTATACAGAACCTCTCATTGTTCTTTGTCTATCTCCCTTGCTATCATTGGTATGTCAACCAATATGGTATAAGAGCAAACAATTCAATATGCAAATTCTTCAAACGCGGAGTACGCGAAGTTCGACGGCACCGTCGTGTCTAAAAGTGGGTCACATCCAAGCTCAGCCAAAGTCGTCGGCCTTGAAGGGTCGGTCATCCTCATTGTTCCAGAAGATCTCACTGGCAAAAATCAATCTCGTAAACAATATATTGTGACTGTGGTACAGCGCGGTAATTTCTTTAAAGCCCTTACAACCATTAAAGGTAAACATACCGGTCCCTGTTGGATAATAAACTCTAGTGTCTCTGATCATATGACTAATGATATCTCACTATTTGCAAATTATACTCCTGTCAAGTCACATCTCACAATTAAAATTGTTGATATTTCAGATCCTCTGGTAGCTGGTAATAGTACCATTAATGTTTCTACTACACTAACACTTAATGATGTATTACATGTTCCAAAGTTGAAATGCAATTTGTTATCTATGAGCCAACTGACAAAACAGGAAAAATGTCGTGCTAATTTCTTGGCTACTCATTGTATTTTTTAGGATCTGTTCATGAGGACGACGATTGATGTTACAAGGAGCTTGATGGGTTGTATTATCTTAATGACTGTCATAATGCAGTCCCTTATTCTTGTAATAAAGTGTCTCTCCCTAGAGCTAGTGAGTTGGAATTATGGCACAAAAGATTAGGGCATCCAAATTTTGAATATATGTGTAAGATATTTCCCTCAATTTGCTCAACTAGAAATTCAGACTTTTTTGTGATTCATGTGAACTTGCAAAATATCATCGAGCTTCCTTCCCCAGTACTTCATATCAGCCGTCTAAATCTTTCTCAATTATTCACAGTGACTAGTAGGGTCCATCTCGTGTCCCTAATCATACCCGTTCTAAATGATTCATGACCCTCATTGATGACCATACCCTTATCAGTTGGGTTTTACTCTTAAAGGATAAAACTGAGGTATGTCAAACATTCATTAATTTCTTCCATATGATCCATACACAATTCAATACAAAAATTTAATAGCAATGTTCCTACCCACCATTGGGAAGACGATATCCCCACTGCTACCTTCTTAATTAACCACATGCCCTCCAAACCTTTATCCTTCTAAACCCCTATCCAAATCCTTCATCACTATTATAATCTACCATATCTTGAAAATACCTTATCACTAAGAGTCTTTGAGTGTACTGCATTTGGTCACCTACACCATACCCATAAACTCGAACCCAAAGTCATCAAGTGTATTTACTTAGAGCCTGCTAGGACCCAAAAGGGGTACAAATATTTTGATCCCACTTCTAAACACCTCTGTCACTTGTGATGTCACCTTCCATGAAATTGTTCCCTTTTATCCCTCGCTTTCAGTTCAAGGGGAGACTTGGAATGAACCTCAGATAGATACTGGATTCACATACCCCTAACATGAAAGTAAAGAAGACACCAGTTTAGGGGGAGTGTCTAAGGAAAGTGAAGAGGATACTAGTTCAAGGGGAAACACTAATAGGTGGGGCCAAGTCTATATCCGTTGTAACATGAATATGAACATGACAAGTAATACACCACAAGTAACTGACAAACACCAAGAGTTTGAACTAGGAGTAGTTCCAAACCATGAGGAGAAAAATGAGGATCTTGATCTACCAATAGCCATAAGGAAGCAATGAAGGTCATATACCAGATATCCTATAAAGAGGTTTATCTCTTATCAGGCTTTATCATCAAAATATTGTGTTTTCATATCTCACCTTGATCAGATCAAGATACCATAAAGTATAAATGAAGCCCTTGACAGCCCTAAATAGAGAAAGGCAGTTATGGAAGAAATGAATGCCCTTGAAAGCAACAAAACATGGGAAATAGTTGAACTATTTAAGGGCAAGAAAGCTATAGGCTGCAAATAGGTATTCACCCCTAAATATCATGTTGATAAGAGCCTTGACAAATACAAAGTGAGCTTAGTGGAAAAAGGTTTCACCCAAGTTTATGGTATAGACTACACCGATATATTTACACCAGTAGCCAAGCTAAATACTATCAGAATCCTCTTTTCACTTGCTGTAAACTTAGATTGGCCACTATACCAAATGGATGTCAAAAATGCATTCCTAAATGGGGAATTAAAGGAAGAAGTATACATGAAGATGCCTCCAGAATTTCCTAAAAAAAAGGAAAATCAAGTGTGTAGACTGAGGAAATCATTGTACGGTTTAAAACAATCCCATCGAGCATGATTTGATAGATTTACAAAGGCACTAAAAGCTCAAGATTATACACAGGGACAGAGCGACCACACTCTATTTTTCAGACATCAAAATGGGAAGATTGTGGTATTAGCAGTATATGTTGATGACATTGTTCTCACGGGTGATGACCCAATAGAGATTGATAGGATAAAAAGGGCATTGAACAGGGAATTTCAGGTTAAAAACCTAGGAAAGATGAAATATTTCCTAGGTATGGAAGTTGCTAGATCTACAAGGGGAATCAGCATCTCATAGAAAAAATATATATTGGATCTCCTAGAAGAAACAGGTATGCTAGGCTACAAACCAAGTGATACTCCTATGCAGACTGATAAAATCAAGGATGAAGATATGGGGAAAGCAGTGGATATAGGAAGGTATCAGCATATGGTTAGTATGTTAATCTACTTATTATACTCGACTAGGCATTCCTATGCTGTTTGTGTGGTGAGTCAACATTCTCATGACCTTAATCCAAAGCACTTGAATGAAGTCTACAGGATTCTCAGATATTTGAAAGGTTCTCTCAGATTGGGTCTCTTATTCAAAAAAATCCAATAGCAGAAATGTGGAGATGTTGACGGATGCTGACTAGGCAGGAGATCAAGATGATAGTAGATCTACCTCAGGATATGTTACTTATGTCTGAGGGAATTTAGTCACATGGAGCAGTAAGAAACAAATTGTGGTTACTAGAAGCAGCGCTAAAGCTGAATTTAGAGTTATAGCTCTTGGAATATGTGAAAAGCGAGTACTAAAAGAATTGGGAATGCTAATAGAACTGCCCATTAGACTGCACTCAGACAATATGGCAGTGATCAATATGTCACACAATCCAGTCCAACATGACAGAACAAAGCATGTGCAAATAGATAGACATTTCATACGAGAAAAAAATGATGCTGGGACAATTGATCTCAAATATATTCCCTCAAAAGAACAGATAGCATATGTACTTACGAAGGGATTCACTTGAGATAAGTTTGAGTACCTAATTGGCAAGTTGGACATGATTAATATCTATGTTCTAACTTGAGGGGGAGTGTAGGAAATATGAGAAGTTAATGAGGAGAGGTCATAGGAATCAGAATCAGTTAGGAGAGATCACAAGAATTAATGAGAATCAGAATTAATTGGGAGAAATAATAGGAAGTAATGATAATCAGAATTAATAGGGAGAAATCACATGAATTAATAAGGAGAGATTATAGGAGATTTAATTGCATTTAATTACCTGATTTCATTATGTAAATCCCATATTTTTTGAGATCCATTACATGTATATATACAGCATATTATATCAGTGAAATATACAAGAATATTATATAGAACCTCTCATTATTTTCTGTCTATCTCCCTTGCTATATCATTGGTATGTCAATCAATATGGAAGTTTGTTATTAATTGTTTGAGCTGCTTCTCTTAACCTTGACACATGGGTTCCAAGAAAAAGAAATACCTATTCTATAGTTGCTAGGAGATTTTCATGTACAGTTTGAGAGAACTGTGCATAATTTGGACCATCTTCTTCACTTCCTGCAAAGAACTACTAGTTTATTTTGGTCTATACAAATAGGAAAACTCTAGAATATATATAGGCCCGCGCACACACACAGAGACATATACATATATGTATGTGTATTTATATGTAGGTATACAGTGCTTGTTAGGGTATCATTGTATATATTGTCTATTACCTTGCAAAGCAGCCTGGCTAGAGAAAGTGAAATTCCCTGAAAGACAGAATATGCAAATTATTAAATGAACAAACCAGAACAAATCCCAAAACTTTTGCCATCACAGCAAGATGCAGATGTGTCAATTGAAATACAAAGTGAGAATACAACTCTTCCAACACACTCAAACTGTACCTAATGAAAAACAATTATGCGCTAAGAAATTTATATAATGGATTTCAATTCATGATCACAACATTAAATTCATCATAAAACCAAGGAATACAGTATCTGACATTTTACAATTGGCATCTTTTGTCTAATGGGAAAAACATATATTACAGCTCTCAAGGATACCAAAAGTAATCTTATAAATACCAAAATAGAATATGGACCTTTCTTGAGATATAAAACTACAACACCCTCAATTTTTAAATAACAATGCTGTATAAGAGAACCTTATCATGTGCATTTAAGCATGGAATCAGTATACATTTTATGAGGAAGAGGGAAGTTCAACCAAATGTAAGTGTTTAACTTGAAATAAAGTGAGGATGATGTCACATAGTCAAAAAGTGTGCACCAAGATTATATTCAAATTCAAAATGTTTAATAAAAATATGTGGAACATTGCAAAGAGGAAAACGCAAAACCATTCTTGGAAGATGTGTTCAAGGGAGGCGTGTCTGATGGACCACATAAAAGCAATGAAGAATCAATGAAGGTATAACTTGCAGTATGATGTTTCCCATCTTCTTTTACACTCGTTTTGCTTTTCTTTTCTTGTGTGAGAAGCTCAGCTTTTGCAACAGCAAATCTCCTCTCCAATGCTTCCAATGTCCGTTTCCTTGACTCTTAAGAGCTTGAATATGCAGCCATGGACACCCCCTCTTGCTATAATCAAAATAAAATTGAGGCAATCAAGGAGCCGTGTATCATAGGACAAAAATGCATCAGACGTGAAAAATACAGGATTGTACTATCAAACTAAACACACCGAGAATGCAGAGTCATACAGACATATATGTAAAACCCAGGTAAGAAACCAAAAACAAAAAAAAAGCCCATAAACTCTTAATACATAGCATCTTTCCTATTTTTGTTCCCGGAGACAAAAGAATTATCCATCCATTAATAGAGAAAAGCGAATAGCAGAAGGCCAAAAAGTGCTACTAAGTAAACAGAAGTAGAAGTAATATAATCTGAACAAAAGAGCGCACAATATGATTGCTAAACGTCGCACCAAAATCCCTTGAAAAATTAATCAACAAACCCAACAAATGCACTATGAACTGAAATATAATATCATATTTTCGTACGTCTTAGGGACCAATTGATAGTATTTAGAACCATTTATATGATCATTGAAGTTCAAATTCAAAATCTGAAAATTTTCAACTCATGGGTACTGTTCATATAGTATTTCTATATTAAGAGATGAATTTCAAAAAATTATAATTAATTCTAGAAAAACCTAAATGAAGTGGTTCAAAAGGATACAAGAAGCTAACATAATTAAATTTAAGGAAAAAATAATTCTCAGACCAAATACTCAGTCAATCAATATATTTTTAATATCAAAGATCACTGTTCATTTGGTCAAAATTCTAAAAATCAGTTTCTGGTGCCTAACTTTAAAAATTCTGTTCTCTTTGTACAGTCGTCGAAATAAGGTATTATTGGTGTCAAAACGAAGCTTTACATGTTAACTAACTACTGCTAAAATATTATACATTTATTTCAACTCTAACTATTTTTAATTACAGACCAAAAGTCACTGCTCAAAACTGATTACTGTTCATGTGCAGAATTTTCAACATACATTCCACAACTTAATTACACAAACAAACTATAACATTATCCTCAAATCTTCACCTCCCACGAGGTTCTTGCTGATTGGAAATATATATTGGGGAGAAATTTCTGGGGAAATTTTAGTAGTAAACGGTAATAAATAGTGTATGCATTAATGCTTAAAACTTGTGCTTGCTTGTGGTTATGTTAACATAATATATCATGCATGCTTCGATGTAACATATAAAATACAATTGGCCAAAGTAATAATAGTACATGCTACAATAATACATATGAACAACATCATACAATCAACACATACAAGTTTAGGTAAACTTATTATCTCTATTTCTTACTTTTCCTTTCTCTATTGTCCTTGATTTGTGGTCCTCTTTACCACATTAATCAAGGCCTAATAAAGCATAACATCATACTCATTACAATCCATTTATAAGCCAACATAATCTACTGACTAATCCTTTAACCCATTAAGTCTCTATCTTTTTCTAATATTTTATTAATTAGTTTGACCTTTTAATTAATTGATATCTTGATTTTACCGTACACAATTTATCCTTCTAAATATATTTATGAGTTTAGAATTATGAAATTCTAGCTCCCTCATAAAATTTGGATAGAACCAAAAAAGAATGCATTTTCTTTTAAAATTTCTCATTTTAATTCAAATGCTTCCACTAATTGTTTCTCCACTTAAACACACACAATTTTTTATTTTAAAACTACTGGAAGCATCAAAATCATGAAATTCTTATCACTGTTCATGCAAATGAAGAGTGATAGAAGGGTTTCAAAACTTTTCTTTTCATTATTTCAATGCTTTTAAGGTTCGAATCCTATTCAATCATATACAAAATCATCATTTAAATTCAATGGAAGCATTATATCATTGAGAATCAATCTCCACTATCCATAACAACCCTTGGCCGAAAGGCCTCAACAAAGAGCAACGTCAAGAACAAAATGTAATTCCATAATTAACCATTCAAACTAACTTGTTTAAGTGCTAATTACACGATTCTAACTTCAATTTCTTTTTCCCATTACTTCCTTGAATTTCGGCTAGCATACGTTCAAGGGCAAAAATTGATTTTTCAACTTCTAAAACTTAGGTTTCAATCTTCCAAAACATGTATATAAAAGTTAGGAAGATTGCTTACCTTATACCTTAACTTTCTTGGATCAAAGTACCTTGAACTTCCCCCTTGAATTGCCTTGAAAAATGTCAATTTTTCATTTGACAAGAGTTTCCCCAAGGCTCCATCAAGCATCACATTTTTTTGAAGGAATAGGGGGCATTTATAGTGAATTTTCAAGGCTCAAGGGACTAAAATATCCCTCATTCAACTAATTAATACAATGCATTAATCTTAAATCTTTTTAGTTACTTAAGTCATTTTTCTTCATTAGCTTAATTCTTATATTATTTTAATAAATTAAAGTACATGTCCAAACTCTTCTTCCTTGTTCTTGGCTTCCATGTAGCACAAAGTGGGGCCCAAGAAATACCTCACGGGGCCATCTTGCTTCCATACACCTTCCTTGAAATTTCCTTTCAAAAATACCATGGAATATTCTTGGAAATTGGCTTGAGCTCCAAGACAATTCTCTTACCACATGGGACTCTCTACATGACGCCATATTGGGCCAAAGTTAGATCCAATTGCTAATTGGCATAATTCCCAATGCATTTCCATTTAATTTCTTACAACGATATCTTTAAATTATCCTAATTTTGAGATAAATTCTAGATACCTCTTTTAATATTTTTGATATTTTTAGAAATTCTTTATAATATAAAATAAATTTTTTGTAAAGTCTTATAATTTTTTGAGACTCACAAATCCTGATAAAAATTTTATATGTTTTCTCTAAATCCTTTATCGGTGGCCAATTTTACCTTAAATTCTCTAATTAATTTTACAAAATTCCTTTTTTATCTCTGTCAGTTTCATAAATTCTTATATTAATTATAAAATTTTATTACAAAATTTCATTTAATTATGAGGTTTGGAAGATATTGTACTAATTACCAGACTTCAAATTAATATAAATTTATCGGGACTTTAAATCAGAAGTATGAGAGATCTCTCTAACCCAAATTATATTCTCTATTTACTGATAAAATTTGGAACCAAAATATTTTCGGGCAATTTTGGGCTTTTTGCCCTAAATTTAACAAAATTGCACTTTAGTACATAAAGTTGCCAAATTCTATTTTAGTCATTTTCTACCAAATTTAAAATTCTAATTTGGTACCTAAAATCCCTTTTCTAACTATCATTGAATTTTTTATATTTAACTTTTGTCTAAATTACATCTACGTCCTATAGCTTTAAAAAAATTTACTTTTCCATTTTTCTATGACTTAAACCTATCTAAACATGATATTTTATTCTAATTACTATCTCAATCTCTTCATAACATTTTTCCCCTATTAGTCTTATAAAGATAGAAAAATTTGGATGTTACATGAAACATATGGGTAAGAAAGAAAGAAACACAAACCAAAATACCGAGTCTTAAAAGGTGAAGTACAATGGCCTAACCATACAAGCCAATGCCTCAATACTCAGTACAAAAAAGCACTCTTAACTATCCAGGCAAACCCACTTCCCATTCAAGATAGCAAAATGCTTCTTCCAAAAATGCATAGGAAGATCACGAATTCATAACTATCAAAGTCAATTCTATAGTAAAAGTTTAAGTTGCTAGGAGAAGGCTGACAAATAACATTACTATCTGTAATGTACCCTGATGCCAAAGCCCTTTAAGCAGACAAAGAACAAGCCCACCATAACTTGTACGGAAAATCTGTTATTTTTAGGTAGAGGAGATTAAATTAAATTAAATCTATAAAGCACGCATGTTGAAAGGATCAAACTCTAAACCTCCATCACATAGAGGTTCGTCTCGGATTGCATGTCAAAATTCATCGCATAACAAAAGACTAAGCTCTTCAAAGAAATCCACCAGGGATATCATAAATATATTTAATAACTTCGTAGTAAAGGTTGAGTAGCGACGAACTACAAGAACACATAACAAATAAGTTAGGGGATGTAGTCCCTCACCGTTACCTGTAGATTAAAATTTCAAATCAAAGCATCAGAGAAGTGGAGTGGAGTTGAGAGGACGAGAGGAGAATCGGAGAAGAGCGAATCTACGGTAAGAGAGTTTCAGAGCAGAGAACGCAAAAGAGGAGATATGGAGAAGGTGATAATGCAATGGGAAGGCATAGGCAACACTGTCAGGCACGGAAGGAACTGCAACGTTAGTGGAGATGGGAGTGGAGTGGCGGGAGTTTGCGACGCCGTGCGGGAGTGGTGCCCAACTCAAATGGGAAGGCGAGACGTGGAGTGGCGGAGTTGGAGAGAAGATTATGCTTTTGCTTCCCGTTGCCGGTCCTTCCTTCTTCTTCGTGGCTTCCTTTGTTCTTCCGTTCTTTCCTTTTCTTATCTTTTCCCCACTCTGTAGTCTGTTCTGCTCCGTTTCTTCTGGTGCCGCGGCGCCTCTACTCTTCTTTTCCTTTTTTTTCTCTCCTCCCCTTCTCAATTCCTAATGAACAATTTACCCAATAAAAACAAAATAAAAATATCTAAACTACCCTTAAACTCCCTAATTACTATTTACACAATTTTACTCTAGAGAAAAAATTAAGATAATGAAAGTAATTCATTTCAATCCAAAGTTATCTTCATCAAAACAATATTACTACCCTTAATCCCTAATAAAAATTTAGGTACACATATTCTATTCCAATTCTCAATATTCTAAAAGATAATATTTATAAAAATGGTAAAAAAAATATAAGAATGCTCAGATGATAAGAGAATTATGAAACTGAATTTTTATTCATTTATATTAATATTATTTAATTAAAATTTGTTTACGTTCATATAATTTGTAACTTGTATACATTTTTATTCATTATATATAATTAAGTATTTTAGTATTTTTTTAAAATTTCTCCTAATAATATATTCATTCTTTATATCTTTATAATATTCCTTTCAAAATTATCACATTATATACATATTATATATACATGTACGTATATGTATTTAATAAAATCTAAGTTTTTCAGCCATCTTATATTTAAACATGCTTTTCAATTATTTATCTAAACAAATTTTAGTTTGTCAAATAGATTTTTAATTTTTATTTAACTCAGTACAACTTAATTTTTTAAGTTTTAGCCATTTGATACTTTTAGTATTTAAATTTTATAATACGATTACAATTTGATATCCCAAAAACTACATATTTTGAATATGTAAAATGTTAGACTCTAATATTTTTATAATAATAATTAATTGAGAAAAGAATTCAAGAATGGACTTAATTTATAAAGAGTATTTATCGATAAATTTATCAATAAGATATTTATTCAATAAACTCTTCAATAAATAAGAATTTTTTTGAAGAGAATATATGTTTTGAAGTGAATTTATCAAAGCTATATTCGATAAGGATGCTTATCGATAAAGCCTTAGATAAATTAACAACAAAATATATTTTGAAAAGTTTGAGTCATTATTTCATAACTAAAACTTTTCAAAGACTTATTCGATAAGAGTATTTATCGAAAAAGCGTTCGATAAATATAGCAAATAATCAGTTTGTGAAAAGAAAATTTATAAAAGTTTTTATCGAAGTATTAATTGATCAAGATATTTATCGATAAATACTTTGTTCAATAACCTTTGTTTTTAAAAGAATTGATTTTAAAGACTCATTTATTGAAGGATTATTCGATAAGGAAAATTATCGATAAACACTTCGATAAATAGAGAAAAATTCTGAGTTATAAAAAGCCCTGAACTAATATGAGATTATGCATATAACTTACAACTTGCTTTTGATAATATGTTATTTTATTTGTTAAAAACTTATAACAAAATAAAAAAAAGAAAGATTTAAAATCTATCTTTCAATCTTATTCAGATCACAGCTTTGATTTTAAAAATGATTTTGATGATGAATTATCTTATTTGTCTTCTTCTCAAATTGATACATGAAAACATGAGTTACAAATTATATAAGATCAAAATTTGAGAAAGAAAGTATTAAAAGCTGTCTTCATTTCATAATTTGATTGCAATGATGATTTGTTATTTATAATATTATTTATAATGTTATTGATCATATATGGTTGAGAAAGATTAATCATGAAATATTTAAAGTACGATTCATTATACTCTTATTAATAATCTATTCAATCATACCACTTATCGCAGTTATCTCTGATAAGATCTTTATGCTAATTTTAACTTGCATTCACATTTTGAATTTGCTTGAATGATTCTATGAAAGAATCTTATAAGCTTATGATTTGTTCTAATATGTTAAATAAATTTTACTAAGTTTATGATCTTGTAATTTGATCTAAATTGATGAATGATCTTAAGATTATTTATTTCCAAATATATTTTAGAGAAAGGATCAAAGAATGATTAAAATCATGTTTGAAAAGTTTGAAGGAATTATCTTCAGGCATTTATCGATAAATTATTCGATAAGTCTGTTTATTGAAGAACACTTCGATAAATAAGGTATTGTGAAATATATCGATTAGTCTAAAATCATATAATTTGAAAAAAATATTTTTCAAAGAGTTTTTTGAATAAGGATGCTTATCAAAGTCCTATTCGATAAATCTATAACTATTTGAATGAAATTCATTGAAGATTTGTCAAAGTCATTTTCGATACGGAAGGTTATCAAAACATTGCTCGATAAGACTTAAACTTTTTCTAAGGTATTCATTTAAAATTTATCGAAGCCTTTTCAATAAGGCATCTATTTGATGAACACTTCAATAATATTCAACCAATACTGAATTGATTTTCAAAACTAGGCTTTGATAAATTTTGATATTTAAAATCTAAATCATTTGGAAACAATTGCTATGTGCTTATACTGATTATATATCTTCTCTAAAGAGTGTTTCAGGATCATTTGTAGATAAACAGATGAATTTCACAAAAAGTGAAATGCATACGTCAGCAATAACGGATATATTCTTCAACGGCTATCTAACAGATTTATAAAAGCTCAACTATAAAAGAAGAAGAAGCTGGAGAGAGAAAGATAAGGAAGTTGTATGACGTAAGAAGAGACGAAAAAAGCTCAACAATACACTTCAATCATATTCAGTGAAATCATGATAGAGTCTCTGTTTCTCCTCTTTGGTATAGAGTACATTATATTCATGAGAGAGAAACCTAGAAAGTTTGTACTTAAGTATTTATCACAATACCTATTCTGAGAAAGAATTATATTTTTATCATTTATTTTATAAGTTGCTTAAGAGTGTAGGTCTCTTAAGCAGGATATCACCTTATGGGTTGTAAGGAAGAGTGAGAAATTTTCTCATAGTTCATATCTTACAGGTTATAAGGGGAAGTGAGTGAGATCTCACGTTATGTACTGAGGCACTAAGAGTTTGATTAATCTTGGGGAGACAATGGAAATCTCAGAAGTGCTCTAAGAATTGGACATAAGCCAAGTAGATTGGGCTAAACTATTATAAATCATCTCTGTGAAATATCTCTTCATCATCTTCGTTTATCCATGATATCATTTTGAACTCTACTATTTAATTTCATTTTAATATTCTTAGAGTTTTCAAAAAATTTTAAAATCACTCAATTAATCCCTTTTTGGCAAATCAACATTTGGTATCAAAGCCGGTCACTTGTTTAAAGGATCTAACGATCTCAAGTATAAAGATCATGACTAGATTTAATTATAAAATGATTTCTGAAGATTTTAATTGTACTATTCCTCTGCTTTTCAAAATTATTATTTTGTATTTTTGGAAAGATATTTTTTAAAATCATTGATTTTGATGAGATACTTTTTTTACAAATGATTTTAATTTTCAAATTAGAAAGGATTAGACCGAGAAACAAAAGAAAATGTATGTTTTAAACATTAGAGCAATAAAGATTATGTATAACAGTTTAACCGAGAATGATTATGAGAAAATCAAATCTTGCTCCAGTGTTAGAGATATTTTAAATACTCTTGACTCTATATATATATATATATCTAACAATTTTGTTGAAGTGAATGATTATGATAACTCATCTTAATGAATATTACCTAAGATTAAAGAAGGAGAAATCTCAAAAATCCGTAATCAGTATGGTAGACAAGAAGAGTATCATGACGAGCTCAACATGGGAAATCAAATGAAAAAGAATCATTACGTGGAAGTCAAAATGTATGTATGGTAAACTGTTCCAATTCTTCTAGTACATTTGTGAAAAATGATTTTAAAAGATTGCATAAACATGTTTTTCAATATATTATTAATGCTATTTTAAAAAGTAAAAATGTTTTGCAAAGAGACTATGCACACTGATAATAGTTTGCTTATACTCTATAAACACTACATGCATATATACTTCTAAAGTGCATCATTATGTTATTTGCAATTATTGTGGAAAATAAGATCATATTTCTCACACATGTTATTTTAGAAAAAATTCTAATGTGGGAAATAAATATGTTTGAGTTCCTAAAGGGCCATAAAGATCTAAAACTCAAGGACCCAAAGTTAAATGGAAACGAAATGTCCTCTTAGTGCTTCAAATGTGCAGGATAACATTAAGAGGAATAAACACGATTTATGGAGAAATGAGCATCCAAGAGTTTCCTATACCTTAGTGAAAACCAAACTACTTAGGAGAATTCATGGAGAATCCATTACTGTAACTTTAAAGACAATTTATAAGAAGTAATAAAGAAAGTCCAAAAGAGTGCGTTCTACCTCAAAAATGGACTATCATAGTGTATAATTCAATTATCTTAAGGAGAACATAACAAGGATCTCTTAAGTATAAAAGTTCATATGAATTGAGAGACATTGTAATCATCTATTAGAAGAAATTTAAAGATGCAATGAGTATGCAAAGGCAATCTTTCTTCTACATAAGGTAAGGGTATACTAGTAAACCTCTTACATTATGATGTTTTGACATTTCTTTGAGGTTTATATATGTAACCTTAGGAATGAACATTGCAATTGTCTTAAAAAAAAATTCTTTGTATACTCCTATGAAAACTTAACTAATAAGTATCTTATAAAGAAGAAAATGGCAATGTTCAGAAGCTCAATTCTTTGTGCATACACATTTCTAAAAATGAAAATATCTTTTATATGAATGAAGTAAAGTAATTATGCTCAATTGATTTAAATTGATTATATCATAGAGCATATAAATTTTGTTATTTTATTTCCTACAAACTAACTATTGATGGATCCAAGCAAAGTTGGATACAGGGAAAAAGAAAACAGAATCAATCGTTTTGTAGGAAATATGATTGAAAGGTTAATCTATAGCTACGTAGAGGAATAATTCAAATCTTGATGAAGATGAACTAGCGAAGCTTGAAGTTTAGGCACTGAAGAAAAGTTCAACATCAATTCACCAGAATCAAGCTAGCTGTCATAAGGACAAGAACAAAACATGGTAAAATCAAATCTTTACCCTTTTACTATGTTTATATGAGTTCTAAACTTAAGTAAAGAATACTTGGTCCTTGTTACATCCTTTAGCATTCAACATTTCAATATTCTAAATATATTTTCAGATTGCTAAATGGATTATAAAATGAAACTATAAATGTATTCTATGCTTGCATTTTTCAAATACATAATTTATATTGATTCATAATTTTCAATTCATAAGTTGATTTATAAATGTGCATATTCATTTCAACTCCTACATAAAAACATTCCAGTTGTACAAAATGCATACAAATGATTTTAAAAAAATGTGTTTTTGAAATGAATGGACATCAATATTAGAGATTAATACATTTGAATGGAAATTTCAGAAATACTCCAAATCCATCTAACAAAGTCATCATCTTAATTATGCTATTAATTACTTGAACTTCTTATCTTCCAAACAGTTAAACATTATTCTGTTTAAATTATCTACATGAAGTTCAAGCATACCTATTCAGAAAAATAATTATTTTAGAACATCAAAGTTTTATACCTAAAAGTGGTTGTTCTACTCTAGTTATTTGGATTAATGAGTTAATCTATTTCATTGTTCAAACATCTTTTGAAAAATGAGCAAAGTCTTTGAATCCTCATTATGATTCTTTAGCTAATGTCTTTTCCAGTATAACTTTTGCTTTCAGAAAAATTTCCAAACACATTAGTTCAAATCTGTGTTCTCACAAGGATATTATTCTCCAATTTGATGACCTTTAATATTTTTACAAAAATAATTTTCAAAATTCTAGAGTTTAGAAAAATCACATTGAATTTGTTCTCTTTAAAGAGAAACATTAGTCTTAAAGATAAACTCCAAGAGGAAGAGATTTGTATTTATATGTGCATTATACTTTGTAAACATAATTCTAAACATACTCATATGCATTCACTAAAATTTGATACGTTTTGATGATGAGTTATTATATGGTCTTATATATATAGAAATTATTCTCTATATGTTTAAATACTTGATCATACTAATGATTCTCCTAAAAATAAAGAATTTAATTTGCATTCATGGCAGGAGGAGAATCTATGCTGAGGAAAGAAAAATCTTAGTGGAATACAGAGACAAGGGAGCACTGAAGCTACAAAGTTCATTTGGTAATAAATTAAAAGAATCATCATCCATGCCAATAAAAAAGATGCAAAAGCACAATAAGATAGGAAGACAAAAGACTTCATGGATCAACTCATCAGTTGCCTAAATTAAATGATATTTCCTAAACTCTCTCTTTATATTGAATATATTTGGGTTATTTTGATGATAATGCTTTCCCATGCTATATATGTCTATGTTTTTTATTTTATCAAAATTTAAATTTGTAAAAGAAGTCATGCATTTATCAGAGAAGTTACGATAAAGGTCCTTATTGATAAAACATGAGATAAAAATAACAGTGTTTTGATATTCAATGAATTGAGTCTTTCCAAAAACCTATTTGATAAAGAAATTTATCGAACATGTCTTCGACAAGAATGAACCAATTTAAAGATTTTGTGAAGGTTAAAACTTGTAATGTATTGAACATATCAATAAAGGGTCTTATTGGTAATCTAATAGATACATTAATTTATTTTGTGAAATATTCTATGTTATTTTTTATCAATTAATTCTTCGATAAGAATATTTATCTAAATGTTATTCGATAAAATTTATGGAAAAGTATTAAAATTTATCGAATAACTTATCAATAAGGGTACTTATTGAAAAGCTATTCGACAAATTGAGTATTTTTGACAAAAAATTGATGATTTTAATCGAATAACACTTTGATAAAGGTTGTTATTTATCGAATAATTCATTGATAAGGTGACTTATCGAAGAACTATTTGATAAATATCTAACTATTTCTTGAATATTTATCGATAAACATTTTAAATAAGGTACTTATCGAAGACCTTATCGATAAATTATCAATTATTTAGTGAAAATATAACTGTTACTATTTAGTTCATCAAATTTCTTCTTGAAAAATAGCTCATTCTCTCTGAAGCCAGAAACTCAAACTTGTTTCCATACTGTATTATCTTCAATTAAACCACTCAAAAGTAGTTTCCCCAATATTCCAACAGCACATTACCTCTCAAATTTCATAAATTACCCTTTCATCGTAACTACTATTCATCATTTATATTACCTGAAATAACTAGAACCAAAGTACCTGAGGTTTGACTGGAAAAGTCAAAGGGAAAGCAAAAAGCTAGTTCTTCAAGCTCTAAATACAAGCCAAAAGTAAGAAATTATAAGAGACCAAGTTTTATTCCAATAGCTCAAGTTCAGGCTCCAGTATAGAGACTCCAATCCCAGTCAGACAGAGTATTCGACAAGCTTCAAAGAGGAAAAGACACCTACTATCTATTGTGTTTGAGGAGACTAGGTCTAAGCACACTGAGTCAGATGACAATATAAATCAAGCTATTCATACAACTATTAATCTAGGCTCCTCTCTAACATTAGCTGCCACTCAATCTGGTCAAAGGGTGATACTAGCAACAAAGAAAGTAAGAAATGTTCCTTCTCAAGATACTTTTGACATTGCTTCTGAATCATCCTTCTTTATTCTTACACAATCCTCGACTTGTACTTCTCTGCCTTTACTCTCTAGGGAACTAGACAAAGGGCTATAAAGGGAAACTCAAGGCTATATTTACTGAAAGGGAATTTTGTCATGTCGTGTGTATAGATTTAGAATATTCAAATATAATGACAAGAACTAGTTAGATCTATCTAACCCCTTAACCTACAACAAGAATTGGTTAGAAATCAATATACCCTATTGCCCTGAGGTGGTTAAGCGATTTTACTGTAATATAAAAATATTTGATAAGGCAAATGATGATGGGGAGATTATGGAAAACTACCTTACTAAAAAGCTCAAAGAAAGAGAGATCAGATTATATGAGGACATCATAAACTTCCTGCTTCAAACTATAGAAAATAAGAAGGGGCCAACATTATCTCTAAGAGAAATTTATATGACTCTCATGTTTTTTGATGGATTCTCAGGAGTTCTTAAGTTTATACCTAAAGAGATGTGTGATTATCACAAGATAAGCCACTATGTTTACTCAAGGAGTATGGTGAATAAATGAGGAAGTTTCACATATAAAGCTCAAGAAGATTACATGTTCTTGGTTAGGATAATCCATATAGAGAAAGTCAATATTAGAGCTTCAATTTTCAATAAGATTTGTTAGGATAGGCTAGATCACCCAAGAGGGGGTGAATTGGTGTTTGATAAACTCTTATTTTTATATTATTTTTAGTGTGTTTAAAGAGATTTATTATTAATTTTGATCCCATTTACTACTATGTTAGGCAATTAACAAATAAAATAAAATTAGAACAGTTGAGAATTAATTAATGTAATTTTAGTGATTAATTAGATAAATAATCTGTTTCTTTTAAATTTCCATCATATGCTAATGCTGTAACTAACCAACAAACGAGGTGGAAAATAGTGACAGCTGGAAGGAGAAAGGGGAATAATAGAGGGTGATGCACATGCTGACAGTTGGAGGGAGAACAGAATTCCATTTTCTGTTAGGAAATTACACACGCTTGAGAAAGAATTCTATGAGAACAGTTGGGCACGTGCTGTAAGGATTAAGAGAGACCAAAGCTGATTCTCCCATGCACACATTCCACACATTCATCACAACTCACTCATTCAGTCTCTACCCCGTCTCCCACACATTTCTTCTGACTCACACTCCATCACACAACTCTATCTAGATATAACTTCTCTCTCCATCTCTATTCTGGGTAGAAGAACTAGAAGAACATTTCATCTTCATATTCTATCTTCTATATTTACCATGGTTGCTGCTAGTCATGCTACTAGATTTGAGGTATTGACAACAATGAAAGGCTAGATCTATTGTGCTTTCTTGGAATGATGTTGAACCAGAGTCCTTGATCTAAAACAGGGAGTTCAATTGTGTCTTTAATTCCATATCTAACTATATCAAGTTGATGTAATTAATTCTAGCTTTATTGATTCAATTAAAGTTAGTAGATGATGAATATTAGGGAACCGAGTTGAATTTTCTGATTATGTTTAATTGAGCTTTGGTTGATCCTTATACTTGAACTAGTTGGACATATCTGTGGTTAATTATAGCAATTATATAGCATAGCACAATTGTATATGTTTAATTCATCTTCTTCTACCTCTTGAGTTGAATGATTCATATTTCTCTATTCAATGTCTACAAGCTATAACTTTGAACCAATTATATATCCCTTTGCTCTAGAAATATGCATTTTCAAAAAATTCTCTCTCAGGTACTATTCACAGTTATTGTTCATTTGATAATCCAGAACACATATTTAACTTTGAAAATTCATAATTAAATCTATAAAAATTGAAATGATGTGGTTCCAATTTCTAATGGAAGCTCTTTCATTTAAATTTGAAGGAAAAATATAAAAATGAGGTTTAATTGTCCCAATAAAATCAATTTATTTGTTGAAAAATACTGTTCATTTGGTAAATCTGGAAGTTCCAGTTTCTTTGCCTTAAATTCAAACATTCATTTCTCTTTGGTTACTCGTCTAAATGAAACGTGTTACCTATGAATTTAAAGTTCTAGATGTGTTCTTTAAGTCCATAAACTTTGGTAGAAAAACTCGTTCATTTACTATATGAAATTAGTGATTGAACGTCACTGCCTCTAGTTGCTCACTTTATCTCAATTCCATATTTTATCACCAACTTAGAAAAATCATAATAAATCGAATACTTAACCAATTTAGGCGTTATTGGTGTCCATTTAAGGGTCTCTATATTATCTATTTTCATACCAAATTTCAAATCCAAAATCATTGGTTAAGTTGTCAAAAGTATCGTTATAAAGCTACTGCCTTAGAATACAAAAACACTATATCATGTTAGTATCCCATCAAGTCATCATCAAAGTGCCAAGTGATCAACATATTTATTACATAAGTTCAACCATCTATATTTACCCTTTTTCCTTGAGATGTTCTAGCGCCTATAACATGGTTATGCATATGAAAAGAATGAGATTTCATGGAAATCTCAATAGCGAGTCATACAAACTATAACATCATGCATGATTGATTAGATGTCTAATATGTTATCATGAAATGGGAGCTACTTCATAATAATGCATAAGCAAACTCTAACATGAATATTGTCATGACATTAGTTGCAAGGAGTTACAATCATTAATACTTCATCATCATCATCATGATGGCATAATCTTAAGCTCAACCAAACATCATAACTAACAAGCAAGCATACAATCAAACAAACATGAAATTATAGTTAGGTATTCTTGTTACCTCTTAAGATATCCTTGGCACACTCTTCTTGAAATGGTCTTCTTCCGACAAAAATATCAAAACCTAGCCATTACAAAGTAATATCAAGTTACAACTCAACTTCAAAACAATTCCAAGACTAGATTTTCATTAACTTCCATTCTTTTTCCATTTTATGTTCCAAACATCCATCTTTCTAAAATAAATTCTCATAATTTATTTCCACATAATTTTTCATGTAGAATCCAAATATGAAATTATAATTTCCAAAATCAAAACACACTCTTGGCTGCTATATAGAACTGAAGTGCCATTATTATTTTCTAAAAGTTCACATTTTGATTCCAATATTTCTAATACTTGTTTCCCTACTTTATCCCCACACAATTTTCCATTTTAAACTCATTGGAAGCATCAAAATCATGAAATTCCAATATATGAACAGTGATTTATACAGTGGTAGCCAAGAACACAAAACCCTAACTACATGCATACTTGAATTTCCAAGCCTATACCACTTGATTCTAGCTTATTTAAACTTATCTAAATTATCTATAATATAAAACTCATATTCTTATCACATATGGACAGCACTTCCATCAGCACCATCAAGGGAAATATGTCACAAAAACCTCTTAAAACCAATAGCCAACTTACTAGATTAAAGTCAAAGAATAAAGGAGCTAGTTACCCTACTTGTTGCTCTAAGTTGTAGGCTTCTTTATTGCTTCAAAGAAAATTTTAGCAGAGTTTCCCTAAGGTGTCAAGAATGCCGAATCAAGTCTGAAATGAGGGGGTATTTATAGGCAAAATTGGGTGGAAATGGAAGGGCAAGATTAGTTTGGTTACTATTTGATCTAATGGTTCATACTTCACCTTACAACAAGCTTGCCCTAGAAGCCTTGTAATGATGCCATGCATGACCTCATTTAGGGATGTTTTTGGCTGAAGAAAAGTAGATATATACTGATAGGAAAAATTCTAGTCCAGTCTAGTACCGATCTGAGCAGTTTCACAAAAACCTGATTGTTTTATGTTCCTAATTTTTATAATATTTTAGAATATGTATTCTATCATGAAAACCAGTGTCTCGATTTTTCTTACCATTTACATTGTTAGAATGAGTATTTATCTGCCAACCATCCCTTAAGAAATGACCAACATACCCTTATTGCACTTTTTTACACTATATTGACCCTAGGGACATAATTGTCATTTTACACCTCTTTATACTACATCAGAGTATATACTGGCTCTAACTAATTATCCTTGTACTTGCTAGGATGTTTTGACCTATCCAAAATGACCAAAATGCCCTCTATCCTTCTCTGGTACAATCTAACTACATAGGGGTATTTTCATAATTTCACACTTTTTCGGGGTTGCTCTGGACTCTAGCCCACTTAACTGCCCAACAACCTCACTAGGCCTCTGGGATGCCATTTTAGGCCTTTATATGAGTCTATTACCTTTGGGCACAAATCTCAAGAAATCTCTCCTGAAGGTATTTATCGGGTATTTTATTATATCGTAAATTTCCGTAAGAATTCTATATAATTCCTTTTTTGACTCTGTTAATTTTATAAATTCTTATATTAATTATAGGAATTTACTGTAGGGTTTCATCTTCTTCTAAGGTCTAAAAAATACTGTAATAATGTTTCCTGACTTCAGGAATTTATTTTAATTAATCGGGACCTCAAATCAAAATTCTATGTTGTGTTAAAGTAATCAGAATAATTTTCTCTATTTACTGGTAAAGTTTGGGACTAAACTGTTTTCGAGCAGTTTTAGGCCTTTTCTGGTTCAACTTTCTCATAATTACATTTTTATCCCTGAACTTTTGATAAATTATATTTAAGTCCCTAAACTTTTCATAATTACACCTTTTGGCCTAACTTTTGTCTCTACTTTTATTTTTGGCCTTAAACCTTTTCTAATTTTCATTTAGGTCCTTGAACTTTCCTTAGTTACTAGTCCCTCTCTTTCCTTCCTCAATCTGATTCAGTTTACTTCAAGAATTTCATGTCTATTACATATAAATTGTACCTATATATCATATGAGAAAATTGGGGATATGACAGAAGACACTTGTCATTGATTCATATCATCATCATTAACACTTAAAATAATAAATAGTAGCATAGGATTTAAATTCAGAAGTTATTAAAACATCTCATCTCACATATCATTACATTAACTTGTTAAATTATGGCTCACTGGATTAGTTAGGTACTTTAGCATCTACTTAGGCTCCTTGTGAATCGACCTAGATTAGCTTCACTTTAATACTGGTTAGCTTAGTTTCTTGTTTGATAATTAAAATAACGGTTATCAAAATGGCACCGTTGCCAGGGAGCCTTACTTGCTAAGATATTTGAAGTAATATTTTAGGCCTAAAAAATATAAAAAGTATATAGGTGTTTAAGTTTTTTGAAAATTTAGTGTTGTCTTTTTGAGTCGTGACCATTTTTCTGTTTTATTGTGTCTAGACTGCAAAAACTAAACTCTGGAGCGTCTCTGTGATTTTTAGTCATGTCCAAACACATATTTGGTTGCATGAAAACATTGTTTAACTCATATTTTCTCTTTATAACTTTTAGTCATGACTAGAGTGCTTTTTGGTCGCAACCAAAACTCTTTATCCATCAAGTTTTCTTCTCTATGATTTCTAATTACAACCAAATTGACACTTAGTCACGACCAAAAATCATTGTTTAATTCAGATTTACTCTCTGTGCTTTTTAGTCTCGACAGGAGTGATATTTGGTCACAACCAAAAACTTCTAATTTTAAGCATTTGTTCTCTGTGATTTTTAGTTGCAACTGAAGTGACATTTGGTTATGACCAAAAATCCTTATTTTAAAAATTTGCTCTCTGTGACTAATAATCAAGACTTGAAGTTCATTTTTGTCGCGATATCTTCTATCTATGATTTATCGTCATGACCTAAAGACCTTTTTGTCACGGCTGAAGTATTTTGAACTGCGATTACTTGATCTCAATTTCTAAAATTATTGCATTTTTATGTACTTGATATCCTGCATAATTGTTGAGTGTAATTTACATGACTAAAAACTCTGAATTCTTTCTTTTAAACAAAGAAATAAATAGAACACTTAGGCAAATTAAGAAAGCTAAAATCTTAAATCAAAATAGTGTTGCATCTACTTTTAAGCCTAGTTCTTCTAGTGAATCTGTTGCAGTTGAGATTGATTTTGCATTTGGTGATATCTTATGTAATCAGTTTTTATAGAGCATGTAAATGAGGGTAAAGCTCATACTCTAATCAGAGTAATCAAAATGAGTAACATGAAGAGAATAACATGAATAATAGAAGGGTACATAGGAGCATAAGAGAAATCACTTCTTCTAATACAAACTATGATCCTTTTCGTACTTGTCCTATTTTAGATATTAATTTTGAGTTCAAAGGTCCTTTGTTAAGTAACTTATCAAAGTTTTATGGATTGGCAGGTGAGGATTGTCGTATCCTTACTTTAATACCCTTATATGATCCATTAGTAATCTTTGGAACCACTTTATGACCCATTAAAGTTGGAAACAAGAATCTAGAATTTTTGTAAATTCCTCTCAGGTATTGTTCATTTAGCATTTTTAGAATTTTGCCCAACTTTGAAAATTCATATTTAAATCTATAAAATTCCAAATGAGGTGCTTCCAAGTCCCACTGAAACCTCTTTAAGATATATATGGGAAAAATAATAACTAGGTTTAAAAGTTACTGTAGTGTTCCCAGTACATTCACAAAAACATACTGTTCATATAGTAATTTTTTCAGTTTTCCATTATTCAACTCTTGATTTTGAAAAATCACTAAAGATTCGTTTCTCATCCAAATTGGGTGTACTTGATATACACTTAAAGCTTAGGATGTAAACTTTAAGCATGCTAAATTTTAGAATTTAATTCATACAATATCATATTCAAAACACAGTGACAAACTCACTATCTCCCAACAGAACTTACACAAAGTACTCTTTGTTCCATATTTACATAACATTGGTTTATCTAACACAGCCAAGCATGCTTCAAACACCATCCATTGGCTCTTTGCTTCTAGAATGCTTAACACATAACATGGTTTAGTTTGAAAAAGAGTGAGATTTCTAAAGAAATCTCAATAGCAACTAATACAACCTTTAACATCATCAAGCAATTATCCAAAGCATGTTATATGATATGGGAGCCACATAATCATTTTCATATTTTGGCATTCTCTAACATGCATTTGTCATGACATCTTAGCAAGGAGATTACCACATCATCAAGCCCATCAAGCTTGCACATCATCATATAATATCATGCTCAACCAAACATCATAAACAACAATACCAATAATTGCAAGACAATAATAAAGCTAGAGTTGTTGCTACCTCTTAGAGATCATTTTCTTTCCTTGTTGACTTGAAGTTCTTTAGTTGCACAAATGTCAAATCCTAATTAGTGAACAACAATTCCATGTCATTACAACTTCTTAAACATAATTCAAACTTGAAAATCCTAACTACCCTTTCTTGAATTAAATTAGGGTTTTATTTCTCCCAAGCACCAACATTAACTCTTGGAATCCTATCCTACAAAATTTTAGCTAAGGCATCCAACGGTGTGATCCAAATTTTGAAATTTTTTCATCTCCTGTACTGTCCATATGGATAGAAACAAAAATTACAATCTAGGGTTTTCAAAAATTTCCACTTTGATGCTTAAGGCTGCCAATTAGGGTCTTCTTACTTTACCCTACACAAAATTGCATTTTGAACACATTCAAGGCCTTAAAATCATCATATCTCAACCCTAAAATAAAGTACACAAATTTGGACAGCAAGTTATTTCAAGAACAATTCCAAGATATTATTGATTTCTTGAGCTTAAACATGTTACATCTTATCCTTTTCAACTTGTGTTTGCTACTCTTATCATAACTTTCATCTTTTCCTAATTTGGAAAGCATCTCCCCTTAGAAATTCATGGTTCCCAACCCCTAAAAACCATAAATTAAACTTCCAAATAAATCACTAAAAGCTTGGAAGTATGCGTACCTTATTATCCTTGAATTTTGGGAGGTTAGAAGCTTTGATCTTGGCCTGAGTTTTCAATTGTAAAGAGTTTCCCCTATGTAAAGAGGGCTGCATGAAATGGAGGTCTTGGGAGGGGGTATTTATAGAACAAATTGAAGGGAATCAAGGGCTAAGATTTAACTCTTAAAATTTTGATTTAAAGGCTAGGATTTAATCTCTTTTTAATTGCAACCATGATAACTTTTGAGTTGTCATTTTCTTTTCCTTTCTTCCCTTCATTTGGCGCCAACTCATGGGTTCTTGGAGCTTCTTGGATTTTCTTGGAGCTTCTTGAGTTTTCTCCAATTCTTTTAGAATTAACTAGTACCGATTAGGGTGATTTTTGAGAAAAATAAATTATTTAATAGAACGATATTTTCTAGAATATACTCTGACCTTGTCTGGCCTATCTAAAACATTACTAAATCTTCAAATATTTATCCCTATTTTGTTATATTTTTTGAGGTTTTTTTATAGTCAGAATATTTAATTTTGCTAGATAACTCAAGAAAAACCATCATATGATAAAAATTCATATAGGGGTATTTATGTCATTTCACCTTTATAAAAATGTCTTAGAACCTCATTTTTCATTTTATGGAATTTATTGGGATTTTTCTGAATTGCCATTTTCGGCCCGAAATTTCCCAAAATTATAATTTTGCCCTTATTTTAGTTTGAGCTCATATTGGCTATTGGAATTTGACTTAGCCCAATATAACCCATATAAATTCATTCTGAGCCTCCTAGTAAAATTTCATGGTCTTCAGTTTAGATCTGATCCCTTAACGAATAAAATCTTAATTTTTAGAGCTAATAGACAAGCTCCTAAAATTCTTTTAAAATTTTATTTAAGATTATCTGGACCTCTTTTGGGAGTGTGGTCTTTTTATAAAATCTTCCATAATTCAAAAAGTATCTTCTATCATAATCTCACAGAATTCTAAAGTCCAGTCGGTCTCATAAAAATTCCAAGTAATTTTCTCAGACTTACCAAATTTTTTTCAATTAATCGAGACCTCAAATCAAAATTCTGATGTCTGTCATTCAACCTAAAATTTTGTGCATTATCTCCTGATATGTTTAGATCTGAAATCCAAACCGGACTATTTTATGCTAAATGTACAATTTTTGTAACTTTTCACAAATTACATTTAGGTCCCTTGAACTTCTCTATATTTACAGTTTAGTCCCTGAAGTTTTGTCTACTTTGTACTTTTAGCCATAATACTTTCTAACTTTATGATTTGGTCCTTATTTAGTCAATATTACCATTTACATTTCTCTAATCATTTCCTTAGCTACGAACTTAGGTTTTTTTGGCTTAGGAAATTTCAGGATGTTACAAGGATCCTTTCAAACATTTGAAGACTATGCAATGGGTTTGCTCATCCATAAAACTTGTAGGTGCTTATATGGATGCTGTGCAGAGAAAAGTATCCATTTTATACTTGAAGGAAAGGCAAATGAATGGTTTTAGGCGTTGCCACATCATACACCTCATGCCTTGGACTCACGGTACAACTTAAGAAATACTTTGTTAGAGATATACTTCCCTACATCCAAGACTACTATATTGAGAAAGGAGATTTTTGCCACAAAGCAATTTGTTCAAAAGTATTTTCATGAGTTTTAGTGAAGATTTCAAGAGTTGCTAGCTAGATGTCCTTACCACCAGATTCTAATTAAGCATGTGCAGTATTTTTACTCAGCACTATGAACTACAGACAAAAATAATTTGGATGCAGCTGCTGGGGGTTCCATTAATGATTTAACTCCTGATGAAGTATGGAATTTGATTGAGAATAGTAAACAATGACCAGTAGTATAGGGCTATGATGCTAGGCAAGTTTATGAGGTTTCTGCAAGATCTTCTCAAGATTATAATAATCTGTCTCTCAAGTTGCTGCATGAATGCTTAGATTAATAAGTTAGGTTCTTAATTGAGCAATTCACATGTTCAAAGCCTATACTCTCAAGCTCTAGTTACTCCTAATTGTTAGCTTTATTCTTCTCCAATGCATACTAGTGACAAGTGTCCTACACACTATGAGGATGTATCAGCCATCTATCAAGGCAAAAAAACTAATATCCATAAAGGAATCCATACTCTAACACATATATGAAGGATAGAGAGCTAATCCTAATTTCAGATGGAGGGATAGAGGTGCAAACAAGAATTTTAGGCAGAATAGATTCAACAATGATAGACAAGTGGTTGAATCTTCTAGAGCTATAGAAGTACTTGCTACTGCAAAGGATGATGGTATATATGAGATAATCAAAAGTATTAATGTGATAAACTCAAATATAAATTCCATAAATACAAACTTCAGCTTTAATTTTAAGGACTTGAGATCTACTGTGAAGAGCAACCTAACAATGACATATTTTAAGTTTGCTGCCTTGGAGAGTAAAATAGAACAGTGAGAAACAAAAGCTGCAAACATAAATGGCTACGTATCACATTTAGCTAATTCAGTGAGTGATATTCAAGCAAGGATTGGTGGAAATCTACCTTCAAATATAGTTGTTAGCCCCAAATCTGCGAATACTATAAGTTTAAGAAGTGGAAAAATAGTGGAAAAAGTAAATTTTGATGATGACAAGAGGGATGATAGAGAAAATGAGTAGCAGAAAGATCTAAAACTAAAGAGTTAATTGAAGAAAAACCTTCATTCATTCTAGAATTAGAAAGCATCAAAAAGAAAATGATGTTACAGCAAAAAAATAAGTAAATTAGATTAAGGATGATGCACAACTAGCTAGAATACATAAAGTAGCTGCTAATTCCATAATTGAAAGTCAAAAATTAGACAAGGACCAGTATCAAAAAGAGCATGAAGATGTAGAGCAGAGAGATAGAGAGGGTCAAAAGATCAAGCATGAGGCAAAATATTACATATGGGAACCACCCATACTATGGAAGATATGCAGTGATCAAGTTATAAGATGTGTGCCAAGTGAAGCAAATGGTACAATATTTTAGGTCAATGGCCATTTATTGAAGTTGTACAAAAAAAAACTTCAAACTCCCATAATGTTCAGGTTATCTCCTTCCTTATTTTCCCACTTATAATAATCTGTCTTACTCAATTTTTCTTATATACTTGAGCTGTTATTTGTTGATTAAGTGTAGAGGAAGAGACCACGTTAGTAGGGATAGATAGAAACTCTCATGAATTTATCTTAGATTATGGTTCAGTTTTGTCCTCATTATTGTTGCCTTTGCATGTGTTTCATTAGTTCTTCATATTGAGAACAATGTAGAAAATAAGTGTAGGGGAGGAAGAACTTTAGTATATGATATGGGTGAATGAAAATCAGATAATTGCTATGATTCTATGCTTCTAGTTGCAACCTTATGTTGTTCATGAAGTGACTAATGTGCACGAGTATGTCAAATTTCTTCTCTTTGAAAATTAGTAGTGACTATTGTTTATTTTTGTCTTGAAAAGGAGTTCCTATTTTCTAAAGTTTACCTATTTGTGATGTGTAGTCAGGACCTGTATTTATCTTTATCGCAACGTTAACTCTATAAATTTTAGTCATTACTAGATTGACATTTAGGTTACGACCAGAGCATGTGTGTTTAACAAGTTTACTCTCTGTGATTATGATTAGCGACCATTGTCCATTTTTGTCGCCACCAATATTCCTTAGTTTTTGAAGATTTCTTCTCTGTGTAAAACAGTCATGACCTTATGTCCTTTTTATCATGACTAGAATTGATCCTCTACTTATATTTCGTTCTGATTATTGCTTGGTCTTTGGAATTTATTGTCATGGAATTAAATTGAACTTTGAACATATACTTTTGAATATTGGCAAACTTGATAAAGTGTGAGTTGCTTGTTTCATTGATTGACTACTAGTAATTGTGCGGTATGAATGATTAGTCTCATGTATTTTGTTTAATATTCATGCAATCTAATCATGGTGAGTTAATTAGAGTGAGTAAGCCAGGTGGTAGGATTTTGAGCCTCCAACATATACTACTTTATATTGTATAACACCATCTAGTTTGGTAACTTTGTAAAACTTGTCTCAATCCTTGATTCAAAACCGCATTAGCTTCTTGGAAGTGTAAATATGATAAGGGCATTTCTTTCAAAACCCTTTTGACCAAACAGTTGCCATATAAATATTAAATCCTTTGCTTAAACACTTTGGACCTTCATTTTCTTTTAAAATTTCATCATCGATTAATGAATGATGTACAAGATAGTTACTGCTGCAGTAATTATTTAATTGTGAAATAATTGTTAAGTTACAACCACTTGTTGAATGTCTGAACCTCAATGTATTTGTTATCATGCGCAATAGTTGAAAGGAAAAAAACAAAGAGAAAAAGGACAAAAAAAGAAGAGATAAACAAGAGATAGACTAAATGACAAGAAGATGTGATATTCAACTTGTATAAAAGGAAGTTAGTTTGTGACTTGTTATTTTCTGTAGTTACATAGTTAGAATTGTGATCAAATTAGGAAGAACTTGAAGAAGGAAAATCATGTGCAGTATTTCATTAATTATTGACACTTATTTCCATTTCATTATTTAGCCTTTCCAACATTACAACCTAATAAAAACCCTTTGATTCACAATCCTTGTGGCATTTAGTGGTGGAGATGTATGATGGTTATAAGCCTATGGGAAGCCTAAACTACATGGTTGAGTAAAAATTACCTTAATAAGAGAGTGAGCGAAACACTATACTTTGTGAGGACGTCTCAACCAAGTTGCTTACCATGATTTAATTGCATGAGTTAGATTCTTAGATTGATATGAGACTAATATTGATTGTTGCCGATTGAAGGGAAAGATTGATTATTGCAAGTACTTATGCTGAATTTGCTTTGCCAATTATGATGAATATATATGTTTGGATTTTAATTTTGATCCATAATTTTGCTCGGAGTATAAAAGCTAAGTGTAGGATAAATGATCAACTCTTATTTTTTATATTGATTTTAGTATGTTTAAAGATAGTTTTATGATTAATTTTGTCCCCATTTACTTTTATGTTGAGCAATTAACAAATAAAGTAAAATTGGAATAGTTGAGAATTAATTGATGTGATTTTAGTAATTAATTGGATAAATAATCTGTTTCTTTTAAATTTCTATCACATTCTAATGTTGTAACCAACCAACAAATGAGGTGGAAAATAGTGATAGCTGGAAGGAGAAAGGTGAACAAAAGAGATTGATGCACAAGCTAACAGTTGAAGGGAGAACATAATTCCATTTTTTGTTGGGGAGCTGCACAAGCTTGAGAAGGAATTATGTGAGAACAGATTAGGCACGTGCTATGGGGATTAAGAGAGAATAGAGTTAATTCTCCCATGCATACATTCCACACATTCATCACAACTCACTCATTCCGTCTTCACCCTATCTTATACGCATTTCTTCTGACTCACACTTTATCACACAACTCCATCCAAATATGACTTCTCTCTCTATCTCCATTCTCTCTCCTCATCTGCACTCTTACTCTGTTCTAGGCAGGAGAACTAGAGGAACATTTCATCTTTATCTTCATCTTCTATCTTCTATATATTTATCATGGCTATTGCTAGTCTTACTGTTGTTGTTAAGGTCTTGACAGTAATTGAAGGCTAGATCCATTGTGCTCTCTTGGAGATGATGCTAAACCAGAGTCTTTGATCTGAAACAGGGAGTTCAATTGTGTCTTTAATTCCAGGTCTAATTGTATCGATTTGATATTGTTAATTCTAGTTTATTGATTCAATTAAAGTTAGTATATGATGAATATTAAGGAACTGAGTTGGATTTTCTAATTATCTTTAATTGATCTTTGATTGATCCTTATCCTTGAACTAGTTGGACATAGTTGTGGTTAATTAGAGCAATTCTATAGAAAAATATAGTTGTATCTGTTTAATTCATCTTCTTCTACCTCTTGAGTTGAATAATTCATAATTCTCTATTTAGTGTCTGTGAGTTGTAGCTTTGATAGAGATTTAGCTGGCAAGTGGTTGGCTAACACATTTTAATTCAACTAATTAACTCCTTATATTCTCTGGATAATGAAGGTAAGGTAATCTCCAAGGGAACACACTTGTCATTGATTCATATCATCATCATTAATACTTAAAATCATAAATAGTAGCATAGGATTTATATTAAGAAGTTATTAAAACATCTCATCTCACATATCATTACATTAACTTGTTAAATTGTGGCTCATTTGACTAGTTAGGTACTTTAGCATCCACTTAGGCTCTTTGTAAATTGACATAGGTTAGCTTTACTTTACTATAAGTTAGCTTAGTTTCTTGGTTAATAATTAAAATGACGGTTATTAGTATTTGTGGGATTTTAAAAACTTTGTTGAAACTCTTTTAAAATTATTTTGCAATATGATCAGTGAAATGGATAAGCTTGAAAACTTTGATCAGATAATTGAAATGAGTTACTGGAAATATAAAGAGTTAAGAGAAAAAGCACATAGAATAATTATCCTGGTTCGGTCATTCCTTAAATTACGTCAAGTCCTCAACTCCTCACTGAGATTTATAATTCACTACCTCCCCAAGATTATAATAGGCTCTTAGTAGCATTTATAACCTCAATTTTAACAGCTAATTGAGAATCTCCTCAACCCTAAGGTAACACCACTTTCTGGTGGCAACACTCCCCATTATAGAGACAAGAGAAAATCTCACCTGAATCCCCAATTCCAAGGTTTGCTCTTAGATTTGGATAAGGATGATAAAATATAAAACTCTCTTAGATAGAGTAAATGATATATTATAGTACATGATATTTTTCTCTCTTAAGATATGATGATTGTACATAATGAAGAACAAAAATTGGAGTCTTTTTAAGATGTTTTGGCATTTTGATGATGCATTCATAGCTCCTATATTTTCTTTTTAATTTTGAATGCTCTTCTATTTATATATGAAGTTGAGCTTTTGACTGTTAAGCATAATCTCTTTCTCTGTTGAGCTTTTCTTCTTCCATTGAGAATATAACCGTTGAAGCTTCTGACACAAAGTGCCTTTTTACCATTAAGAGTCTGTTGGCTTTGATATTTGTCTAATCTCATTCTAATCATGTCTTTGGATATCTTAAATGATGTTTGATACAATCAAGAGAAGTTCTTGTAATAATCGTTCATCACTTGACTTTCTTCCCTTTTTTGATTATCTTTGAGTTCAAGAACAATAGTCATATTTCAATTATCATAACCTCATTTATTTAACTCTAAACATATCAAATGACATATCCCCATAAATATCTCTGTCTACTTTCCAATGAACTAAGTTTGACTCCAAAATTCATTGTAGATAGAAAGATATAATCAATTTAGTGAGTAGAGGTCATGGCCAAAGTATTAATCTTATATTCCATATTGTGAATGGCATATATCCCTCATATAAGACTCTTTGGTAATGAAATTGGTGTCATTGAACTGAATTTTGAGTCTAGTTTCATATGAATTAAGTTTCACCTCAATCAAATAAGTAGATCTTGAGTATGTTCAAAATACTCAACCTATATTTGAAGGGATATTTGAAGTGAAAAATGAAGAGATTAATCAATTAATTCAGCAAAGTAGACATATTTGAGTTGATTTATCGATCATCATCTTTTTCCTTTGCTATTCCTTTACTCCTTTGTTTAGTCAATCAAAAGTTTGATTAATTTCTTGATTCTTGAAATTGATTAGTCAAATTCATAGTCGATTAATTCATTCTTCTTCTAATGTCTTTTTCATAGTTCCTCCATATTAATCGAATCCAAATTTAATTAATTGTGATTAATCGAATTAGAGTTTGATTCATGTTCAATGTCCACACTAAACCTTAATTGATTACCCAATCTATTAATGTTTTCATGTTTTGTGCTTGAACTGAACCGGAATCTTAGCTTCTAATCTTAATCCTGTAATCACTTTATTTAATTGAATTGTTAGCAGATAAATACTTGATATATGAAGTGAGAATTGATTAAATAGATTTAAGATCAAAGAGAATGAATCAAAGAATGATATAATAGTAAGACATCGCATGCTCATTTAGTTGAATTCATATTCAATATTTTAAGCAATAATTAAGTGTATAAAGAAGTAGTAATCAACTCATTTTATAAACACATCAAGTTCAAATAAAGTTCAAATGGCTTTCTAAAAATATAATGTATTAATCGATTAATCATCATTAATTCAATCAATGTTTCAGTTAATGAGAAGAGCAGAAAACAGAGCATCACATTGATTATTATTTTCAACATAAATTGATAAGTTAATTTTCTTCAAAGATTTTTTAATAAATAATAATGAGAAACATAAGCAAACTTTGGGTTTAAATCAAACATATATAATTTAAACATAGATGTAAATATTTCAACATAAACAGAAAAGTATCAGTGAAATATATGGAGTTAATCGAACAACTAATCCATTAATATAAATTAATCAAATCCTTAATCTATTAATATCTCTTGAGGAATTGACATAAAAAGCTATTCAGAACATCTTAATCGAATAGTCAATATATTAATCTATATTAATCGATTAATGGAATTGATTTTAACTTATAGAAAATAATTCTAAATACATTAATCAAACAATCAATCAATTAATTTATATTAATCGATTAACTAATAGATTAATAGCTATTTAGAACATCTTAATCGAATAGTCCATGTATTAATCTATATTAATCGATTAATGGAATTGATTTTAACTTATAGAAAATAATTCTAAATACATTAATCAAGCAATCAATCAATTAATTTATATTAATCAATTAACTAATGGATTAATGGACTTAGCTTTTGAATTCCAGATAGCAATGGCTTTACGTTAATAAAATGATCAATCGATTAATGGACACTCATGAATCGATTGATTGTTTGATTAATTGCCATTAATCAATTGACTAATCGATTAACTAATAAAAGCTGAACAATTTTTTTTTTGAATAATCGATTAACTAATGCATTAATTTACATTAATCGGTTACTTAACCGAATAATTCAATAAATCATTAAAACAATAGTATTGACACAGAAGCACCTTTAATCACATTTGGTATAATCAAAACATGTAATCAATCTCGTATTAAAAACAATTTGTAAAAGAAATTGATTCAGATGCTGCTCTACATAAATCAAGTATGAATATAGTAACTAAACTTCAGACGCATTGTGACAAGCTTTATTTTCTCCCTTATTTGTTAAAGCTTTAAAATCATTTTTCTCAAAAGTATTATAAAATCATTAAAGACTTCATTTGATATTTTAACATTATTGAAAACTTTTTGCCATTTGTCATCATCAAAACATACTTTCCAACAAGATTAGAAATTTCTATTATGTCAAATCAAATGCCACTCCCATTCTTTATCTTTAGCTAATTTTATTTTTTCTTTAATATAATAATATCTCATATCTAGAGAAGGGAGAGAAGGAGGTGAAAATCCCTAGATTTGGAGCTAAGCAAATCCATAGGATAAGGATCTCACTTCTATTGTCTGTTGTGGGAAGAAAGCTTAAAAGGGAAAGCAACAGACTCAACTAGATGAGGCACAATCTTTTGCAGGCCCAACTTAAACCTCAATAGCTCCTTCATTTGCACAAACTGCCATTCATCATCTTATACAGCAAGAGTTGAAGACTTTTGAGAGAGGTATTCTAGCAAAGGTTGAGGAAATCTCATAGGCCATTATTCATAATATAGCTTAGTTATTCAATGAGTTTGGTAACTTGTTGAGGCATGAACTGTCATATGAAGTTGAAAAATGAAATGACAAGACCCATACAATGAATATCAAGAAGATAATTGAATTTTAGAGGCAACCAATTGAGGTGCTAGGTTGAGAAGTGCAAGAATTGGAAAATAAGTTGGATTCCAACAATAATGTGTTCACTGTTGAAGATCTTTTGGAGGAAACATTAACTTTAACTGACTAGACCGTGACTCATGTTCTTGCTAAACCAATTCCATCGGAATCAATTCCTCCTACTTCCATTGAACCCTCTATACCTAACCCTCCCATTGAACAAGGCACAAAGCAAGCTACTGGGCAAAGTTTTTAGCCAAACCAACCTGAAATCAACCAAAAACAACCTACCTCTTCCTCCTCTAACTCCATTTTTGAATGATGTCAAAAAGGGGAAGAAAAAGGGTGAACTGACAATATGGTCAAGGGTTTCTTTTTGTGTTTGTGATATATGTGAACTTTTTGTATATATGACATAATCTTAGCAAATCTCAACAATTGTATTCAAGTCTTTATAATTCAATGAAAATTGCTTGCTGATATATCTATCTAAAGTTTATTTGTCAGTGATTTATTCTCAAGTATCTCAATTAAGTTTTTACATTATTAAATAGGAGAGACATGTTAGACTCCAATATTTTGATGATGACAATTAATTAAAAAAATATTTCAAAAAGAGACTTAATTGATAAAGAGAATTTATCGATAAGTTTATCGATAAGCTCTTCGATAAATAAGAAATGTTTTTTTGAAGAGAATTTGTTTTATGAAGTGAATTTATTGAAGCTCTATTCAATAGGGTGATCATCGATAAAGTCTTTGATAAATGAACAATAGAATATATTTTGAAAAGTCTAAGTCATTGTTTCAGAACTAGAATTTTTTGAAGACTTATTCGATAAGAGTATTTATCAAAGAAGCTTCCATAAGTATAGCAAATACTCACTTTGTGAAAAGAACTTTTATAAAAGCTTTTATCAAAGTATTAATTGATCAAGATATTTATTGATAAAGACTTAGATCAATAACCTTTGTTTTAAAAATAACTGATTTCAAAGACTCACTTATCGAATGACTATTCGATAAGGGGAATTATTGATAAATATTTCTATAAATAGAGAAAAATTATGAGTTATCAAACGCCCTCAAGTAATATGAGATTTTGCATATAACTTACTACTTGATTTTGATAAGATGTTATTTTGTTTAATAAAAACTTATGATAACAAAATCAGAAAAAGAAAGCTTTAAAATCTATCTTTCAAACTTATTTAGATCACAACTTTGATTTTGAAAATGATTTTGACGATGAATTATCTTATTTGTCCTCTTCTCAAATTGATCTGTGAAAAATGAGTTGCAAATTATATAAGATCAAAATTTGAGAAAGAAAGTCTTAAAAGTTGTCTTCATTTCATAATTTGATTGCGATGATGATTTGTTATTTATAATGTTGTTTATAATGTTATTGATCATCTATGGTTGAGAAAGATTAATCATGAAAGATTCAACGTCTGATTCATTATGCTTTTAACAATAATCTATTCAATCATACCACTTATCGCAGTTATCTCTGATAAGATCTTTCTGTTAATCTTAACTTGCATTCAAATTCTGAATTTGCTTGAATATTTTGTGAAAGATTCTTATAAACTTATGATTTGTTTTGATGTGCTAAATAATTTTTAATAAGTTTATGATCTTGTGATTTGATGAATGATCTTAGGATTATTTGTTTCCAAATATATTTTAGAGAAATTATCAAATAATGATTAGAAGTCTATTTTAAAAGTTTAAAATAATGCTCTTCAGGCATTTATCAATAAACTATTCGATAAGTCTATTTATTGAATAACACTTCAATAAATAAGGTAATGTGAAATATACCGATGAGTCTAAAAGCATATAATTTGAAAAATATATTTTTCAAAGAGCTTTTCTATAAAGATACTTATCAAAGTCCTATTCGATAAATCCATAACTATTTTAATTAAATTCATTAAAGATTTATCAAAGTCATTTTTGATAAAGATGGTTATCGAAGCATTTCTCAATAAGGCTTAAAACTATTTCAAAGGAACTCAGCTGAAATTTATTGAAATCCTTTTCGATAAGGCACTTTTTTGATGAACACTTTGATAAGATTCAACTTATATTGAATTGATTTTCAAAACTAGACTTTGATAGATTTTGATCTTTAAAATCTAAATCATTTGAAAACAATTGTTATGTGCTTATACTGATTATATGTTTTCTCTAAAGTGTGTTTCAGGATCATTTGCATATAAAATGATAAATTTCATAAAAAGTGAAATGCATATGCCATCAATAATGAATATATTATTCAACGACTATCTAACAGATTTATGAAGAATTCAACTATAAAAGAAGAAGAAGATGATGGAGAGAGAAAGCTAAGGAAGTTGAACAATGTAAGAAGAGATGAGAAAAGCTCAATAATGCACTTGATCATATTCAGTTAAATCATAATAGAGTCTCTATTTCACTCTGTTTCTCCTCTTTGGTATAGAGTATATTATATTCTTAGGAGAGAAACCTAGAGAATATGTGTTTAAGTGTTTATCATAATACCTCTTTTGAGAAAGAATTATATTTGTATCATTTATTTTATAAGTTGCTTAAGATTGTGGGGGTTGTAAGGGGGTAAGAGGAATTCTTACGATTCATACCTTACTGGTTGTAAGGGGGAGTGAGTGAAATATCACGTTATATACTGAGTCACCAAGAACCCGATTAATCTTAGGGAGATAGTATAACTCTTAGAAGTGCTCCAGAGACTAGATGTAGGCTAAATGGATTGGGCTGAACTAGTATAAAATCATCTTTGTGAAATATCTCTTCATCATCTTCCTTCATTGATGATATTATTCTGAACTCTACTCTTTAATTTTATTTTAATATTTTTAGAGTTTTCAAAAAAAATTAAATCGCCCAATTTACCCACCTCTTGGGTGAAACAACTAGAATCAACATAAAAGTTAGTAGTTTAAATGAACGAAATTTTAAGAACTAAATTAAATGAGTTTAATTTTAAAGTTTGAGTTCTAATCAAAATTGAAGTTATAGGAAACAAATCACTAATCTTTTTAGAATGAGTTGGCAAATTTTAAAATGAAAGCTACTATCTATTTACTAATTATTCTTATTTTATTTTAAAATATAGATAATTAGATAATTCTCTCCTTACGTTGCACAAGGAAAACGGGAAAAATATGCTATAATTGATTAATTATTTATGATTATTATGAATTAATATTAAGGTTAGAAATTTAAAATATCATATAATTATTTAATGATATTACTAAGCTCAAAATCCTTCAAAAATAAAAATGGTTTATGATTAATATGAAGTATTATTATGTTTAGAAATTTAAAATTTCATATAATCAATTAATAAGATTACTGACTAATTATCATCATAGAGTTTAAAATCTTTTAAATATTAAAGTGGAATTACTTATTAGATTATTGATAGTGACTCGTAGACAATGAAATTTAAAGGATGAGTATAATAGACCCATACCTATTTTTAATGGATGATATTATAAGATTTTAAAAGTATAATTAATGGTAGTTGATATTAATTCTTAAATCATTTATGTTGACTTTTAAAGACACTGCAAAATAAATCCATCAAAATAATGATATCAACCTCATATTTAAGAAAAAATACATTGACGTAAAAAGGATTTTCGTCATGAATTTTTATTTTTTTTTATTTTTACTATTTTTTATAATAAATCTCAATCTCCATATAAACTAATTGCCCCAAAAATAAGTATATATTAAATATAATCATCTTGACATTCTATTTCAATAGTTTATACATTTATTGATATAAAAATAATTTTCATTAATATAATTTTATTTTAGACGCCAAGGTTATAATTCAATACTTCTTACTATATGTATATTTCCTGTAATTTTATTTTTTTATCAAAGTTTGTAAATTATTATTTAAAAAATTGAATATTTCTATTATCTACAATTATTTTTTTCAATTTAAAATTTATAATTGAAAATAAAACAACTAATAAATAAAGTTATTTTAAATAATCATTATTTTTAACCTATGTTAATTATACTATGTCTCTTTTCAGGGTTCTAAATTTAAAGTAAATATTATAAAGGAAAAAATCATATAAAATATCACTTAAGTTTTAAAATCCAAAAAGTTACTCCAATATCACAAATCCCAAATCAAGACTCAATTATCAAAATGGAATACTAAAATATTGGTGTTTTTACAAAACATAAAGTCTGAACCTCCCTCACTGGAGACACCGACGGAGCTCCAGCATCTATGACTTGAATTTTTAGGCCAAGATGGTGAAGGTGGGACTTGAGTCCATCGCCCCTTGGATTCCAAGAGGTTTAGTGGCTCCAAACCTCTTTGTTAATATAATGCAATATATATATATATATATATATATATATAAGTAAGAGGACAATGCTTTAAATCATTTACTTCTAGAGTTGTAATACTTGCAATGTAAATAACAAGATGTGTGTTTAGATTAAATTATAGAGAATAGATTCTGGCTATAATATATTTTAAAGAATATATTATAGGTAGAATATACTAAAGAGAATTGATTCTTAAAAAAGTTGGTATCTTTAACTCGTACAAAAATCATGATTTTGGTAGAAAAATATATTCTGAAAAAAAAAAAGAATGTTTAGATAGCTTACACTAAAACTATGATTTTGATAAAAAAAAAATGATTGTAAAAAAAAATAGGTATTTAGGTAACTTTTTCTTAAACCATAGTTTTGACAAACACATATAAGGGGGTTTATCATTTGAATAATGTCATTTACCTAATAGCAGTACTTTCAACAAGCTTTGCACTTGGGAAAATTCAACTAATTGGGGAGGGTGTGTTTCAACATTTACAAATGTTGTCATTTAAGTTACATGTATAGTAAATTTCTCCCACCCTAATTAAATTTTTCTAAGTGTAGAAATTGTTAAAACTAGTAGCAAATATCCTTATTAAAATGGTAAATATATTTATACATGTTGATATTCACGTTATAAATGTAGAAAACTTCTTATGCCTTCATCTGATTAGATAAATTTCCTTAAGCTTTTAAACTTGCTAAAAGTAGTACTAATGATGTTATCCAAATGGTAAATATTTTTACTTATATTGTCAACCACGTTACAAATATAGTAAATTTTTCATACCCTCATCTAATTAGATGAATTTTCCCAAATATAAAATTTGTTAAAACTAATAGTAAGTGACGTTATTTAAATGGCAAACCTTATCATTCACCCTACAAATGTGATACTGATTTATAGAATTACCTTCTTGCCCTTTTTTTTTTTTTTTTTGCATTATATCAATCAAAGGTGTGATGGGATCAAATCTCACCTTTGCGCCAAAAATTCAATTCACCAGCGTCACAGCTCCGATGGCCTGCGGGGTGTTGGGGTGGCTGTCAGCCAAAGCTTCGACAGCCTACTGACGAGCAATGTCTCCAATGAGCATGGTTGAGGTTTCTTTTCTTTTTATTTTTAAAATGCGGGGCAAAATTATGAAAAAAAAAAAAAACCCAACATTTTATTGTTCCATTTTGGTGATTGAATATTGATTTGAAATTTGTGATATTGGAATAACCTTTTTTAGGATTTTGAAATTAAAGTAGTCTTTTATAATAATTTTCCCTATTATAAAATCATAATAATAGATATATTAGTTTGCTAAAACATTCTAAATGTAATTTTGTTTTTGTATTTAGTTCTCTTATAACAGAAAAATGATTCGTTAAACAACTTAAATTACATTATCATGACATATTAAAAATCAATCATTAGAATTTCGACTATTTGTAGAGGCCTAACAAATAACAATCAACCGTTTTTTCAGTACAATTTTTTTTTTGAAAAAAAATTAGATTCATCCATAATCTAATGGTAAAACAAAATCTTCTCCATTTTTTCTATATGACACTAATATCGAGTAAGATAAACCGTCTATTATCCTCAGATATAAACCTAAACACCTAAAAGCTACAATAGCTCTCTAAGTATCTAGATTAAAATCACAATAAAATGATACTTTTTAAGAATATAACACATTCCAAATAACAACCTATTTAATACATCTTCCCGTTTCATGTATATCAAAATAGCGAACTGCAGTTTGCATACGCTTTTCTCTTTACATATTAACGGTATCTATAAAGATGAACTGACTTAAAGAGGCAAATCTAATAGTAAACTACTAAAAATTAACACTGCCCAGTTGAAACAAAATCAGTGCGGTCAAGTTCTTAGCAAATTAAAGACTATTATGCAATCTTTGATACGGAGAAAAATGTTCTCTAAAACAATGCAAAATACACTTATCTCATTTCCTTTTTTGGAATATTTTCCCGCATACCAAATATTATATCAAGTATTAGTGCTAACCGAAGTGGAAGATACAGAAATTGTTCTTCTTGGAGGATGAAAAGATTTCTTCAAATAAGAAGAATTCCATTCCCCACCGTCTTGAGCATAATAATCCATTGGATATTCTCCACCAAAATTTTCATTTGCATCTACACAGTTACAGCCACTGCATGATGAATCACTCTTCATACAACCTGAATCATTTTCACAACCCTGCTTTTTCACCACCGTTTTCTCCCACCAACCAGGTATAATTCCCAGTGCAATTTCAGCCTCAAAAGGAGTCAAAACTGGCTTTACAAAAGCATCTCCTCAGTCAATCGATAATCGAGGACAAGCGATCTGAATCCATGCATCTATTGAGTCTTCAAACAGAGAGATCCTCCCTGGACTTAGCTCTGACATTAAAACCACTGTATAATTGAAGCTTTTCTCCCTCATCTTCTTTTCCAGTCTCTCCAAAATCTTTGGATTCCCTTGCCTACTAGGGTTAGGTTCTTGAGATGGATGGCAAGCTTCCTAGGGTTGCTCCAACTCCATGGATGAGCTGCAATATAAACTGTTTGCAACCCTCACGCTTCTGTAAACTCTCTAAATAACTTGATATGTTTGAATTGCACTGCTAGGTCTGTATGTCATAATGATAATTGAGAAATCATCACAAAACTTGGACTTGTAAATCAAAACCAAGAAATATTTAGAAATTAAGCTATAAAGGGAAGAGGTTCTAATAGTAGAAATTGTTGGAAATCGTGCCCTAGGGGCCAATCATTGTCTTATGAACATTATTGATTTATGAATTTATTAATTGAATTATCATATTATTTGCATGTTTACTATGATGACCATCCTTGAATAATTCATGATATTATCCTAAATGTCCCTGGTCGATCATCTATGTGGGAGCACAGATGAAATAAGACCAGTATGACTTTGAAGATGTATAGAGATATAAATCAAAGTCATAAGCACATGTAAGAGTACAGGGTGTTGGACCGACCCGCTATGAGAGAACTGCATGGGTAACGTCATAAGCTTCTCTCATATACAAACCATGTCAATATGCCCTTTGACCTGAGATCATCATGGATTCCTACATGACAAAACGCTCAGCTTTGACCTAGTCAAAAGTCACTTTTGACCGAGTGATCATAAAGACTATGTTCGGGCTTAGTGGTTTTTCATGCGGAGGAATGTGAATGGTCAAGATGGAATTTGTCCCTCACATTCGTGAAGAGATATTACTGGGCCCCTCGATGAGTGAGTCTGAGAAATGTATGGCCATACTGTAATGGAAAGGTAGTTCCATTTCTATAGTCAGACTACTCAGGGATCGAGAAAGTAACGGTCAGGAATAGGAGGATGACATTATCCATGCCTCATCCATGACCAAAATATCGCGTGACAGAAGGGACATGATATGGTTGTATAAAAGGTTACATCGTTTATCGATCCTCATATGATTTGGGTAGTTGTTATGTCTTGCTAGAGACCGCTTGCGACTTGTGGGCTAGTATAGCAAATGGCCCACTGCCAACTTCATATGGGCCTACAGGGTCGCACACAAAATAGCCCAACACGAGCTATGATGTCCAGATTCATTGAATCTAAGACATGTCTAGATTCAATGAATGATCCAGGGTGGATATATATATTTATTTATATTTATATTCGTATATATATAAATTCGTATATATATTATATATATGAGATATATGAGATTTAATTTATAAGGATAAATTAAATCTCTATCACGTTTGAAATTCGAAATTCAAATTGATAGGATATCTCATATAAGAGATATTTATAAGATTTAATTTATAAGGATAAATTAAATCCCTATCACGTTTGAAATTCGAAATTCAAATTGATAGGATATCTCATATAAGAGATATTTATAAGATTTAATTTATAATGATAAATTAAATCCCTATCACGTTTGAATTTGAAATTCAAATTGATAGGATATCTCAAATTTGATTTATGGGAATAAATCAAATATAACTCAGTCTCATCTTTATTTAAAGTTAAATAAATAGGTAATTAAATCTGTGGGACGGATTTAATATTATTTTATTTAATTAGTTTCTTATAAAATTATACAATATATGATATTGTATCAATTCGGAATTAATATAAGATTAACTCCAAAATCCAATTAGGTTAAGTGGAAAAACGCATAGCATCCTCTATATCTGATTGGAGGAGCTACGTTTGAAAATAATACAGAACACAAAAGGCCGAACGGAATCTGCAAAAGGTTTGCAGACAAGAAACTGCCGAAATAGAGACGGAGACTTGTGAAAGCCTTGGAGGGACAGAAGACGCTAGCACGTCGTTCGTGGTTGGAACGCTGTTCGTGTGGATACCAGTAGAGGAAGCCGACCTAAGGCGTCGACTTCTTGTGATCGGAAAGAGACCACCGTCCGCGGAGAGAATCTGTGAAGGTCGCTGAGGAACACTCCGTCGATTTCTTGCGATCAGAAAGAGATCACCACCCACGTAGAGAAGCTGTGAAATTCGCTGAGCAACACTAAGGGTAATGATTCTTTCCACTTGACTTAAACACATACGGCAGATCCTGGCAAGGAATGGAAAATTTTTAAAGTTTATTTCCGCTGCATGTCTTCTAATTCCTTACAGTGGTATCAGAGCCATGCCGTTTTGTGTTTAAGTTAGGCTTGATTGTTGATTTATATGATATATGTTAGTAGTAGCCGATCATATAATAAGCGTTGTATGTGTGACATATATGGAATCCGTGTTGTGTATGACATAAAAGGAATCTAAAAGGAAATCTAAAAGGAATCTAAAAATTTCTTCCGGGGCGCTGCCCCAGAGACCCCGCCCGCTAACCGGTTAGCGGGACCGCCGTAGCTACCTGTTCGTAGCGCAACATAACCGTAACATATGTTACTTTGTGAATGTTTTTTTTTGCCCTTCGATTAGATCTGAATATTGATTCTTGAATGTTTGGGTATGGTGAACAATATGGCTCTAGATTGCAAGTGTTGTAATTTTTAAATACGGCCTGCGTGTCGTGCCTTCCTCTATATACTCTCAATGTACCTTCTCCTCTCATCTCACTCCCCTCGAATGTTAAAAGAGGTTTCTATATGTAATTTCTCTTTTCTTACTAGAGAGCTCCTCTCATTGGCTTGAGGGGACTTAGGATAGGTGAGCCATATTGTATCACGTTTGAATTATGCATCTTATGATTAGATCAGCACATGCATATTACTTGTATGAGTTACAAACTGGGATACATGCATCCTCATAAAAACAGATAGTTAATTAAGCCCTCTAAAAGAAATCTTAAGTCATAATGCTGTCAATTTATGAACACTTGTCAAAACCTTGATCGCTCAATTGTGGACTCCACCAAAGTGGGTGCTTTTGAGTTATCTTGGGGAGATAAGCAAAGAGTAATGGTGCTGCTCTCATAGGTTCATTATTGTTTGACTTAATTGAGATTAACAAAATGGTTTTGGATCTCAAGGCATTAGATGGGATTAGAACATGCCAGATCATATGATGATAGGATCCCATGAATATCTAAGAGTTACATTTGATGTAATTGGTAAAGGTGTTACCTACCTAAATAACTTAATTTAAGCGTCCTGCCAAAGCGGACTTAAGTTTGAGCCAAATATGGATCTTAGCCCACTAACTATTGCATTGAGGGTTGTTTATTTAGTGGGAGATTACTAATTACATTGCATATTTTAATTGTAGAATCATGACGACTAGTAATACTGTTACATTATCGCTGCGATCTGTCCTTGAGAAGGACAAACTTAATGGGACAAACTTTCTTGACTGGTTTAGGAACTTGAGAATTGTTCTCAAGCAGGAAAGAAAGGCGCATGTCCTAGATCAACCCATTCCTGAGGAGCCAGCCGCCAATGCTCCCAGAGCTCAGAGAGATGCTTATATGAAGCATAAGGAAGACTCTGTCGATGTGGGATGCTTGATGCTAGCCACCATGGTTCCGGAGCTCCAAAGAGATCTGGAACACATGGAGGCTTATGAGATGATTGTGCATCTCAAGGAAATGTTCCAGCAACAGGTAAGGCAAGAGAGGTATGAGACCACTAAGGCCTTACATTCCTGCAAGATGGCTGAAGGCGCATCAGTCAGTGCTCATGTCTTAAAGATGAAAGGGTACATTGATCACCTTGAACGGCTTGGATTTCCCATGAGCCAGAAGTTAGCTACAGATTTGATCTTAAACTCACTCCCGGAAAGTTATGACCAGTTTGTTATGAACTACAACATGAACAACATGGAGAAATCTATTTCTGAACTGCATGGGATGCTTAAAACTGCTGAGCCGAGTCTTAAGAAGAAACCCAGTAGTGTTTTGATGGTTCAGAAAGGAAAGGGTACGAAAAAGAAAGGCAAAGGCAAGGGGAAGGGTCATGGCTCATCAGGTAAGACCAAAGAGTCAGGCAAGCCCGAAACCAAGCCTGCACCAAAGAAGACAAAGCCTCCGAAGGAAGGAGTCTGCTTCTTCTGCAATGAACCGGGTCATTGGAAGAGGAATTGCAAACTCTACCTCGAAGATCTGAAAAAGAACAAGAAGGATAGCGGGGCTATCGCTTCAGGTATTTATGTTATAGACATTCATCTTTCTACTTCCACCTCATGGGTATTAGATACTGCATGTGGTTCTCACATTTGTACAAATGTGCAGGGACTAAAGGACAATAGGAAGCTGAAAAAGGGCGAGGTTGACCTACGAGTTGGAAACAGAGCAAAGGTTGCTGCGTTAGCTGTAGGCACTTATGAATTAGTTCTGCCCACTGGGCTTTTGTTAGTTTTGAACAATTGCTATTATGTTCCTGCTTTAAGTAGTAACATTGTTTCCCTTTCTTATTTGGATAAGGAAGGTTTTACTTCCATTGCTGGGAATAGTAGATGTTCTATTTATCGTAATGATGTTTTCTATGCTCATGGTGATTTGCATGTTGATCATTACATATTAAATTTGGAACAACCCAATCATGGAAATATCTATAACATAACCGCCAAAAGGGTCAAACCAAACGATTTGAATCCCACATACCTCTGGCACTGTCGTCTGGGCCACATAAATGAGAAACGCATTTCCAAACTCCATCAAGATGGATTTCTAAACTCATTTGATTTTGAATCATATGACACTTGCGAGTCTTGCTTGTTAGGAAAGATGACAAAATCACCCTTCACTGGGCACAGTGAGAGGGCCACTGATTTATTGGGCCTCATACATACAGATGTGTGTGGACCGATGAACACAAATGCTAGAGGAGATTATTCGTACTTCATAACATTTATAGATGATTTCAGCAGATATGGGTACATCTATCTGATGAAACATAAATCTGAATCTTTTGAAAAGTTCAAAATATTTCAAAATGAAGTACAAAACCAGCTTGGCAAAACAATTAAAGCCCTTCGATCTGATCGGGGTGGTGAATATTTGAGCCAAGAGTTCATAGATCATCTTAGAAATTGTGAGACACTCTCACAATTGACTCCTCCAGGGACACCACAATGGAATGGCGTTTCTGAACGGAGAAATCGAACACTATTAGATATGGTTCGATCCATGATGAGTCGAACAGATCTTCCGCCCTCCTTTTGGGGCTATGCCCTAGAGACAGCTGCGTTCACACTCAATCGTGTTCCATCTAAGGCAATCGAAAAGACTCCGTATGAGATATGGACTGGGAGGACGCCTAGTTTGTCTTTCCTCAAGATTTGGGGATGCGAGGTCTATGTTAAGCAACAAGCCTCAGACAAATTAGCGCCCAAATCCTCAAAATGCCTTTTTGTGGGATATCCTAAGGAAACCAAGGGATATTACGTCTACAACCCTGCTGATAACAAAGTGTTTGTTGTCAGAAATGGTATCTTTCTTGAACGAGAATTTATCTCTAAAAGAACCAGTGGGAGTAAGGTACAACTCGAAGAAGTTCGAGAGCTACAAGACACCACAGAACTGCAGATGGAAAATAGAGAAGACTCACAACAAGTTGTTGAGACTCCTCAAGTCACGCAAGGTCCACGAAAGTCTAATAGGACACGACTTCAGCCTCAGAGATATGGATTTCTGATTTCTGATAGTCGTGATGTGTTGCTCATTGAGCATAATGAGCCGACTACCTATCGAGAAGCTATAGTGGGACCAAACTCCGAAAAATGGCTTAGTGCCATGAAGTCTGAGATGCAATCCATGTACGACAATCAGGTTTGGACCTTAGTCGACCCGCCTGAAGGTGTAAAAACCGTCGGGTGCAAGTGGGTTTTCAAAGAGAAAACTGACATGGATGGCAATGTAAATGTCATCAAGGCACGACTGGTTGCAAAAGGTTTTACTCAAACTCATGGTGTGGACTATGATGAGACCTTTTCCCCAGTAGCAATGGCCAAATCAATCAAAATCCTCTTTGCTATTGCAGCATATTATGACTATGAAATATGGCAGATGGACGTCAAGACAGCCTTCCTTAATGGAAAGCTCCTTGAGGATGTGTACATGACATAACCTGAAGGGTTTGTGCGTTCCGAGGACTCTGGTAAAGTGTGCAAGCTTCAAAAGTCCATTTATGGACTAAAGCAAGCCTCTCGGAGTTGGAATCATCGTTTTGATGAAGTAATCAAAGAGTTTGGATTTCTTCAAAACATTGATGAACCTTGTGTGTACAAGAAGGTTAGTGGGAGCACAGTTGTGTTTTTGGTACTCTATGTCGATGACATCCTACTTATTGGGAATGACATTCCTACCTTGCAGATTGTCAAGTCTTGGTTAGGAAAGTCTTTCTCGATGAAAGACTTGGGTGAAGCCACCTACATCCTAGGAATCAGGATCTATAGAGATAGATCTAAAAGACTTCTAGGACTCAGTCAGAGTACATACATAGACAAAATACTGCATAGGTTCAGTATGCACGAATCAAAGAGGGGTTTCATACCCATGTCTCATGGTACTCACCTCAGCAAAGATCTGTGTCCTAGTACATCTGATCAGCGAGGTCGCATGAGTAAGGTTCCATATGCCTTGGCCATAGGATCTATCATGTACGCCATGTTATGTACTCGACCGGATGTCTCGTTTGCCTTAAGTATGACTAGCAGATACCAACAGGACCCTGGTGAGGGCCATTGGACTGCTGTCAAGAATATCCTTAAGTACTTAAGAAGGACTAAGGACTTATTCTTGGTCTATGGTGGATTGGATGATGAGCTCTGTGTAACTGGTTACACAGATGCGAGTTTCCAAACTGACCAGGACGACCAAAAATCGCAGTCTGGATACATATTCCTCCTCAATAATGGAGCAGTAAGCTGGAAGAGCTCTAAGCAGGGCACTGTAGCAGTTTCTGCAACGGAAGCTGAGTATATAGCAGCATCTGATGCAGCTAAGGAAGCCGTTTGGATCAGGAAGTTCATCACAGAACTAGGGGTGATACCTACCATCTCAGATCCAATAACTTTGCTCTATGACAATAGCGGTGCTATTGCACAGGCCAAAGAGCCTAGGTCACATCAAAGGACCAAGCATATACTCAAGCGATTTCATCTCATCAGAGAAATCAACGATAGAGGTGATATAAAAATATGCAAAGTAGCAGGAGAAGATAATGTTGCTGATCCTCTAACAAAACCGCTTATGCAGGCAAAGCATGAGCGTCATGTCAGGTCAATGGGAATTAGTCAAATTAATGATTGTACCTAGTGCAAGTGGGAGGTTGTTGGAAATCGTGCCCTAGGGGCCAATCATTGTCTTATGAACATTATTGATTTATGAATTTATTAATTGAATTATCATATTATTTGCATGTTTACTATGATGACCATCCTTGAATAATTCATGATATTATCCTAAATGTCCCTGGTCGATCATCTATGTGGGAGCACAGATGAAATAAGACCAGTATGACTTTGAAGATGTATAGAGATATAAATCAAAGTCATAAGCACATGTAAGAGTACAGGGTGTTGGACCGACCCGCTATGAGAGAACTGCATGGGTAACGTCATAAGCTTCTCTCATATACAAACCATGTCAATATGCCCTTTGACCTGAGATCATCATGGATTCCTACATGACAAAACGCTCAGCTTTGACCTAGTCAAAAGTCACTTTTGACAGAGTGATCATAAAGACTATGTTCAGGCTTAGTGGTTTTTCATGCGGAGGAATGTGAATGGTCAAGATGGAATTTGTCCCTCACATTCGTGGAGAGATATTACTGGGCCCCTCGATGAGTGAGTCTGAGAAATGTATGGCCATACTGTAATGGAAATGTAGTTCCATTTCTATAGTCAGACTACTCAGGGATCGAGAAAGTAACGGTCAGGAATAGGAGGATGACATTATCCATGCCTCATCCATGACCAAAATATCGCGTGACAGAAGGGACATGATATGGTTGTATAAAAGGTTACATCGTTTATCGATCCTCATATGATTTGGGTAGTTGTTATGTCTTGCTAGAGACCGCTTGCGACTTGTGGGCTAGTATAGCAAATGGCCCACTGCCAACTTCATATGGGCCTACAGGGTCGCACACAAAATAGCCCAACACGAGCTATGATGTCCAGATTCATTGAATCTAAGACATGTCTAGATTCAATGAATGATCCAGGGTGGATATATATATTTATTTATATTTATATTCGTATATATATAAATTCGTATATATATTATATATATGAGATATATGAGATTTAATTTATAAGGATAAATTAAATCTCTATCACGTTTGAAATTCGAAATTCAAATTGATAGGATATCTCATATAAGAGATATTTATAAGATTTAATTTATAAGGATAAATTAAATCTCTATCACGTTTGAAATTCGAAATTCAAATTGATAGGATATCTCATATAAGAGATATTTATAAGATTTAATTTATAAGGATAAATTAAATCCCTATCACGTTTGAATTTGAAATTCAAATTGATAGGATATCTCAAATTTGATTTATGGGAATAAATCAAATATAACTCAGTCTCATCTTTATTTAAAGTTAAATAAATAGGTAATTAAATCTGTGGGACGGATTTAATATTATTTTATTTAATTAGTTTCTTATAAAATTATACAATATATGATATTGTATCAATTCGGAATTAATATAAGATTAACTCCAAAATCCAATTAGGTTAAGTGGAAAAACGCATAGCATCCTCTATATCTGATTGGAGGAGCTACGTTTGAAAATAATACAGAACACAAAAGGCCGAACGGAATCTGCAAAAGGTTTGCAGACAAGAAACTGCCGAAATAGAGACGGAGACTTGTGAAAGCCTTGGAGGGACAGGAGACGCTAGCACGTCGTTCGTGGTTGGAACGCTGTTCGTGTGGATACCAGTAGAGGAAGCCGACCTGAGGCGTCGACTTCTTGTGATCGGAAAGAGACCACCGTCCGCGGAGAGAATCTGTGAAGGTCGCTGAGGAACACTCCGTCGATTTCTTGCGATCAGAAAGAGATCACCACCCACGTAGAGAAGCTGTGAAATTCGCTGAGCAACACTAAGGGTAATGATTCTTTCCACTTGACTTAAACACATACGGCAGATCCTGGTAAGGAATGGAAAATTTTAAAGTTTATTTCCACTGCGTGTCTTCTAATTCCTTACAGAAATAAAATAGAGGGCCAAAGAAACAAAAGAAAATTATATGGAACATATATGGTTAGTTCATAGAAGGTTGTGCTTACTAGACTAAATATGAAGACCACCCTCAACTTTGGCAAAATGTGAAAAAAAATAAAAGAATATGGAAAGATATCCTTCTAATATGGGGCATGGGGGACAGTCCTATATTTTTCCTCCTGCTTGCCTTGTGCTTAAGCTATCATCTAACTTTGGAAATAATCCAATTACCAATTTATGTCTGATATGCTATTGATTGATACATCAATGCATCTGGGCTTTAATCCTTTTTCTCTAGTCTAGATTATGCAAGCTATTTATTAATTATGACTGAAGAACAAAAAAAATAGCATGGAACAAGTTCAGTGGAATTCAGATTCATCATTCCAATCTAACAAAATACATTGGATGAATTTGAGTTTTAAACCAAACACTTAATAATGAAATTTTAACTCCAAGATGCATAATGTTCTCTGATATAGCAGGCTTAAGTTCACTAAGTTTACACTTTAGATTAGTAACAAACAGCTAATTCATTGGTTGGACTTGGAGATTTTAGAACTTGACGACAAATAGAAAACTAATAATTAAAAAGAAGAGCCAATTTTTTTCTTCTCTCTTCGCAAGCTTACAAAAAATAACTTGCTTCTCAGGTAATGACCGTTGAATATTAACTTCCATCGTAAACTGAAGATATATAATTTAGAAAAAAATGAAGCAAATAGTAATTGTTGCTTAATGCAATAGGAAGGAATAATGGCCAAAGGCACAAGTTCTCAAAAGTCCAAGTCAAGATGCACTAACAGTAAATGAACAATTCACCAATATTTTATAGCAGACACCACAAACTTCAGTTTTACATTTTAGCAAAGTTGACACATTAAATGTCACTCAAGTCAGACCACTAAAAATAATCCTCTATGCAAACTAATTAATCTGAGAAGGTCTTAGAGTTTTAGTGATGTACTTGAGTCCTTGTGGCACCTGAACATTCCTAGGGGCTCTCATACTGCCTATGGTTTGTGTCATACAGAATTGTGATCATCCCAATGGTCTTCAAAAATTTCGTGTGTTTAGATAGGAAGAAAACTAAAGTTTTAAAAGGGCTTCTAGCCCAAACCATAGTTTTAAATAAACTACTAGGAATAACTTTTGGAACAGTAAAAGAGCTTATACACTACTAAATTACTATTTGACCCTTATTTTTTTTATACTTTCTCTCCTCTCTTCCCTCTCTCTACGCCAACATCTCTCCACAGCCATTTCTGTCCAAGGGGAAGAAAGAAGGAGGCGAGACGTCAAGTCATTGTCACCATAGGAGGAAGCAGATGTCGCTGAGTCGTCCATTGGTGCTTCAATTTTCCGTTGTCTGGTGCTTCCGTTGTCCTTCTTTTGTCTCTCTAGTAGAAGATGAATAGTGCTTCCTTACATGAAATTCCACAGTACGAAGCACTACCCAAACAGGCACGAGGAAGAAAATGAATAGTGCTTCATCCTTCGTAGTATGGAGAGAGAACATGAGTGGAGAGAGAAGAGAGAACAAGAGAGGAAAAAAATAAAAGAAATGAACAGTGCATGGAAGTGGGGTGATGAGTGCTTAGTGATTATTTTTTTTATCTCATAGACTTTCTGATAATTTACCAATCATAAAAGTCTTTCTAGTAATAAACACCCAAATACTTATTTATTTAAAACCACTTTTTTCCATAAATTCTTCTCCAGAAGCCTTTTTTCTAAAAGCTGTTCAAAAACCTTTTTTTTTTCATAAACCCTTTTCTAAAACCCTATCAAAACGTACCCTTGATGTTCTTGTAAAAGGTCTACGAGGAAGTACTCTAGCATTCCTATCACTAGGACCTACAAAAAGCTAATGATTTCCAATAGAACACATGGGTCGATTATGGATTGAGACATTTTCCATTCTATGAATCCCTTCAATTTCAGTCCCACCATGGTCTTTAGGATCCCCAACTAGACCTTCCACTTTTTTAAGAGTGATTTCTTTCCCTGATGAATGAGCTCACGGTTTCTTTGAACATGTGATCCACAATATCTCTATCAGCCTTATGCCCTTCCTCAAGATTGTCTAAGCTAGTTTGGATATTTGCTCCATGGCAGAGTTTAAAACATTAATTTTATTTTAGAACTTCCTATAATTTAATTTTTCTTATACATCTCTAATTTACTAAATTTATTTTTATTTTCTTTTATTATATTTTGGACTTTATATAAATATACGCTGGGCAGGGCAGGTTAGTAGTCTTGACATTTGAAATATGAGACAAGTCGTTGTATTGTTTCTCTCCCAACTTCCTTTCTCTCTTATTCTCTATGTTTCTCTCATCTTCTTTCCCTTCTCCTTTTTCTTTGCTATATTCCCCATCAGGATGTCTTTATAGTTATGGTATCCCAGGAAAGGAGACTTTCTTAAATAACCATCACATATACAACAAAATTTCCAGCAGTCAAATTCAAAACGAGAAGGAGAACCAAAAATTGAAAATTTACAAAGAGCAACTATGATAACACACAAAAAGGTCAACCCAATAACCAAGTTGAAAAACCTAAACGTGCCCTCTGTAAAAGTAAAACAAATTCACAGTTAAGACCCGCAATTCAAAGCTTAATACCCAAAACAAATCTACAGAGGAACATACTTATACAAAACAGCTGGAATTTCAAACTAGGAACCGCAAGGGTGAGAAACAATGGACTATTCACTAATTGCTACTGCCCCACCCCATTCTACCCTACACTGTTATTTCTTCATTTCATACCATGAGGAAAAGATAAGGAAATTGCAGTATATCAAATGCAGAAATCTTAGTTGGATAAATAAGATAATAGTAAACAGAAGCATTACTTCATCTAAAATGGAAAAAAAATCAGAGAATTATCAGGGAAACAGGCACATATATGCATAGACAACAAAGAAATGCAATATCCCTAGTGTTATTGATGCTATTTCTTTAGGTGTTCCAAACACAAGGTGGGACAACAATATGCCACAACATGAATTACCGGACCAGTTAAAAATTCCAAAGGAAGAAAGGCCCCAAGAACAATAAGTATTTTAAGGTTCTTCAGGGGTAGCCTATCAGTTTATAATCACTTTTCTACAGAAAGCAACAGGAAATCTGTTGCAACCCGGCCAAGGATTCACTAATGAGAGAGATCCTTAGCTTCTGATATTAATACGAAGAGAAACAGAATCGGAGTCACAAGAGACTTCCCTGATTCTGACCACATAAACAAAAACATGACATTCACCATTCCCCAACATAAAAAAAAAAAAAAAAAAGCTTAGAACGGAAAAATAAGCTGAAGAAGAATGAAAAACACAAGAATCGATCAGATCTGAGAGGACGAACTCAGACACTCACCTGAATGAAGGGCCGAATCTGCAAAATGCTAGTCAAAGCTGGAGAGAACAAACTCAGATGCTCACCGGGAGGGATGAAGAGAACGAATATGAGAACGAACGACACTACGAGAGAGACAACATCAACGATCGATGACGACGGAGCCGAAGACTGCGGTGGATGGATGACTGGAGAGGGTGAAGATCAAATTAGTCCACTAACGAGAGCTCAGGGCCGAGAAGTATGGCGCCGTTTCTATGATATTGCTCAGGGCCGAGAACGTCGGACTTCAACAACAGAGAATGACGAGCACGACTATGGGTCGTCGCAAATCTGGGTATTCTTCTCCGGCGCGGTTCAGACGACGAGCTGCGAAGGGGGAACTTCCGGGCACCGTGTCTGTTCTCCCTCTGGTTTTCTCCATAAATGACGATTGCGAAGAGGGGGAAGCGCAGACTTCAAAAAAATTAATAGCAAGAAAATTATAAACTTTTCATATTTTATATCCAAATTCTCTCTAATAAATACTACTCCATATTAAATTTAATTTTAACGTCTCATCCTCATTTCAAATCCCACTATCATTTCTAATTATATAATTAAATAATATATTTCTTCTGGAGAGAGTATGTGAGATTAGCTTTAATTTTTATAGGATAATTTTTTTAAAAAATAAAAAAATAATTTGAAAAGATAAATTTTAAGTAAAATAAATTATATGAAAAAAGTAAACTTTTATAAGAAAGAGAATATTTAGATAATTATTATAATTATATAAATTATCAAAAATGATATAAATTAATATAATAATTATATTAAGATAAATTTTATAATATAGATTTGTATTTAAAATAATATATAATTAAATAATATATAAAAGACAAATTTATTATTTATATAATTAATTAATATTCTTATAATATTTAACATATAATATATTTTATAAATTTAATTATATTAAAAAATTAAATAAATTAATATAATTTATTTATTTTAAAATACTTTAATTATTTTTTATTATTAAAAGATAACAATAAAAATAATTTAAAAAAATATTAATAAATATAATTTTAATCTATAAAAATTGAATACGCCTAACAAACTGGCCAAAGGGCCTCTAGGTGGATAAATACCTAGGAATGTGAATTTAAGAAATTACAGTGAAAGAACTTGATTATAATTAAAAAAAAAAATATTTGGACGACTCCTAAAGTGAAACAATTCATAACCTTGAATTATGGACAACACCTTGTAAATCACTGAAGGTGAGAAGTAAATCTTCTTGAGCCGAACCTATTTGGTTTGCATACAAATCATAATTTTAAAAATATTTTTAGTTTATACCAAGAATTAAACAAACAGTTATTAAATATTTAAAAATATTTTTAGATTAAATTATATTTTTAAGATCTAAAATTATAATTTTAAATAAATTTTTGGGACTATAAAAGTAATAATAAAAATCACTTAAATTTTTATTAGTACATATAAATTAGGTAGAAAATCATTATAATAAGAACCAGAAAGCACAATAAATAACAATTTGGTGTGGATTAGCATGTTTGAGATTTAATTTCTTTTCCTAAAATGCTTTTATTATTTTTTGATATGTATGGTGATCAAGGTTGTCAAACAGATGTGAACTTGGATTATAAATTCTTAAGAGTTTATTATTATTAATAAATAACTATTAAAAGTACATAATTAAATAATTAAAATGTCAAAAAATGACAACATTTTAATTTAAATATATTTCATATCTAAATTTTAAAATTATATCAAGGAATATTCACATTATTCTCAACATTGAAATTTTTATGAACTTCATATATAAAATTATTAAATAAAATAATTATAAATTCAACGAAAATTATCAAATATTACACTATTACCATTTTCAAATTTTTTTACCATAATCTCCACTCAACTCACCCATTGTTATTTTCATTATAATTTGTTTTATCAACATTTAGGTATATATCGACACAGGGAAAGGGGTTTAGTCCCAAAAAAACATAGGGAAAGAACAGATTTCTTATATGTACCCTGAGGTTGTGAACAAATTTAGTCCCAGCTATTAACCTTAAGCTTTTAATTGGGAGATGCAATTAATCAGCTTTTAACTTGTTCCAAGTTTCAACGTCTATCTCACCCTCTCTCCTACTCTCTTTGATCTTCATTTTTCATTCCCTTATGCATCAAGCCGCTTTACTAATGTTAATAGCACTATTATAAAACAGGTTTTCTAAACCAGTTAAAAATAGTATTATACACCAGACCACGATCTAATGTATAGACAATCCATGTTAAAAGTATACCATCTTTTAATCTGGGTGATATACCGGTATAAAATAAATCTTTTTCTAAATCGGGTTAAAAATTAGGTGTAAAATGCTCATTTTCTAAAGGAAAAATATAACATTTAAACACGTTCCGTTTGACATCTAATGTAGAATGTGCTAATATCTATACCAATTATGAGGTCGTCTAGTGTAGATGAGTACATTTTCTATACTGGTTGTGCATGACTAGTATAGATGAATCCATCTTTTACACCTCACCTGCAAACAACTGGTATAGATGTTATAGACTTTTGTCATCCGGTTTAAATGTTAACTTTTTTTTTAATACGACCTGTTTACTGTTTCATTACCGCATCCCCTAAAGTTTCATAAATAAATAGCCCCAATATACTAAATAAAGAGACAACAATAGAGATAGAGTTCAAGATGACATAGATAAAATTCAATTGCTCATTATTCATTTAATAAAATTCAATATAAAAAGTGCAACAATTTGAACATAAAATTAAAAAAAGGTATTGAAAGGTAAATACTATTGAGAATAAAAGTTTTGAACAAAAAACTCAACTTGATGATTGTGCAGGCCCTCAATATCTTATTCAGGAGATGAGTCAGGTTGATCAAATATATGAAATACCAAATTAAAATCAAATGAATTAAGGCATTATTAATATATATTAAATTGAAAAAAATATGAAATCATTAAAAACACAATTTTACCTCCTCAATCAAGTCAGTTCTATTTGACATGATAATATTGATCATATGTCTAAATATGTATAAGCTGCACAAGTTATTTTCTCTAGGTTGTCTTTGACTCTATAGTATTAACATGATCAAAATTATTTATCATCATCAAAATATAAAGTCTAACAATTAATATTTTTATTACCTTCAATGTGATTCGTTCAAGGTCCTTCACAATTGTGAATGCCGGTGTAGCAAGAAAACATCTAAACGGGACCTACAAGCAACTGGTTTAGATGTGTTCTTTCTTAGACCGGATGTTGGGTATTTTGTGTAGAAAGAACTTTTCTAAACCGGTCCTCAAGGCAACCGACATAGAAATGTTATTTCAAACTGGCTATGAAGTATCCGATGTAATAATTTTCTTCTATAACCATCACATATATATCCGGTATAAATATTTTATCTTATTTATAAAAGTATCACTGGGCATTTTTTAAATGGTCTCAATAAGGGCCAGTTTAGAAATCAGCTTTAGAAAACCTTTTTATAGAGTGTAAATTATACTCTTGTCTTGTTCCTTCTTGAAACCTTTTGGTATGTAAATTCCTCATTGCTAATGAGTATATTTTGGTACTTATATTAGGATTATTCATTTTAGAGTATTTTATTCGAGTAAGTATATTTATAATATTTTTTAGAATAATTAAGATTTACTTTAATTGTAATCTTATCATTATATTTTAAGAATTATTTTATATTTTATGTATTTTTAAATGAATGTACTTAAGGTTTTATAAATAACCCTAAGGTCCTATTCTAGCCTTCTAGATTGATTGAATATAAGTTGAGCATTTTATTTTCCTCATACACACACGACCCTCGAACTCCCCCCAAATTATGAATTCATAATTGGAAGTTCCTACGACATAATAGATGGGTGACTCGTGTTCAGCAACATACCATCAACAAATAGATTTGATATAAAAAAAATAACAATCACCTAATTCAGCAACTCAGCAAAATACCTCAAGAACCTATCTGAATATAATGATAGACAAAACCATGAAAAAGCATCACTAATCCGAAGTGATAGACTAATAGCATCTCAAAATAAAAAAAATAGCTTATATCAATATAATCTATCGTCAACAGCAAGAGCCATCCATTTAAATTTCAAACACAATAAAATGTTATAACTCAAGCTTCACCCAAGAGGGAAGTAAATTTGGTGATAATAAAAAATTTAAAATTATAAACTCAATAAAATCAAGATAGAGTTGATAAAGATATCATCGAACTTAGGAGCAATAAAGAATATGTATGCACAGAGAGTTTATACTGGTTCAGCATAACCAATTGGCCTACATCTAGTTCCTAGAGAGCTCTTATGAGTTTCCACTATAATCCAAGATTCACAGGGCTTTTGGTGGCTCAGTACATTAACAAGAGATGATCTCTCTCACTCCTTTTTACTTCCCATAAGGTTACAATCAACCAACTCAAGAGACTCACTTTTTGAGTATCTCAGATGGAAGATAAAAAGTTTTCTAAGTCTCTCTCAAATAGAGTGGTAGTGATAAATAATGGTGGGATGCATTTAATGTTGTTCTAACACAAACCGCTTTTTGAAGATTTCTATTGTTGATCCTTATTTTGCTTGCAAATGATCTTATAATACATTTTATAATTGATATAACAAGGGTTTATGCAAATGCTAGTTTATAGAACTTTGGGTTGAATTTTAGAAACAAAGGTTGATGATCAATATTATATCTTATGAAGAACAATATGATTTATTGAAGAGTAGCCTTATTGATAAATACATCGATGAATGACTGCATTAGAACAAAGTGACTCTTATCAAATAATACTTAAAAAACTAGCCTTATCGAAGTGTCCTTCAAAAAATGAACTTTAAGTTATAGAGGCTTGGGTTTAGGTTTATCGAAATGTTTATCCAACATAGGTCTTTTCAAAATATTCTTCAATAAAATCCTTTTCTCTTATTTCCAAAACATAAAACATATACTTTTGTTTGAAACATGATTGGTAAACTTATCTAAATGTTTACCGATAAATAGCTTTTTCAAATAGCTTATCAATAAACCTTTGTGTTCATAAACAATTTCATAAAAACTATCCTTGGAATCTACTTTGATGAAAACAACTTGTCTTTATTTAAATTCATAACAATACTTTGAAGACAATATATTCAAACGTTTGTAAGATCATTTTTCTGGAAAGTTTTTCAAGCTTAACTGGTTCAGATAAAGATTTTTTCACAGATTCAAATATCACTTACAATCGTAAGGTAACAATCCACTTAAGAGATCACACTCTTAAGTAATTTAGAGAATGGTTAATACAAATGAAACTCTCTCAATAGAGTAGATAAGATAAACACTTGAGCTCTCTTTCTAAGTCTCTATTTTCTAAGAATATGTATACTCTAAACCAAAAAAATAGAACAGAGACAATCATTGAGTATGATCAAAATGCATATTGAGCAGTTGTTGTATTGTCACACGTTTCTCCCCACTTCTTTATCTTTCTCACTTTAGCTTCTTCTTCTTTTATACTTTGTTCTTCATAAATCTGTTGAAGTAGTCGTTATTGCTAACGTGGATAATTTGGCTCTTTAGTTGACTCTTTGTTAATCTTGATTTGGCATGTAAATAATCTTGAAACATGCTTTGATCCTTTAATCCTTTTCCAAAAAGACTTTTCAGGAAACTTTGATCTTTACAACATTGTAGCGTAATTGGAAACATATATTCAAAATATCATTTAACAATATAGATTGTAAGATTTATCATTTTAACACAACAGAGCAAATAACACATAATCATAAGCTTGAGTGAAACAAATCATGAGCTTATAAAGATCCTTCAGCAAATATGAACAAGCTATACATTCATGAAGATCAAATAAATCAAATTCAAGTAATTTATAAGCTCAACAAATATATTGGCAAACCAATCAGACATTTCAAGATAGTTCAGATTAAGCTTAATGAAGAATCTTATCAAAAATCTCTTCAATAAATATCTGATTGAATTGTTTATTGATAAGAGCATAATGAATTGCACTTTTAATCTTTCATGAATAATATTTCTCAATTATAGATAGATGACTCAAATAAATTAACCAAGTATTATAAGAACTGAATCATCATTAAAACATTTCCAATAATCAAATCACTATTAGAAGTAATAAACAAAATCAAGATTGCAGTTATTTGAATTTGAATCAATTCATCTTCAATTAGGACCAAGATTTAAAAACTTATAATTTGGTACTCGGGTATTGTTCATTATTAATTTTCTATATTGGTAATCCAAATTTAAAAAATAATAATTAATTCTAAAAAAATCGTATAGGGGACTCCAAATTTCTACTTGAAGCTCTTTCATTGTTCTTTAAAGAAAATGTATAAATATGAAATTTTATTAGACCATTCAATATAGTTAATTCATTAAAATTTTCTATTTATATTACCACACAAAGGTACTCTAGATTCTCTATCTCAACTTTGGAATTCATTTCTCTTAGTAACACATCCAATTGAGGCAAACTATCCATGATTTTAGATCTTAGGATGTATACTACATGCTCAAAAAATTTCATGGTTTAATTCATTCATTTGCTAGGTTAAACTAGAGTTAGAAACAAAACTGCTTTAGGACCTATGATTTTGTTATTACCACTTTCTTTCATAATCCTCATTAATTATTCTTTCATGGATAAATCATCCTTTTGACTTCCCGTACATTCATATACATAATGTGAATGTGCCATAATTAGTCCATATATTTCTATTATATATATTGGCATATTATACAATATTTACATAAATGGGAAAGTCATACAACACATGCTTGAACATTGAATTGTCCTTGAACTTGCTCCCTAGGTTTCCCAACCTAATGAATTTCGATTAGCATCATTAAATCGTCCTCTTGGATTTCCCAATGTCCTAAACACATCCATATTGATTATACAATTAACTAGGACCATTAAGTCACTTAATGTGGAATACTAGCTCACTTTTCTCAACCTTATTCTCTTAATTTTATGATTAGTGTTCTAACTTTCTATAAATTTCTCTCATAGGCCAACCCTATACAATTTTGTATGAGGAATCCAAATATAAGCTTGGATTTTTAAACTCACACTCCTTCCCTATATTCTACACTTGGCTGAGAGGTAACATGTCTTGGTGCCAAAATGTCACTTTTGTTGCCAATGCCCAACTTCACTTTCTCAACCTAGTCCCACATAATTTTCCATTCTAAATCCATTGGAAGCCTTAGAATCAACAAAATCACATCCTTGGAATAAAATCCAGTCAAGGCAATGGCATATCTATTGTAACCAAATAATGCATTTCAATAAACTACAAGATAGAACTACTTGAATCCTATATTTTCCAACTTGTTTTACCTATTTCTAACATCACATTCATCTTCTCCTTATACTTTTATATTTCATCTAGTATTCTTAGAGATGGAATAAAATGATTTCTAACCACTTAATCTAACAATTACTCCTCCCAACTACAAGATTAAAGACTTAGGAAAAGATGTTACCTTGTATGCTTGATCAATTAGCCTTTGGATTGCATGATCTTGGCTTGAGAATTCATTTTGCAAGAGTTTCCTTATAGTTCCCAAGTGATTGCTAAGCTACTACTTCAAGGGGTATTATAGAAAAATCTTATATTAGATTAATGGCCAAGATTGCATGATCTAATAGATGGCCAAGATTTAGCCATATATCTTGCTTACATTATCTTCTCTTTTCCTTACATCATCCACATGACATCACTAGGGCCATGTAGCATCCTCCCATGGAAGAAGCAAGCCTCTTGGAAAATCTTGTCCAATTCTATACCGGCTTAGTCAGATTTTCCAGAAACCAAATTGTTTCCTGAATCTAATTTTTATCAGGTTTCATAATTTATTTTCTATCATTAGATTCAGTGTCTGTATTCTTTCTACCTTTAACATTATTGGACTGGGTAAGGATTTTATTACTTGACCCTTGAAAATGACTAAAATGCCCTTAATTCACTTTTATAATGCTAGGGGCATTTTTGTCTTTTCACATCAGCCCTAGTCCTTGATTCATGTACTCCTCTTTAATTTCTTGTCCAGGGTCCTATCATTTGTTAGATATTTGATCTAATATTTTCTGTTTCTATTGTAACTTAATTACTTCAGAAATTCATATCAATTAATTTAGACTTCAAATCAAAATTTTGACTCTAGTCAAATGGATAAAAAAATCCCCTTTACCTTCTCTCCTAAATTCTGGTTTTAGGAATATTTCCATAATTACCATTGTATCCCTGAGTTTTCAAGAATGACATTCATGTCTCTTAATTATTCATAATTACACTTATATTCCCATAACTTCTTATTCACTTTTATTAAAGGAACCTTTATACTTTACACTTTAGTTCCTTTAACTTTCTTACTTAGGCCTTTAAGAACTTTCTTTCCTTGCAATTTAGTCATTCCTTCCACTTTTATCTTTCTATGCCTTAGAGCCTCTTCTAGAGCCTCTAACTTCATTTATATACTTGTCCCTAGGAACTTTTACTATTTACATAATAGTCCCTTTACTTTCTCTATTTGCAGTTTAGTCCTTAAAAGCTCTATATATATTTCTAGGACTTTTGCTCAAAGGGACCTAGTAGATTACCTGTTTTAAGATATTTTATGGGCTTTTGGGCCTAAAAATTTGGATGTTATAATTCTCCACCTCTTAAAATAAATTTTGTCTTCAAAATTTTAGGGCTAAACAAACTCTACTCATAGCCTGACAAACTCTACTCTTGCAGAACTTTATGCATTTGTGCCAAACTTTTATGGCATTTGCACACTTTTATATCACTTCCCCAGGGGTTACCCATCCTTAGGCTACTCTTGCTTGATCATGCTTAACTAAAAATTGCTGATAAAAATATGAAGTACTGGTGCTAACAGCCTCAGACCCTTCTCATACATTCTCTTTTAGATCTTGTTTACTTACTTATCCTTAATTACAGGTTTATCTATAGCCTTATAGTATTTAACCATCAATACTAAGTCTATTTTCATATCACAAAAGTTTTTCTAACATTTGGAGCTAGCCTAAGTACCTCTTGTTAAAGACTTATGGCTCTAACTCTTCTAAATCTAGCTTTCCTTTATTAAATAAAAGAAAATTAAGCTCAACCTAATTAATAATAAGGTTATCTAGAAGAAAATCATGGGTACTCTCTTTATGTTAGTTAACCAATGTAAGAGGTCTCTTCATCTGTCCCTAGTTATCATCTTCCTAAAGAGATATTGTACCTTAATCATGTGGCTCAACAATTTTCCTCAGGCTAGGTTTACTGCGATCTACCATTAGCTCTTTAGGATCTACGTGACCCTAAAACTTTATATTTACTAGTCATACTAGGATCTAACTGCGATCCTCCAGAGTTTAGTATGATTTCCTTATACTGTATCTAGGTCTCTAGAAACTTTGAACTAAAGGATTAAGTTTCCTTTACTTAGTTAGTAACTTACTGAATTCCCTAAAACTATTCCCATAAACTAATATCATTCTCTTAGGCCTTAATCAATTCTCTAGGCCATCTACCTATCTCTTTATGTTTGACTTAAGCCTAATCAATTATCAATTTCTAGGTCACCTATCTATTTCTTTAGGTACCTCATCAGGACTTCAAACCAGATTGGCTTAGGCTAATATGCCTTAGGATTTTTCTTACTCTTCTAGTTGCTCTTACAGTCTATATATTTTGAATGGTATAGAGAGATGACTTATTTAACTGCTTGTCTCTTTGCTTCACCTTTTTGTAAGAGTATTCTGCTTCACTTCTTTAGCAAGCATTATTCTAACATGCATAATGCCCGGGCAACGTGTTGCAGGAATTGCATACTTGTTCATGACTGTATAGCTCTAATATAGTAGCTTAAGCATGTTAAACTCTAATATGTTGATGATGACAAATAATTGAAAAAATATTTCCAAACAAAACTTAATTGATAAAGAGCATCTATCGATAAGCTTTTTGATGAGACATTTATTCGATAAATTATTTGATAAAATAGAAAGAACTTTTGAAGGAAAATATAATTTTTGAAAAGCATTTATCGAAGGTCTATTTGATAAAGTTTCTTATCGATAAAGATCCATAAATCAATCAAATTTGGTTTATGAAAATTCTGAGTCCTTGGACTTAAAACTAGAATTATTTGAAACTCTATTCGATAAATGGTTTATCGAATAAGCCTTTGATAAGACTTGTCAGACTCAGTTTGTGAAAGGTTTACAGACTGAATTTTATGAAAAGATTTATCGAAGAGTTGATCAAACCCAACATCTATCAATAAGATATTAAATAAATCAAATATAAATTTTAAAGAAGTTATTATGTTCTTCAAAGACTTATTTATCAAATAACTATTCGATAATGAGATTTATCAAATAACTCTTCGACAAATAAAGAAGAGTTTCAGAATTTTCAAAAGCACTGATTATCTTCCACATATTTTGCTATTTGTTTTTGATAGAATACTATTTTATTTTTTTAAAAATGATGTAGAAAATCTTATGATCAGAAAATAGAAAGGTTTACAGGTTTAAAATCTGATCATTGAAAATATTTTTACCATCTAGATCACTGAGGTTTCTATTATGTTAAAAGATCTTTACAAGTGATTTAATTAAATTGCTTTGTTCTCAAATTGATCTTTAGAATCTTAAGTCACAAATTTATAAGATCAAATGAAAGAAAGTGAAGATAATGTATTTCAAATTCAAATCACTAGAATCTTGATTTTGTTTGTTGTTTCTGCTGGGGATTTGATTGTTTGAAATATTTTGATGATGAATCATTTCTTATAATGATTGATTGATTTGTTTGAATCATCTATACTTGATTAGACTTAAAATTGTGAAGATTAGGTTACTTATAGTTGATTTAAAGTTTGATTCATTATGCTTTTATCGATAAGTCTATTTAATCAGTATACTTATCGAAGAAGTCTTTGATAAAGATCCTTATGTCAAGCTTAAACTGATATCTGATTGATAGTTTTGAAATATCTTTGTTAAGCATATGAAGTACTTGGATTTGATTGAATGAATGATCTTCATGAATTTTATAGCCTTATTTTATTTGTTGAAAGATTATATGCTTATAGATTTCTATACTAAATATTTTCAATAAGCCTATGATATATGATATGATGATTATCTTATGATTTTGATCTAGATTGATAAATGATCTTTTGAATCTTTTCTTTCTAAATTATATTACAATTTTATGAAGATCAAAGATTATTTGAAAGTTTGAATGAAAAGAATTGAAAAGGATATTCTTCAGCATTTATCAATAAGCTATTCAAAGAGTTTATTTATCAAATAACATTTGATAAATGATGTATTATGAAATGTATTGATAAATATGAAAATATATTTTGAAAGAATATTTTTCAAAAAGTTTATCGATTAGGACATTTATCAAAGAACTATTTAATAAATCATGAACTATCTATTTACAATTCATTGAAGATTTATCGAAGTCCTTTTCGATAAAACTGATTATCAAAGAACTGCTCGATAATAATTAACAGTTTCGAATGCAATTCTTCAGCAATTTATCGAAGACCTTTTCTATAAGGGGGTTCTTTGATAAGCTTTTTGTTAAGTTAAGCCATTTTTTGAAAAGTGTTTTAAACAAGACTTTATTAGATTTTGTTTTTTGATTCTAAATCATTTGGTATCATTTGCTATATGCTTATAATGATTATATACCATCTCAAAAGTATGTTTAAGAACATTTGCAAATTAAATAAAGAGATCAACGAAAGAATCAAAAGCATATTATGTATATATCAACAATAACAGCTATATTCATCAATGGTTACTTCAATGGTATTATTAAGAACCAAGTATAAAAGAAGAAGAAGCTAAAAATGAGAAAGCTAAAGAAGTTAAGAGACTTAAGAAGGGATGCTTACAATGCACTATGATCATATACACAGTGATAGTCTTTGTTACACTATATTTCTCATCTCTATAGTCTCTGTTATACACTATTTCTCATCTTTTAGTAAATAGCATATCATTTTCTTAGAAGAGATCAACATGAGAGCTTGAGCGTAAGGGTGTATCAAAATTCGCTCTACTGAGAGAGTTTTATTTGTACAAGTCATTCTCTAATTTGCTAAAGTGGATTTTTGAGTATAACCTTACAGGTATAAGGGGAGTGAGAGGGATTCTCACTAGAAAGTGACCTTATGGGTTGTAAAGGGAGAAAGGGAATTCTCACGTGATTGTATTGAGGCACAAAAAGCCCTCTTAGGTGATACAAATAGATTCAGCATTTGGTATCAAAGTAAAGTCACTTGTTAAAGGTTCTAACAATTTCAAGTGTAAAGATCATGGTTGTATCTAAGTATAAAATACTTTCTGTAGATTTTGATATAACTATTCCTCATGTTTTAGAAAATTCTGAGTTTTTATATTAGAAATGTTGGATGATCATATATTAAAAACTCTTGATTTTAATGTGAGGAGAATGTTTTCAAATGAGTTTGATTTTAAACTAAGAAAATATTGGAATGAAAATAAAAATAAATTGTTTTATTTGAACCTTAAAGCAATGAAAATTTTATACAATCTTTATCTAAAAGCGACTATCAGAAAGTCAAATTTTGCTCTAACGTCAGAGATATTTTTAAGACTCTTGATTCAATCTATTCCCCTGACAATTACGTTAAAGTTGATAGTGTTGACAATTTATTAGTAATTAAAAGTTACAAATACTCTATCAATAAACAAATAGAAGATAGTGCTGAAAAGGTGGAAGCACATAATATCTTTCTAAATTGGTCAACACAGAGAAACATGGGGAAAAGAGAATCAAGAGGAGCTTGATGTTTATGAATATGATGAATCATCATTCAGAGCTCAAAGTGCATCAACACTAAATCATTTCAATTCTTCTTGTGAATTTATGAAAATGATTTCAAATATTTTCATAAAATGATTTTTTAACCAATTATTAATGTTTTGCATGATATCATTGAAAGATTTATTAGGAAGAAAGAAATTTTGAACAATAATTATATATTGCTTCAACTAGACTAACAAGATACTTGTAAGGATATAAATAATAAACATCATTTTGTTGTCTATAATTATTTTGGAAAACAAGGTCACATTTATTACATGTGTCAATTTAAAAGAAATTTTAATGTGAGAATAAATCTATTTGGGCTCCTAAAGGATAATCAAGGTCCAAAACTAATGCTCAAGGACCCAAAGTCAAATGGGTATCAAAATTTCCTTCCAATGTTTCAAATGTTCAGGATAACATTAAAAGGAATATATACGGTACAAAGAGAAAAAGGGCATCCAAGAGTTTTCCATGCATTAGTGAAAGCTATATCATTAAGGAGAACTCAGAAAATCTATTGTTTCTACTACTAAGGCAAAAGAGAAAGGCCGAGGAGTGTGTTCTACCTCAATAATAGACTATCATACTTTACCATTCAATTATCTTGAGGAGAACAGAAGAAGGCAGATCTCTTGAACATCAAAGTTCATATGAACTGAGAGACCGATATGAGCAATTGACAGAATAAATCAAAAGATGCAATAGGTACACAAAAGCAATCCATCTTCCACATGAGGTAAAAGGTAAAATGGTAAATTTCATGCAATATATCTATAGAGCATGTGAATTGCATTACTCTGTTTCCTACAAACTAACTATTGATAGATCAAAGCTAAGATAGATACCAAAAAAAGGAATCTAGTTAAATTGTTTTGTAGGAAATCTGATAGAAAGATTCATCTGTAGCAACAAAGAAAGATAATTCAAATATTGATAAAGATGAACCAATAAAGTTTGAGTTTTGGTACTGGAGAAAAATTCATCAATTCACCTGAATCAAGCTCGTTCCACAAGGACAAGAAGAAAATAGAGTGAAATCCAATATTTACCTCTTTATTGTACTTAATTGAATTTTGGATTATAGTAATGAATATTTATTCCTTGTTAAACTCCTTTAGCAATAGACTTTTAAAAAATATTTTCAGATTACTAATGGATAAAACAATGTATATTTCATAAATTCATATTTCAAATACATATATTGCATGGATTTTAGTTCACAATTTTATCATGATTTATAAAAAATGTATATCCATGATTTGAAAAATAAAGTTAAAATTCAATTCTTGCATCAAATATTTTGACTGCATTAAATACATGAACATGAATTAAAAACTCATTTTTGAAATATGTGGGAATCAGGTTTGGAGATTAATACACTTGTATGAAATTTCAAATATACTCCATATCCATTTGATAGTCATCATCTTAATTGTGCTATCAAATGTTTGAACTTCTTATACTCGACCGAGTTAAACATCATTTACATGAAGTTCAAGCTTATATGTTTAAAAAAAGGAGAAAAATATTTTAGTACATCAAAACCTTATGCTTAACATGATTATTCATAGGAATATACTTGCTACTTTAATCATTTGGACTAAAGGGTAAATGTGCTTCATGTTCAATCATCACTTGAAAATTAAATGAGCAAAATCCTTGAACTATTTATCTTGCTAATATCCAATTCTACTTTTGCTCATATGGAAAATCCCAAATAGATTATCACTGATATTACTCTCCAATCTGATGACCTTATTAATTTTTCAAAGGCCTAATTTTTGAAAAATCAATTGAATTTGTTTTCCTTCAAAAAGAAATATTATTCATCAAAGATAGACTCATTCTAAAGAATGAGAGATTCATATTTATTATGTGCATATTATCTTATAAGCTAATCTCTACTCATCTGCACAAACTAAGAATTGATATATTTTGACAATGAGTTACCTTTATATGGTCTTACATAAAAATCATTACTGTTAATATAATGGACAATACTAACTATTCTACAATAAAAAAAGAAACTTTATATTTATGTCAGAAGAATAAAAAAAGATCTCAATGGACTACACTATAGTACATCAAGCTTGAGATCATAGAATTAGTACAAGTGAGCATTGAGCAACAAAGTTCAATTGGCAACAATCAACATGGATCATCATCATGGCCAATGTAAAAGATGCTCAAATACAACAAATAGAGGAAGGCAATAGAATTTCATGGATAAATTCATTCATCATATTTTCAAAACTGAATAAGCATCTTGTAACCCTCTCTCTTTATATTGAAAATATAATGTTTATGTGCTATATGTGTTTTTGTGCTTTTGAGTTTCTTGTGGTGCATCATGTTTTAAAGAAAAGAATTACTGATTTTTCAAAACTTATCACAATTTTTTCTCTTTCTTTTTTTAAACGTATTAAAGAAGTTAACGATAAAGGATCTTATCGATAAAAGATTCGATAAAATTGAGAAAAGATATGTGTTTTATCTTTTTGAAAATCTATTCGACAAAGTCATTTATCGAATATGTATTCGACAAGAATGAATTATTTTGAAATTGTTGCAAAATATTATGTGTTACTTTTTATCGATAAATTCTTCGAAATGAACACTTATCAAAATGTTATTCGATAAATTTTGTTAAAAAGCATTTAAATTTATCGAACAACTTATCAATAAGGCTATTTATCAAAAATCTATTCAATAAGTAAAGCATTTTTGGAAAAATAACTAAATTTTTTTATCAAATAATAGTTTGACAAATGTGTTTTTCAAAGGGTTCTTCAATAAATTTTGTGTGATATATATGAATTGGGTAGATACTTATCTAACACTTTATCGATAAGGGAGCTCATCAAAGCAGTATTTGATAAATATTTTACTGTTGTTTGAAGATTTATTGATAAATACTTTGAATAAGACACTTATCAAAGAACTTATCTATAAATCATCAGTTATTTATTGAAAATATGATCGTTACTATTCAGTTCATCAAAACTATTTTTGAAAAATCTATCAGATTCTCTCGACCCAAAGCTCAAATTGTTCCCATAACTCATATTTAGCAATCAAAACTGTCTAAATCTTTTCCCCAACCTTCCAAGACAATTCTTACATCTAAATCCTTAATCTACCTTCCTCTTCATCATAAAATCTTCACTATACATCATCTTTTCTGTCAGGCAATAGCAAAAACCAAGGTACCTAAAGCTAGGTTAGCACAAGTAAAAGGAAATAGAAAGGGAGATACTTTAAAAGTGGCAAAGGACAAGAAATCATCATAGGCCCAGAAGCACGTACAAGAAATTTCTGCTCGACAAAGTTCTCATCTACCTCAAAAAGAAAGAAAAAGAATGAGACTCCTCCTTAAAGTAATTCTGGGTCTTCATCTTTAAACTTTACTTCTCTACTATTACTCTCTGATAATCTGGACTAAGGAGTAAATAAAGGGAAGTTGAAGGCATAATATGCTTATAGGGAATTTTGTCATGTCATTGTTATAAACCTAAATTATTTAAAGCACAACAACAAGACTAAGTTGGATCTAAGTAACCCTATGAAGTACCATGAAATCTGGTTAGGATTATACCATTCTTATTGCCCTGAAGTAGTCAAAAGATTTTATTGCAATATGAGAGTGGTTGATGAGGCTACTGATAATGGTGAGTAGACATCTTATCACAGAGTTAAGAGGAAGAGAAATAAGGTTGGATTCAAATATAATCAACTTGCTAATAAAAACTACAGACTTTGAAGAAAGGCTAGAACTATCTATGAGATAGATTTATGAGATTCTGATGCTAAAGGACAACTTCTCGAGTGATCTGAAGTTTGTTCCAAAATATATGTGTGCTTATAATAGGATAATCCACTACATATATTTAAGAAGTTTGGTCAACAAGTATGGGAGCTTTATATATATTACTCAAGAAGATTATGGGATGCTAGAAAGGATAATCAGTAGGAAGAAGATCAACACTAGAGATTTGATCTACAACAAAATGAAGAATTTCTATTTCTTAACATCCAAATCCATTATAATACCTTATCCTCAACTATTTTTTCTCTTCCTTCAACACTATAACATAGAATATCTAGAGAAATGGGAGAAAGAAGTAAAGGTGACAAGATTTGGGGCTGAACAGATCCATCGAATGAGAATTTCTTTGCCACTAACAGATAGAAGGAAGAAGTCACATAAATGGTATAAGGCTATACAACAAGATGAAGCTAAATCTTCAATTGCTCCTACTGCCCCTATTACTATACCTTCATTTGCTCAAACAACTGTGCATCATATGGTCCAACAAGAGCTTAGAATTTTTAAAGAAGATATGCTTGCTCAAGGAAAACATGAAGACATCTCATTATGAACCTAACATTTTTGAGCTACTCAAAGAGTTTGGACAATCTTTGGAGAACAAGATGGTCTCAAAAGTTGAAAAAGGAATTCAAACTAGCATGAATCATTCAGCCACTCTTCTTAAAATAATTGTGCTACAAACACAACTATCGTATTTCTGAGATAAAAGGTGACTGAATTGAAGAATCAAGTTGTATCTATCTCTTCTAGTCCTCCTAACCCAACTCATCCATTAACCTCTACCCCTAGATCTACCTATAACTTACCTTACCCACAAAGTTCCATTTATAGGACTTCAGGACCCTATTTTTGATATATGTCAAAAAAGAGGAGAATAGATGAACTAGTTCAATTTGTGTTTGTTTTTGAATCTTTTGTAATTGTTTGAAATGAATGAAAACTTATAATACTCTATGTTTGAATTACGTGTGTTTGCATTTATGCATTTACTCTGTGTTTTCATCTGTGCATTTACTAATTTGTGCTAATATGATTGTATCTCAATATTGTGCTTTGTTTATCTCACTACTTAATTTTTAAGTTGCAAATATTTCAAAGATTCTCAATTAATTTTTGACATCATAAAAAAGGGAAGAAATGTTAGACTCTAATGTTTTGATGATGAAAATTAATTGAGAAAAGATTTTAGAAAGAAACTTAACTGATAAAGAGCATTTATCAATAAGCTTATCAATGAGACTGTTATTCGATAAGTTATTTGATAAATTAGAAATAACTTTTGAAGAAAAATATGATTTCTAAAAAGCCTTTATTGAAGACCTATTCGATAAGGTTTCTTATTGATAAAGACTCTGATAAATCAATCAAATTTGGTTTATGAAAATTCTGAGTCCTTGGCCTTAAAACTGGAATTATTTGAAACTCTATTCAATAAATGGTTTATCGAAAAAGCCTTTGATAAAACTTGTAAGACTCAGTTTGTGAAAGGTTTACGAAAAGAATGTTATGAAAAGATTTATTGAAGAATTGATCAAACGCGAGATTATCGATAAGATGTTCAATAAATCAAATATGAATTTCAAAGACGTTATTATGTTCTTTAAAGACCTATTTATCAAATAACTATTCGGTAAAGAGATTTATCGAATAACCCTTTGATAAATAGAGTATCAGAATTTTCAATAGCATTGATAGGTGATCTTCCACATATTTTGCTATTTGCTTTTGATAAAATACTATTTTATTTGTTTAAACATGATTTAGAAAAACTCATGATAAGAGAATAGAAAGGTTTATAGGTTTAAAATCTTATAATTGAAAATAATTTTACAGTCCAGATCACTGAGGTTTTTGTTCTAACAAAAGATATTTATAAGTGATATAATTAAGTTAGTTTCTTCTCAAATTGATATTTGGAATCTTAAGTAACAAATTTATAGAATCAAATGAAAGAAAGTGAAGATATGTATTTCAAATTCAAATAACTAGAATCTTGATTTTGTTTGTTGTTTCTGATGGTGATTTGATTATTTAAAATATTTTGATAATGATTCATTTCTTATAATAATTGATTGATCTGTTTGAATCATCTATAGTTTGATTAGACTTGAAATTGTGAAGATTATGTTACTCATGCTTGATTCAAAGTTTGATTCATTATTTTGTTATCAATAAGTCTATTCAATCAGTATAATTATTGAAGAAGTCTTCAATAAAGATCCTTATGTCAAGTTTAAACTGATATATGATTAATAGTTTGAAATATCTTTGTTAAACATATTAATTACTTGTATTGGATTGAATGAATTATCTTAATGAATTTTATAGCCTGATTTGATTTGCTGAAAGATTATATGCTTATGAATTTCTATGCTAAATATTTTCAATAAGCCTATGATATCTGATATGATGATGATGTTTTTATTTTTATCTAGATTGATAAATGATCTTTTGTATATTTTTTTCCAAATTATATTACAATGTTATGAAGATCAAAGATTATTTGAAAGTCTATTTGAAAAGATTTGAAAAGAAAATTCTTTAGCATTTATTGATAAGCTATTCAAATAGTTCATTTATCGAATAACATTTCGATAAATGATGTATTATGAAATGTATCGATAAATCAGAAGACATGTTTTGAAAGAATATTTTTCAAAAAGTTTATCAATAAGGACATTTATCAAAGAACTATTTGATAAATCATAAAATATCACTTTGCAATTCATTGAAGATTTGTCGAAGCCTTTTTAGATAAGGTTAATTATCGAAGAATTGCTTGATAAGATTTAAACTCTTTTAAAGGCAATTCTTCAACAATTTATCAAAGGCCTTTTTGATAAGGGTGTTCTTCGATAAGTTAAGCCATTTTACTAAAAGTATTTTAAACCAGACTTTATCATATTTTGATCTTTTATTCTAAATCATTTGGAATCATTTGCTATATGCTTATAATGATTATATGTCATCTCAAAAGTATGTTTCAAGATCATTTACAAATCAAATGAAGAGATCAATGAAAGAGCCAAAATCATAAGATGCATACATAAGCAATAATGACTATATTCATCAACGACTATTTTAATGGCTACTTCAATGATATTGTGAAGAACTAAGTATAAAAGAAGAACTTGAAAATGAGAAAGCTGAAGAAGTTAGGAGACTTAAGAAGGGATGCTTACAATGCACTACGATCATATACACAGTTATAGTCTGTATTACACTTTGTTTCTCATCTTTTGGTTCATAGCATATCATTTTCTTATAATAGAGAAATGTGAGAGCTTGAGTTTAAGTGTGTATCAAATTCACTCTACTGAGTGAGTTTTATTTGTATAAGTCATTCTCTAATTTGCTTAAGTGGATTCTTGAATTTTGTAACCTTACAGTGTAAGAGGAGTGAAAGGGGTTCTCACTAGAAAGTGACCTTACGGGTTATAAGGGTGAGTGAGAGGGAATTCTCACATGAATGTAATGAGGCACCAAAAGCCCACAGAATCTTGAAATATAGTAGAACACTTAGTGGTGCTATGGCGATTGGACATAGGTCAAGTGGATTGGACCAAACCAGTATAAATTGACTTGTGCAATCTCTTTTTTCAACAACTTCTTTCTGCAGTGATATTGTTCTAAACTCCTCTCATTGATTTTATTCAAATATATTTTATGAGTTTTTAAAAATTTTAAAATCACCAAATTCACCCCTCTTAGGTGATATAACCAGATTCAACAAAGCATTCCTTTCCGTAATATACATATCTCTAACACTCAGAGCTTAACATAACTCTAATTGGAGTTTAATCATATTTTTCACAAATGTAACATAATGCCTGGCCTTCAATGCAAGGAGTAAAAACTCTTAGTTGCTACTACATATGTAGCATGTTAGATGAATGACAAGTTATCCCTACAAGAGGGAATCTCTATTTCTATCTGCAGCTAATTTTATTTTTTCTACTTATAGAGTTACAAGGAGAAGACTTATAAAGTTCTCTTCCTTATACTTATTTTTGTACTTTATTAAGCTTAGTAACATTTAAGCCTAGCTATGTTCTTGTCCAATCATACTTCTATTGGAATATAGTCAACTCCGCTTGCCTTGCCTCAGCTACTATTCTCTATTCTTAATAGAGGACATGTAACTTTTACTAAAGCAACATCAACTCTATCTACCTTTCCTACTCATATAGGGTATCTTGCTCTATCTAAAGTAATGTTATGTTTGACTCAGAGGACTAGTTCCCAATTCTTAGGAAAGAGTGGGTGGCTAGAACTTTCATACATTGCATCCCTACTCTGGAGCCTCTCAACTAACACCAAGTGATACTCAGTCACTTAACATTATCGTGAACATACTTGTCTCTTATCTAGTTCATTGTATTTATTTGTATCATTCTCTATCTGTTTATCATCTCTTTTTCTTGATCCCCAAGAATTTCACTGAGGCTATCCATCTTGAGTTTACTATCTCTAAGATCATTTTCATCTATTCAAAAATTTGAGATAGTTCTTCTATTAGGCTGCTTATACTTAACAAGACTGCATTAATTCCTTTAACTTAGGTTGCCACAATATCCTCTTGCTAAGGTATAGACTCAAACCCTTACTATCTTATCTGGCTATCATTCATTACTCCTTCTTAGATAGGGGAGTCTCATTGTCTTTGAACAGTGACTACCTTTCTCTTAACCTCTGCTAGTCTTACTTAACTTTATTCCATCATAACATCTCCTGCCACCCGAAGGACATCCGTGTCCTGTCCTCACTGGATACCTAACCAAGTCAGTACTTTTTTTCAGTTAACTGAGGAAGGGTATGACTCACATCTCTATGCCATTAATACTTTTAGGTTCCCCTATCTTCAGAAATCATTAACAAGCGAGAAGCTGTCTCTAGGTTCCTTTAAAACTTAACTAACTGAGAATTCAAACTTCATCTCTTATTGATCCTCAATATTCATTTTCCCTAAAACATTAACCTCCAATCCATAAACTTTAGCTAAACTATGAACAAGTAACATGTCACTAACTTTAACCTCAACCTAAACTGGGTCTTATATAATCCACTCCGTACTTAGTATCCTAAGTAAAGCATTTCTGTCTTGTACCATAATCTCTGTCCTGTGCCTGTGCTAGAACCTCTACTCTACCAAAATGATCCTCACTTTTACCCCTCAGAGAACACATTCAAAAGCAATTTTGATTAGCGGAAGCTATACTTAGGCCCAAATTTAAATATTTAAAATTATTTAAAATTGGGTCCTTGAGTACTGTTTATTGTTCATTTTTTAGATTGGCAGTCTAACTTTAAAAAATCATAATTAATTTTAGAAAAATCGTATGGAGGAGCTCCATATTTTTACTTGAAGATATTTCATTTCTATTTAAAAGAAAAATATAAATATAGAGTTTTATTAAACCATTTAATACAGTTATTTGTTAAAATTTACTGTTCATATAGTCATTTATGAAACTTCTAGATTCTCTGCCTCAACTTTAGAAATTTATTTCTTTTAGTACAATAACTAATTGAGGCAAACTACCCTTGATTTTTAAAAATTGGGATGTGTAATACATCCTCACCAAATTTCATAGTTTAATTCATTTATTTTCTAGGTGAAACTAGAGTTAGAACAAAATTGTTCTAAGACCAACATTTTTACCATTACCACTTTCTTTCATAATCCTTATTAACTATTCTAGCATGCATAAATCATCCCCTTAACTTCCTATACATTCATATACATCATGTGAACATGCCATAATTATTTCATACATTTCCAATACATATATTGGCATATTATACAATATTTACATAAATAGAAAAATCATACAATACATGCTTGCAAGATGGATGTTAATGCATGATATGCCATTTTACTTAAACTTACTTTAGTTAATGACATGCCATCATGCTTTATGATTTGTCCAAAATGCATGGCCATGTAAATCATGTTATAGGAAGCATTTTGAACAATATTTATCATGTTACAACATCATTCAATCAACTCAAATATCTCAACGCATAAGCATACCGCATCAAGCACATAAAGGGGTAAGTCTACTACCTTGTACATAAGCTTTTTCCTTTGTCCTTAAACTTGCTCCTTAGGCTTCCTAACCATAATGAATTTCAGTCAGTATCATTAAATCATCCTCTTGGATATCTCAAGGTCCTAAACATATTCACATTGATCATACAATTAATTAGGAGGACCACTAAGTCACTCAATGTGGAATACTAGCTCACTTTGCTTAATCCTATTCTCTTAATTTTATGATTAGTGTTCTAGCTTTCTATAAATTACTCTCATAGGCTAATCCTACAAAATTTTACAAGGGAATACAAATATAAGCTTAGATTTATCAAACTCATAATCCTTTCCTATGTTTTGCACTTGGCTGAGAGGTAGCATATCTTAGTGCCAAAATGTCACTTTTGATTCCAATACTTCCAACTTCACTTCCTCAACCTAATTCCATATAATTTCTATTCTAAATCTATTAGAAGCCTTAGAATCAAAAAAATCATCCTAGAAATAAAATCTTGTCAAGGCAGTAGCATATCCATAACACCAAATCATGCAATTCAATCAACTACAAGCTAGAACTACTTGAATCCTATCTTTTCCAACTTGTTTTACCTATTTCTAACATCAAATTCATCTTATCCTTACACTTCTAGATTTCATCCAGCATACTTAGGGAGGGAATAAAATAATTTCTAACCACTTAATCTAACAATTACTCCCAACTACAAGATTAAAGACTTAGGAGAAGATGTTACCTTGTATGCTTGATCAATTAGCCTTTGGAATGCATGAGCTTGCCTGGAGAATTCATTTTGTAAGAGTTTTCCCCATGGTTCCCAAAGTATGTATTCTTCCTACCTTTAATATTATTGGATTGGGTAAGAATTTTATTACTTGACACTTAAAAATGACAAAAATACCTTTAATTCACTTTTATAACACTAGGCAAATTTTCGTCTTTTCATATCTTACTAGGCTATTTCTCAGCCCTACTCCTTTATTCATGTACCCCTCTTTAATTTCTTATCCAGGTTCATATCATTTGTTTGATATCTTATCTAACATTCCCCGATAATTTCATTATAACTTCAATTACTTTAGCAATTCATATCAATTAATCAGAGCCTCAAATCAAAATTCTGATTATGATCAAACGGATCAAGAAAATCCCCTATACTTTCTCCTAAATTGTGGTTTCTGGGAACATTTTTATAATTACCATTGTATCCCTAACTTTTTAAGAATGATTGTCCCTTAATTATTCATAATTACACTTATGTTCCCATAACTTATGACTACATTCACTTTTATCAAAGGAACCTTTATACTTTAACTTTAGTCCCTTTAACTTTCTTACTTAGGCCCTTAAGGTTTCTTTCCTTGTAATTTAGTCATTCCTTCCTCTTTCCTCTAGCTGCTCTTACCGTTTCTATATCTTATAAATAGTACAGAGAGATAACTAATGTAATTATTCTTTTCTTTGCTTCACCTTTTTGTAGGAGCATTCTGCTTTACTTCTTTAGTAGGAGCATTATTCAAACATGCATAATACCTAGGCAATGTGTTACAGGAACTATATACCTGCTCATGAATGCTTAACTTCAATATAGTAGCTAAAGAATTCCTCTCCTTTATTACCTTGAGCATTTCACTTATGTGATTGAATCTTTCATGAGTTCTAGTTCTTAGACTCTAATATTTTGATGATGATAAATGATCTTTCAAGAAAATGAGATTTTTGAAGACTTGTTCAATAAGAGCACTTATTGATAAAGACTTCGGTAAGTAAGATATAGACTCATTTTGCAAAAATATTTTACAAAAGGAATTTATCGAATTATTAACTGATAAAGACTTCGATAAAGGAATTTATCAATAAGCTTGCAAAACTTGTTTTCAAAAGGCTTTTATTGAAGTATTGATTGATAAAAGTATTTGATAAATGAAGTCAATCATTTAGTTCTCTCTATTTTTGAAAGGCCTTATTGATAAGGGTATTTTTCGATAATGTCTTCGATAAATATCGACACTTTGACATTAAGTATATTTCAAGCATCATTTATCGAAGTATTAATTGATAAGGGAATTTATCAATAAATACTTCGATAAATAGAGAAAAATTCAATTTGTCAAAATCACAGTGTTGAATTGATAAATAATTTTGCTGATGACTTATTTTTTGAAAACGATGTTACCTTGTTATAATTATCTACCTCTCAATATTTTATGAAATCTTGTTTGACAAATATCACATATGAGAAAATATTAAATATGGAGTTTGAAAATATGATTCATTGTTCTTAAAGGTGATTTATTGATAAGCTATTCGATAAATAAGGACAAATTGTTATGCAGTCTGTTTCAAGTTTCATTTGTTGAAGTATTAATCGATAAAGTCATTTATCAGTAAAGACTTCAATAAATACATAAGTAGAAAACTCAGTTTCTAAAATTTTATGAAGTCTATTCACATTTGTTAAAGCATTTATTGTAAATACTTTGATCAACACTTTAACAAATAAGATAAATTTTAGTTTCTGAATATGTTAAAGTTTAAACTAATAATCCTTTGAATAATGATCTTAATGATCTTATGACTTGCTTTACTTTGATAAATGATCTTATGAATTCTTATTTCTAAATATATTACATTGTTTGAGAAAAAATTAAACATCAAAGAAAGTTTGAAAGTATGTTCTTCAAATCGATAAACTATTTTGACAAACAAACATATTTATAGAAGAACACTTTGATAAATTGACTATTGTGAAATGTTTTGAAATGAATCTTATTTTAAATAAGTCTGAAAGACAATGTTATAAAAATGATAGTTTTTTGAAAGGCTATTCTATCGTGTTGTTTATTGAATTCATGTTCGATAAGAACAAAAACTGATTCAAAGCAATATATTTCATATTTATTGAAGTCATTTTTGATAAAGCATCTATTCGATAAACACTTCGATAAATTCAACTGATTTTTGAAAAGATTTTCAAACCAGATTTTGATAGACTAAATAATTATGAATTAATTATTATATGCTTAAACTCTTCATATATTTTTTATGAAACATATTTCCAAATCATTTTCAAGCAAAGAGAAGATCAAATAAAGAAATATACCAAAAAGCAAAATCTGTCAGAATGTATTGCGTTAGCAACCAACATCTATCTTCTTCAATGGTTATCCAACAGATATTTATACAAGTCAACTATAAAAAAAAGCCGTAGAAAATATTGAAATTAAAAGCCACGTAGGGATGCACAACGAAGTATAACAAACATTAGCGAACAATGTTCTTAAATTATTCATGGCTACTATGTTTCTCATTTTCTAAACAAAGCATGTTTCTTCTTTAAAGAGAGAAACTTAGAGAATATGATCTTTAGTGTTTATCATCATCACTTTTCTAGAGAGTGATAGAAATCTTTTTTTCCTTATTTGAGATACTCAAGAGTGGGACTCTTAAGTAGGATTGTAACCTTATATGGAATAAGGGGAGTAAGAACAATAGCCTCGCAAGTGTTATACTTAGACACTAAGCCCGTGAGTCTTGAAAAATAATGGAATACTTAAATGAGCTCTGAGGAATAGACGTATGCAAAGTGGTTAGGTTAAACTAGTATAATTTATCTATGTGCATCTTTTCTTCTCTCATCGATGATATCTTTATAAACTCAATCATTGTTTTACAATTTAAGATTAAAATTTTTAATATCACCTAATTCACCCCCTCTTGGATGAAATAACCATTCAAACATTTGGTATTAGAGTATGTCACTTATTTAAATTATCTAACGATCTCAAGTACAAAGATTATGACTAAGTATGAAGGTTTTGATTATATTATTCTTATTTTCTAAAAATATTGATTTTTGTTTTTAGAAAGCTTTGATGATAATATTTTTAAAAACTATTGATTTTGATATGAGATATATTTTTACAAATGATTTTGATTTCAAAATAAAAAAGGATTAGACAAAAAAAATAAAATGTACTTCTTGAAAATTACAGCAATGAAAATTATGTATAGTGATTTAGCTGAGAGTGACTATGGAAAAATAAAATCTTGCTCTAGTGCTAAAAATATTTTAGATACTCTTGACTTTATTATGCTTCTAACGACTGCGTTAAAGTGAATGATTCTAACAGCTCATTTGAACAAATTGTACCTAAAACTAAGCAAAATCTCAGAACCCTTCCACAAGTCTTATAGACAAGAGGAAGATAAGTATCAAGAAGAGCTTAACATGGACAAATCAAATGAAGATAAATCATTATGTGGAGGTCAAGATATATTTATGGTAAGTTTTTCCAATTCTTCGAGTATATTTATGAAAAATAATTTTGAAAGATTGTATAAAATTGTTTTTCCAACCTATTATTGATTATGTTTCGAAAGGCAAATATATTTTGCATTCTAAGTTTGATAATATTGGTGAAAAATGTAATGGGAAGAAAGAAGTTATGCAAATTGATTATTTGAGATTGTTTCCACTCGACCTACACAGTACTTGGAAAAATATTTATGAAAGACATCATTCTATTATTTGTAATTATTGTGGTAAATTAGGTCACATTTCTCACATATGCTATATTAGAAGAAATACTAATGTGAGAGATAAAGCTTAGGTTCCTAAAGGACAAGTAAAGTCCAATGCTCACAATCAAGGACCCAAATATAAGTGGGTACCAAAATGTCATAGTTCTTTAATTTTGTAGGATATCTCCAAGAATGGATAGATTTGCCCAAAGAAGAAGAAAACTCCTAAGAGAGCTACTCATATGATTAACAAGAAAACTCTTAGAGAACCCATTACTTGAGCTACAAAGATCATTCATAATGAAAAGCAATGGAGACAAAAGAAAAAGATACCTCGCATCTCAAGGATAAATTATTGCAAAGTACCATTCAACTACCTTCATGAGATCAAGAGAAATAGGATTTCTCAAGCACTAAGTAGATTGCAAACTCTCAAAGCAAGAAATCCAAAGTCTCAATATCATAAAAGAGATTAAGTGGGGACTATGCTCAAAAGAAGGATGTTAGAATTCATCCATACTCACCTATATTGTAAGAATGTTTTGTACACCTACATTTCTCCTTAAGCATTAAATTACATGTTTTGATGATTAACTTGCTGACTTTAGCGTCAATGTACAAAAAGTTATTTTTTTACAATATACTCTTATTAATTATCATAAAATAGTCTATATTAAATTTATTTTGCTCAATCAAATTGAGATTGATATTTAGGTTCAAGTTTACAAAAATATTTTTTGTCATTAAAGGAATGAGGCAAATTAATAGTAGGTGAGATATTTCGAGTAATCCTTACTAAGAAAAGGTAGAGTCAATCGTCATATTTGACTCTTTGATTTTAATGGTTCATAAAGGTCCTTAGGAATAAATATTGCACTACTATGAAATTCTATTTTCATATCCATTAGAAAATCTATTTGACAAATATACATCTAAAGGGATTGCAATATTCAATAGTTCAGTTCCTTATGCATACATAATTTGAAAAGAAAATATCTTTTATATGTACAAAGTAATTATGCCCAATTGACTTAAATTGGTTATATCTTTAGAGCATGTAAATTTTGTTTATTTTGATTCCTACAAACTAACTATTGATGGATTCAAGCAAAGTTGAATACCAAGAAAAAATGGACTATATTGTTTCGTATGAAATATGATTGAAAAGTTCATCTCAAGATTTGTAGCTACAAAAAGAAATAATTCAAATCTTAAGGAAGTTGAACTAGCGAAGCTTGGATTTTGGTACTGAATGTGTTAGGATGAAAAGATCAATATCAATTCACAAAAATAAGCAAGTTGTCACAAGGATAAGACGAAACATGGTGAAATATAATATTTACCCCTTTATTGTGCTTAAATGAACTCTAGACTTGGGTAATGAATACTTGTTCCTTGTTGTATCCCTTTAGCAATTAACATTTCAATATTTTAAATATGTTTTCAGATTGCTAAATGGATTATAAAATAAAATTGTGCATGTTTTCTATATATTTGTGTTTTCAAAAACACAATCTAAATTATTTTATGGAATTCAATTCATAAATTTATCTTGATTTATAAAAGTGCATATCCATGTTTTGAAAGATAAATGTGAATCTAAACTAATGCATAAAAAATCTTGGTTTTACCGCATAAAAATGAGTTGGAAATATTCATGATTTTTTTAAATGTATGGGTTTCAAAATTGGAAGTTAATATATTTGTATGAAAATTTTAGATATGCTCAAAATCTATTTGCTAGATTTATCATTGACCTTAATTGTGCTATCATATGCTTGAATTCCTTATCCTTAAAAATTACAGAACATCAAAGCCTTATGCTCAAAGTATTTATTCTATTAATTCAATGATAATAATTCATTATGGAATGACTTATGTATTTGCTGGAACACACTTGCCACTCTAGTAATTTGTACTAACAAGCTAATGTGTTTCATTGCACAAACATCATTTGAATATGAGCGAACTCTTCAAACAATTCATTATGCCCTAATATCTTATCCAACATGACCTATAAAAGTTTCCAACATGTTAATATTGTTGTTCAATATGTTATCTAATATGAGCATACAAGAACCAATTGACTACCATATTTCCACAAGGTTATTTTTCAAAGATCCGTATTTTGAAAATATTATATTGAAATTTTTATTTCAAAAGAAGCATTATTTTTTTTTTAATTTTTAAAGAGGGGGAGCTTCATATTTATATATGCATTATATCTTACAAACTCATCTCCTAGCATACCCATCTGTATTCATTGTCAATTGATTAGTTTTGATGATAAGTTATTATATGATACTATATAGAAACTATTCTCTATATATTTAATATTTGACCATACTAATCATTCTCCTAGAAAAAAAGAATTTGCATTAATAATAGGAGGAGAATCAGTGCTAGAAAGGAAATTTCTCAATGGACTAGACAGAGATTCATCAAATTTGAGAATTAACAAACTAGTGGAGACAAGAGAGCACTAGATTTGGCATCAACTATTAAAAGGATCTTCATCCATGCTAATACAGAGGAGCAATAAGTATTGCATGCTAGTTATGAAAGAAATAAGTTCAACTGGAATGCATGCACATAAGAGTTACAGAGCAGAAGTGAGATTCATTGAGGATGCTCAAACATAATAAGAGAGGAAGGCAATTAGCTTCATAGATTAATTCATCAAGTTGTCGAATCTAAATGAGCATTTCTAAACCCTCTCTTTATATATTGAGAATACATTACATAAACTAAGCTATTTTAATGATAATTTTTCTCATGACTTCATGATTTTTCATCAAATCTTTTATTCACATCACTTTACACTAGAAGCATAAGATATTGTCCTTGATAGGGAAGGCTTTTAATCCTTCAAAACTTCTAGTAGTGACAAATAGGGAAAAGTGATTTTGAAAATCATATTTAAAAATATCATGTTTTGTCTGTCATATTTTAATTGATCAAATAACACTTTCGATAAAAGGGTTATTCAAAGAAGACTTCGATAAATAAAAGAATGAATTGATGAAAGTCAAAAATTTATCAAAGAAGTTATCAATGAAGGGTTTTAATGATAAGACCTTCAGAAAATGAAGAACTTCTACAATAAGTTGAATGGTAAGATTTATCGAACCATTTATAGATAACGCTCTTATAATAAAGGCTTCGATAAATAAGAGGTAAAAGTAAAGTTTCTGACCAATTATTCTTCTCAGATAAATTGAGGTTTATCGAAAAGATTTTTGATAAGAACACTTACCTAAAAGCTCTTCGATAAATTAATTAAGTCACTAAAGTTGTTTGTGGCAATTAGTGTTAACATTTATCCAATAACTTTTCGATAAGGGTACTTATCAAAAAGTCCTTTGATAAATGCACTGATTTGGTAAAATTTGTTTATCATTATATCGATATTTATCAATAAATACTTCGAATATAGGCCTTATCAAAGCTACTTATTAATAAATCATCAGCTATAAAAGGGAAATTTGACCATTTATTAGTAAATACTTCGAATATGGACCTTATCGAAACCCTATTAAAAAAAATTTCTCTGAAACCAAAACTCCATATCCATCTTCCAATATTCAATTCACCTCTTTAGATCTGAATCTTCCTCCCCAATATCTTAAACTATTCTTCACCATAAATTTCTATCTTCACATCATCATTCATTGTTATTGCTCAAAATCTTCTGAGAAATGGCAAGAACAAAGAACACTGGTGATGAGCATGACACTAGCAAGGGGAAGCAAGCGATTACTCCCTTTAAGTTAAAATACATACCTAGTGAGAAAAGATAAGAGTCCTCCGAAGGAGAAGGCCACACCTAAAGCAACAACACAACAGAACACTAAGGAAACTCATAAAGCACTAAGATTAGGAAAAGTATTTGGGAAACCTTGAAGAAAGAGACATATTTTGGCTACAATGTTCATGGAGACTGAGTCTGAGAACATACACTCGGATGACAACCTCAACTAAGCAATCAACGCTGCCATCAATATGGGTACCTCTCCACTGTCCACTCCATATGCCCCTATTGCTTCTGGCAAAAAAGTCAAGCAAAAAGTGAGGACGGGTGAAGATGACTTTTCTCAAGGTACATCAGATGCTGCACCTAGTTCTCCTACCTTTATCCCTACTCCTTCCTCTACACCTCTACTTTACTTATGAGGGATTTTGACAAAGAAATTGATATGGGCAAATTCAAGGCCAAATTTACAAAGAGAGTTTTGTTCAATTATTTATGTTGACTTAGATTACCTTAACTACAATGACAAAACTCAGCTACACCTCTCCAACCAATGAAGTACTATGAGAATTGGTTATGAATCAATTTATCTTACAGTCTAGAGGTAGTGCAAAGATTTTACTATAATATGAAGATATTTGATGAGGTCAATTACGATGGGGAGCTAGTGAGGAGCCACATAATCATTAAGTTGAGAGGTAGATATCATATTAGATGGAGATGTGATAACTTCCTAATTAAGACCACAGTGCATGAGAAGGGACCAATTTTATCATTGAAGGAAATTTATAAGATTCTCATTCTTAGTGATAGCTTCACAGGTGATCTTAAATTTATACCAAAGGATATGCATAATTATCATAGGATAATCCATTATATTTACTCGAGAAATAGGGTGAATAAGTCAGGAAGCTTCACCTACCTTACAAAGGAAGATTATCTATTATTGGCCAAAATTATAATTGGTTAAAAGATCAACATTGGGGCCTTGATCTATAGTGAATTAAGGAATTTTTATTTTAACAAGTGCAAGGCCACACCGTTTCCCTATCCCCAATTGGTGTCTTTCTTCCTTCAAAGCAATAATATTGTTTATCTGGAGAAAGGAGAGAATCAAGATTTGGAACTAAGTAGATACACCAGATGAGGATCACCCTACACTTGCCAGTTGGTGGTAAAAGAGCTCATAAAGGTAAACATCTAGTGACCACTTCAAGGTAGCTAGATGAGGCATAATCTTTAGTAGGTCTTACGTAACCTTCATATGCTCCTTCTTTTGCCCAAGCAACAGTCCAATATTTGGTATATCAAGAGCTTAATAACTTTGAGGAAAGCTTGCTGGCTTGAGTTAAAGAGAGTACATAAGCTTTCTTTCAAGGGTTATCTGACATTCTCAATGAGGTTAGACACTCCTTGGAGCATAAGATTGTCATTGAAGTTGCCAAAGGCAATCAAGTCAACAAAGAACAAGTAGCCACTATTCTCAAAATCATTGATGTTCATCAACAAGCTATCACTTTCTTAGGAAAAGAAGTGACTAATTTGAAGAATAAGATTGACAATTCCAAAACTCTTTTCTCAATAGAAGAGCTTATAGTCACACCAAACACTTATGCTCCATTGGCTCCAAAATTAATTACAATTTCTGCTCCACTTGCTCTTGACACCATTCCTTCCTCTACTTTGGACCATATTCCTCTATCCACCTTTATGCCTCCTACATCTCAGCTTCCTCCCTCCTTTGATCCTTGTTATAACTATCGTTCTAATTATCAAAAGAAACAAAGCTAACCAATAGTAAAGTAAACCTAACCTAGATCTATTTACAAGGAGCCTAAATGTATGCTAAAGTTCCTAACTACTAAAATAAGCTAAAATTTAACAAATTAATGCAATGATCTATGAGATAAGATGTTGAATAACTTTTGAATGTAAATCCTATACTACTATTTATGACTTTAGGTGTCAATGATGATGTTATGAATTAATGACAATTGTGTTCCCTTGGAGATTACCTTACCTTCATTGTCCACAGAATATGAAGAGTTAATTAGTTGAATTAAAATGTGTTAGACAATAACTTGTCAGCTAAATCTCTGTTAAAGCTACAACTCATAGACCTTGAAAAGAGAAATCTAAATCATCAACTTAAGAGGAGGAAGAAGAAGAATTAAATAGGTCCAATTATACTTAGGTATGGAATTGCTCTAATTAACCACAACCATATCCAACTAGTTAATGTATGAAGATCAATTCAAGATCAATAATCATGAAGTCCAAATAATCATGAAGTCCAACTCGATTCCCTAATCATTCATTATCTACTAACTCTAATTGAATCAATAAAATAAAAATTAACTACATCAACTTATACAATCATATATAGAATTAAAGACACAATTGAACCCCCTATTTCAAATCAAGGACTCTGGTTCAACTTTATCTCTAAGAGAACACAATAGATCTAGCCTTCCATTGCTGTCAAGACCTCAATAACAGTAGCAAGACCAGCAGCAACCATGGTAAATGTAAAAGGAGAAATAAAGATGTAATATTGGATGTGCCTCTAGTTCTCTTGCTTACAACACATCAAGAATGTAGATAAAAAAGAGCAAGAGTTTAATGGCGAGAGAGATAATATAATGGAGAGAGAATCTGTGATGGAGTAGAGTGAATGAATGTGTGAGAGCTAAGATAGCGTGAAGTGTCTGAGGTGAGATATGGAATGATGATAGAGTGGAGTGCCTAAGTGGAATGAATTTCATGAGGTGTGAGACTGATGAAAGCTGTGTGATATAGAAAAGGTGTGTCATGTGTGAGTTGGTTCCCGCACAAGATGAGTGAGTTGTCAATGGCGTAATCCAATTTGATGCCTCCCTCTAACTCGTGCCTTCCAATAGAAAAATGAAATTTTGTTTCTCCCTCCAGTTGTTGGCATGTGCATCAATCTCTATTATTCCCCTTCCTCCTTCCACTTGTCACTATTTTTCACCTCATTTGTTGGTTGGTTACAACATTGGCCTGTGATAGAAGTTTAAAAGAAATATATTATTTATCCAATTAATCACTATAATCATACCAATTAATTCTCAACTGTTCCAATTTTATATTATTAATTAATTACTTATCATATTGGTAAATGGAGACAAAAATTAATATAAAACTCCCTTTAAATACACTAAAATCAATATAAATAACAGTTTATCAATTCTCCCACACTTAGCTTTTTCACTCCGCGTAAAATTATGGAACAAAATTAAAATTCAAACGCATATGTTTAGCAAAATTGACAAAACAGATTCAACATAAGTACTTGCAAACATGAATGTTTTCCTTTCAATTGGAAGCAATCCATACTAATCTCATATCAATCAAATAATCTAACTCATGCAATTAAATCATAATAAGCAACTGGGTTGAGATTTTTCTCACAAGGTTTAGTGATTCACTCACTCTTTTCAAGGTAATTTTCACTCAATCATCTAGCTTAGGCTTCCCATAGGCTTGTAACTATCCTATATCTCTACCACTAAATGCTATAAGGGTTGTGAATCAAAGGGTCATTATTAGTGTTGTAATGTTGGAAAGATTGAATGATAAAATGAAAATGAGTGTCAATGATTAATTAAATACTGCACATGATCTTCCTTCTTCGAGCTACTTCAATTTTTAATCCCAATTCCAATTGTGCAACTGCAAAAAATAACAATTCATAAGCTAACTTCCTTCAATTGACAAGTAATTTTTTGAATAGGAATTCAATTAACTGAACAGTAATGGTCAATTTTTAGCTAAATAACTGATAATTTATCTGTAAAGTATTCAATAAGTACCCTATTCAAATTACTTATCGTTAATTTATCGAATAGCTTTTTGATAAGCCTTCTAATCAAATAGTTGTTCAATAAATAATAAAATTTTTCACACAAGATTTATCGAATAATCTTTTAAAAAGAATTTTTATCAAATTTTTATTTGATAAAAAACTTCAATTATTTTTTCAAAAAATACTTCATTTATTGAATAGCTTTTCAATAGGTAGCTTTATCAATAAGTTGTTCAATGAATTTCAAAGTTTTTTCACAAATTTTATCGAATAACATTTAGGTAATTGTTCTTTTTGAAGAATTTATCGATGAAAAATAACACAAAACACTTTGCAAGATTTTCAAAACAATTCATTCTTATCGAATTGTATTAGATAAATAATTTTATTGAATAGGTTTTTGAAAATATGCAATTCATTGAATATTCAGTTACTTCATATTTTATCTCATGTTTATCGAAGCTTTTATTAATAAGAATATTTATCAATAACCTCTTCGATAAATTCATAACTTTATAAAAATATGATGCATCAAAAGAAGATTAAAAGCACATAAACACATATTGCAAGAAAACATTATTATAAGGATAACTCACATATAATCCCAAAATAAAGAGAGGGTTTAGAAATGCTCATTTAATTTTAGCATTCTGATGAATTAATTCGTCTAACTCTTTGCCTTCCTCTCTTGAGCATCTTCTTTTGGATTAGCATGAATGATGTTCCTCTTGTTGACAACTTGAACTTTGTAACTCTAGTGCTTATTGTGTCAGATCTCAATCTTGATATAGAAGTATTATCTATTGAGAAATTTCTCTATTCTCCTATCATAAGTGGAAATATCTTCCTTTCTTGGAGAATGATTAGTATGGTCATAAAATAATTTCCTTTTATACAACATGAGACCGTATATCAACTTATCATCAAAACATATCAATCTTTGTGAAAGCAGATGAGTATGCCAAAAGATTGAGCTTGAAAAATATTATACATAGGCACAAAGCTCTCTGAAACATACCTATTTTTGTACATCTTAGAGACCATTTAGTAGCATTTAGAACTACTTATAAGACATTGAAAGTCTATTAGCTAAATCTAAAATTTTACTCTTCTCGAGTTACTGTTAATATGTTATTCCATATTAAATGACAAACTTCAAAAAATCATAATTAATTCTATAAAAGTTGAAATAAAGTGGTTCAAAAAGCTATAGGAAGTTAATATCTTAAAATTTAATGAAAAAATAATTTTCAAACCAAATGATTAGCCAATTAATACAGTTTAATTGTCAAAGAGTACTGTTTATTTGGTTAAAAATTATGTAAACAAATTCTGGTCCCTTACTTTGGAAAATTCGTTTTCTTAATACATACAACGAAATAAGGTATTCTTGGTATCAAAATGAAGCATGACATGTTAACTAAATATATGTAAAATTTTATACATTCATCTCATCATTTACTATTTTATTACATTATGAACATTGAGGCTCAAACTTGTCATATAACAACATTATACATAACAATTATTCACATAACATTTATACTATCTAATCCCTTGCTTTTCTTCATGCTTCATCATCATCTTTCATCATTAATAAACCTTTGGAATTGGGATTACATGGAGGGGTGAGATTTTGGGGGAAATATCAGTAGTAAACAGTACTAAACAATGCATGCATTAATGTAAATACTTGTGCTTGCTTGTGAAAGTGTTAACATTGTGTAAGGTGCATGCTTCCATGTAACATATGAAATACAATTGGCCAAAGAAATCATAGAAACAGAGCTTCAATCATAAGCACATATGCAACACAATTCAACAAAGTCATAGCACTACCAAGCATAATATTTAATACATACAAGTTTAGGATAAGTTTACTATCTCACTTGCTTGATCTCTTTCCTTTATCTTGCCTTTTCTTCTCACTTATTTTTTATGTGTGGCTGTCTCTTTGGAGTGCACAATCAAATCCTAACATCACATAATCATTCATCCATTGCAATTTAACTTTCTTGGACATTAAACTTACTTTAACTAACATAACTTCCTTTGATCTTTACTAAATGACTTGGCCTTTGAACTAATTGATATCTTGACTTTACCCTACACAATTTTATATTTTGAATCTATTTATGAGCTTAGAATCATGAAATTCTAGTTCCTATGCACTGTTCTGGATAGATTTGAAAAACATGCATAATTCTTCCAAACATTCTCATATTGATTCCAATGCTTCCCATACTTGTTCATCTACTTTATCCTATACAATTTTTATTTTAAAACCATTGGAATCATCAAAATCATAAAATTAAAAATACTGTTCATGCGAGTTAATAGTAACAGAGAAGAACTTCAAAAACTATAACTTGGAATTCCAATGCTTCTAAGGTTCAAAACCTATCCAATCCTACACAAAATCATCATATAAATTCAATGGAAGTATTAAATAATTGAAATTCCATCTCCTTGTATCATGAACAGTTCAAACCAAAATGGTTTAACCATGGTAAAGTTAAGAATATAAACTTGATTCAACAACCAATCACTTAACTAGCTTGTTTAAGCTTCAATCATATAACTCTAACTCTAATTTCTTCTTTCTCCTCTCATCGAAGGTTTTAGACAGCATATACACTTTATAGAAAACTCAACTTTCTTCCATGAAAACCCTAAGTTCAAGTTCTCAAATCAGAGGAAAATAAGTTAGGACAGATTGCTTACCTTTACTCTTTAGCTTGCTTGAATTTTAGTACCTTGAATCTTCTTTATCTTAGCTTAAGTTTTCATTTTACAGGAGGTTCCCCAAGAGTTCTTGCTCCACAATTTTGAAGCTGAAATGTGGGGGTATTTATAGCCAAATTCCATGGAAAATCAATGGCCAAGATCACTTTGTGAACTATTTGATCTAATGGCTCACATTTAATCTTCACATTATTTTATTCTAACATATCACATGCTTCAATTCTTCTTCCTTATCCTTGCATCCATGTGGCGTAAGTGAGCATTAGGTGGGACCCAAACAATACACATTATGCCACCTTTCCACTCATGAAGTTTCTTACTTCTTTTCTTCTTCTTTTTTTTTGAAAAAAAAATCTGCATAAAGTATTCATGGGCCCAAAAACATGGACTTGGCGTATTGGGCTTCCTATGGGATACCATATTAGTTGTCCAAATCCATCCCCTTATTTTTGGCACATATTCCAAGGTATTTCCTTTATCGGGTATTCTTAAAATATTATGATTTTGAAATAAATGCTAGACAAATCTTTTAGTGGTTTTAACATTTTTATAAATTCATTTTAATATAAAATAACTCCCCTGCAAAGTCTCATAATTGTTTGAGACCCAGAAGTCCTGATAAAAATTTCCTATATTTCTTCAAGACTCTTTATCAATGTCCGATTTCACTTTAATTTCTCAAAGGGCATTATTGTCTTTTCACACCTGATCAGAGTATTCCCTAACATTGGTCAACTATTCTTGGAATTCTCCTTGACCATCTAACCTTATTCAAATGACTAAAATACCCTCCGTCTGACTCTGACTTAATGACACAACACAGTGGCATACATTCAGTGGCATTTTTGTAATTTTATATTTTTCCTGGTCTTTATTCGCCCTATCCTATATACTTATCTAAAAATATTACTGATTCTATAAGATGCCATTTTGGTCCCTCTACATTGTTCACTATCTTTATGGGCTAAACTTCCAAGAAATTACCCCAAAACATATTTATCGGGTGTTTTAATATACTATAAATTTTATAATAAATTCTATAGAGCTCCTTTTTGAGCTATGTTAGTTTCATAAATTCTTATATTAATTATAGGAATTTACTGCCAAATTTCATCTGATTCTGAGGTACAAATGATACTGTATTAATTTACCTTTCTTCAAAAATTAATATAAATTTCTCGAGACCTCACCTCAGAATTATGTGTTGCGTCAAACTGATCAGAATAATTTTCTCTATTTACTGAAAAATTTGGGACTAATCTAATTCTAGGCATTTTTGAGCTTTTTTACTCAACTTTCAATAATTACCATTTTGCCCTGAATTTTTGAAAATTACACTTTGCACTATAAAACTTTTAAACTATTCATTTTAGTCCCTCATCTTTATACCTTTGTCTAATCATCATTTTTCCTTTCTATTCATCATCGTAATCCTTTCCAAACATCTTTTCACTATTAGTATTATATAGATAGGGAAAAAGTAGGATGTGACACTCTCCTTTTAAAAAAATCTATTTTGAAAGATAATGCTTTAAAACAAATATGTAATTTTAATGTTATTTTCCAAATATGAACCTTTGAAAATTTGATTTCATAAATATATAAAGGATTAGCTTATTGGAGAAAAATATTAAAAAAAAAGATATTGGATAACATGTTTGGAAATTTCCTAGAAGCAAAAGTCATATAGGATATCAAGAATGAAAACTCGAAGACTTTGCTCATCTTACAAATGATAGATGAACAATGAAGCACATTTGCCCTCTAATCCAAATGACAAGAGTAGCCAATATATTATATAAACAATTTAAGCGTAAAGCTTTGAAGTACTAGAATATTTCTCTTTTTGGTAGATTGACTTGAACTTCATGTAGATGATTCAATCAATAGAGGTAAGAGAATGACAAGAAGTTCAAGTGTTTAATAAATTGATGACTTTGCAAATGGATTTTGGAGTAGTTTTGGAATTTCCTAAGAGTTTCAATCTCCATGCTGACATCCTCATATATTTCAAAAAATGAATTATCAAATCATTTTCATGCATTTTGTAAAACTAAGATATTTGATGCAGAGGTTTGAAAATTACTTTTGTCTTTGACATCAGAATATGCACATTTATAAATCAAGAACAATATTTAAAAGAAATAAATATGCACATTTTAGTTTATAATCCATTTAGCAATATGAAAATGTATTTAGAATATCATAATGTTGAATGCTAAATGATTTAAACAAGGAACAAGTAATCATTAATCTAATCTAGAATTCAATTAATCATAGTAATGATATAAGAATTAGATCTCACTGTGTTTACTCTTGTCCTTATGGCAATTCACTTGATTTTGGTGAATTGATATTGATATTTTCTTCATCACCAAAATTCAAGTTTCCTTGGTTCACCTTCTTCAAGATTTAGATTATCTCTATGATTTCAGATGAACCACAATCATATTTGCTAAAAGATAATTGATCTAATTTTCTTTTCTGGTATCCAACTTCGTTTGGATCCATCAATGGTTAGTTTGTAGAAAACTTAATATAATTCACATGCTCAAAGAGAATATGAACAATTTGGAACTGATGAGCATGTTTACTCTATGCATATAAAAGAGGTATGTATACATAAAGTTTGAACTACTGAACATTGCATTTTTCTCCAAAAAAATATTTATCAACTAAATTTTTGCACAATGTTTATTTCTAAGGATATAGAAGTAAACTTCAAATATATAAATATGATACTGCCCAAAGTTTACCATTGTACCTTTTACCTTACGTGGAAGAAGGATTGCCTTTGCAAAGCCAATACATCTTTGATTTTATTTTGTATGCTTGCAATAGTTTCTTAATTAATATAAACTCCAAGGCTCGAGGGATCCTTCTTCTTCTTATTCTTCTATTCTCCTCAAGATAATTGAATGGTACAGTATGATAGTCTGTTCTTGAGGTAGAACACACTCTTGGTCTTTTCTCCATTGCTTTTTATAATTTGCCTTAGTAGTAGTAGCAATGGATTTTCCATGAGTTCTCCTCAATGATGTAGCTTTCATTTATGCATAAGAAACTCTTGGATGCCATTTTCTCTTTGTACCGCTTCTATTCCTTTTAATACTATCTTGCACATTTAAAACACTGGAAAGAACTTTGGTCCCCATTTAACTTTGGATCCTTGAGTATTAGTATTGAACTTTAATTGTCTTTTAGGAACCCAAACTAAATTTCTTACATAAGAATTTCTTCTAATATAGCACATGTGAGAAATATGACCTGATTTTCCATCATAATTGCAGATAATAAAATGATGTGCTATAGAGATATGTCTGCAAGTATTGTGTTGGTCTAGTGGAAGCAAATTATAATCATTGTACAACATTTCTTTCTTCCTATTAAAGAACTCCAAATGATGTTCATAAGGTCAAAGACAATGTTAGCCCTTTCTCATGAGCTGTAGTCTTAAGCAGGAACTTAATAATATCTCTATACAATTTGATTTCTCTTCCTATAAGTTTTGAGATAAGATAGCTTTTTACAAGTTCTCCATTATCATTTGCCTCATCAAAGACCTCCCTATTGCAATAAAATCATTTAACCACCTTAGGACAATAGGGAAAATTGATTTCTAACTAGTTCTTACAATAATTTCAAAAATACAACAAATGAACAAAATAATTTCAAATAATAATAATTTTAAAAACACAATAAATAAATTAATAAAACAATTTTAAATAATAATAATTTAAAAATAATAATAAATAATTGAATAAATTAATTTTAGATAATAATAATTTCAAAAACACAATAAATGAATGAATAAAACAATTTCAAATAATAATAATTTTAAAATCACAATAAATAAATAATAAATATCAAATAATATTCATTTTAAAAACAAAATAAATAAATGAAAATAATAATTTCAAAAACACAATAATTAAAATAATTTCAACTAATAATAAAATAAAAAATACTATAAACAATTAAAATAAAAAAACTCCAGAAAAAATCGTAGTATATATATAGGGCAGCATTTTCTATCAGTTCTCTAAAGCCGATAGAAAATGTAACCTTAGGGTGAACTGCCTCCTACCACGTGTTCTCACCCCTTAGTGACTGTTGACATTTTCTTGGGTTTAAAGGTAGTCGCTAGAAATTCCCTGCAAGCATTCTAAGGGTTGTCCCCTAACTACTAGCACTTGAGACAAGTTTTTATTTGTAGTTCTAATATAAATTTTGTGTTGGATGTTTTTCAAATTTTGTATAAGAGAGCAGCGAGAAGGTACAATAAATTGTAATATTAGACTCACCTTGGGTATTCTATTGATATCATAATAAGGTTGTGCCATTATTTTCGTCATTGAAGTTTCCTTTGAAGTCATGCTAAGTACTTTTAATTTGTTAGTATAAATGAGTATTTTATATGTTGAATGTCTGTTGAAATATTGTGGTTGAATTCTTGTATATATATTTGAAAGTGAGATGAGAAAAACATGGGGTAAATTTTAATAAAGAGAGGAGGTTTTGGAAAGATAGAAACTGTAGAGTAAATCTTATCAATCATGTATGCTGTGTTGTGAAAGTTTATGAAATCTATGGGTAGCATTTTATCAATTCTATGTGATGTTGTGCTAAGTTTTTCAAATCTGAGGGAAACTCTAGTCAATTATGTGTGCTATGTGTTGTTGAGTTTATAATTTTTGTGGTAAAGTTTTGTCAATTCTACGTGTTGTGTTGCTAAGTTTATGGTATTTGTGGGAAAAATTGTCAGTTTTGTGTGCTGCGATGATGTTGAGAATATGGTCTATGGAAGTTTTGTCAATTACATGTGTTGTGTTGTTAGGTTATGTAAGCAGATAATTACGCAATATCAAAATAAGATAAAAGTGACAGCTAATTAGTTCCTCATAACCTATTGATATACATATATATAATGACAAATCAATTACAATACTAATCTTATAATAAATTTACTATTTATAGTATAAATTGCAAGAAACAGACATTAAAATAAGCAAATTTTACAACAAAAAAGAAAAATTTTTTGTTTGTGAAAATAAAGTATTTATCGATAAGTCATTCGATAAATATGAACAAAATTCACTTTGTGAAATCAGTTTTTAAATGGCATTTATCGAAGCATTGATCAATAAGGTAGTTTATCGATAAGCTCTTCAATAAATGAACTAGTTAAGTGATATTTGAATATGCGGAAAAATCTTTATTTGAATCAATTAAACCTAAAAACCTTTTGGAGAAAAATCAATCAAACAAAAGTGTATGTTCTCTGTTTTGGAAAGAAAAGAAAAGGATTTAATTGAAGAGCATTTTGAAAAGACCTATGTTCGATAAACACTTCGATAAACCTAAACCAAAACTTGTGTAACTTAACATTCATTTTTCGAAGGATACTTCGATAAGTCTAGTTTTCTAAGTATTATTCAATAATAGTCATTTTGTTTTAAAGTACTAGTTTATCGATGTATTTATCTATAAGGCTACTCTTCAATAAACACTTCGATAAATCATATTGTTCTTCATCAAATACAAAATTGATCTTCAACCTTTGTTTCTAGAATTCAATCCAAAGTTTTGTAAACTAATTTGCCTTACATAAGAACTTATTATATCAATTACACAATGTATTACAAGATTATTTGCAAGCAAAATAAGGACTAATTGTAGAAATCTTAAAAAAGCGGTTTATGTCAGAACAATATTAAATGTATCCAACCGTTACAACTTTGACACTCGATTTCTCAACGGACAGTTCAAGAGTCTAACAACTACAGAATGAACTTATTTTTAGACACGACTATATAAAAGGAGGTCATAATAAATGCAACACAATGAACACGATGAACATTTACTAAACATTGATTATCGATCAACCTTCTGCAATTTGCATTTACTCTCATACTCTATTTTTCTTATTATAGTGTTTATTGTTATACTCCATGTTTTGATGATGACAAATGATTTTGATGATGTTACACTTCAATATTCAAAAACTATTTTAACTTAGCTTATTTTTCTATAAGATAATCAATAAATAAGAAGGAACTTTGCTTAGAGAAACTTGTTTATGAAAGGAATTTTTCAAAGTCTTATTTGATAAGAGTACTTATCTAAAAACCCTTTGATAAATATGAAGAAAATTCTATTATGAGAAACTATTTTATAAAAAAGAATTTTTTGAAAACTTATTGGATAATAGTACTTATCAATAAAGACCTCGATAAATAAAATTTAAACTCATTTTATGAAAATTGTGCAAAAATTTTTATACAAAAGGATTTATCGAATGATTATCGATAAAATCACTTATCGATAAAGACTTTAATAAATGCAATCAGTTACTTAGTTTCCTTCAAATCCTGTCTGTTTCCAAAGGAATTTATTGAAGCACTTATTGATAAGCTATTAGATAAATAAAGATAATTTCACATAAAATGTATTTCAAGCTTTATTTTATTGAAGTATTAATCAATAAGGTGATTTATTCGTAAACACTTCGATAAATAGAAAAAATTTCAATTTTTAATCAAGCATTGAACTAATGATTTTGATATTGTGATAATTTGCTTCTTAAATAAGTTTTGAAATCTTGTTTGACGAATATTACATATATGATATAAGATTAAACATCATAAAAAGAAAGTTCGAAAGTTTGTTTATTGTTCTTTAGGCATTTATCGATAAGCCTATTTATCAAATAACATTTCGATAAATTGGTTATCTTGAAATGAATTTTGTATTATCAATACGTAAAAGTATGTGTTTTAAAAGGGATATTTTTTTAAGACCTTTTCGATAAGGCTATTTATTGAAGTCTTATTCTATAAAAACTAAAAATGTTTCAATGCAAAATATTTGAAATTTATCAAAGACCTTTTCAATACAGGAACTTTTCGATAAATACTTTGAAAAATTTAAATGATCTAAGAAGAAAACTTCAAATCAAACTTTGATAGAATTTCATGCTTCAATCTAAATTATTATCAATAAATTACATATCATTTTCAGGCAGAAAGAATATCAAATGAAGAAGTTCATCAAAAAGCAAAAATATGTCAGAATGAATTAAATGTGTGAACCATCAACAACAAATGACTTTATTTCTCTAACAGTATATTCAATGTATCTAATAGATTTTTGAAGAACTCAAGTATAAAATAAGCTGAACTAAATGTTGAGTTAAGAAGCTCAACAACCGTGATCAAAATGTAATTACTCAAGCATTAATTCTTACATTCAATATCCTCTGTTTTACCCTATTTTACATTATGTGAACAAAGAAATTTTCTTTTGAGAGAAATACTGAGATATGCGATCACTCTAGTGAGAAAAAAAGATATAAATCTTCATTTATTATCTAACACTCAAGAGTGGGATTGTTACCTTATGGGAAGTAAAGGGGAGTGAGTGAGATACTCTCAATTGTTGTACTCAGGCACCAAGAGCCTTGAATAATCTTAGAAGATTAGTAAACTACTTAAAGTAATTGAGCATTGGATGTAGGCCAAGTAGTTGGGCTAAAAGTAAAAATTGACCGTGCAAATATCTTCTATCTGCTTCTCTTGATGAAATCATTCTATACTCTATCTTTTTTATTTCATTTAAAGTTTTAAATTTTTTAATATTAGTCAATTCACCTCCTCTTAGGTAAAATTGTCAGATTAATATTTAGCGCTATCACTCTATTTTAGAGAGAAATTTAGAAATCTTTTTTTGTTAGAATGGCAGTTTCTCCCAAAAGGGGGTAAATTGGGTGATTTTAAAATTTAAAGCTTAAATGGAAAAATAGAGATTGAATTAAGAAGGATATCACCGAAGAGGAAGGAAGCAGATAAAGAAGGTAATGCATAAAGAGTTTATATTGATTCAACCTAAATACTTGGCCTACGTCCAGTCCTCAGAGATCCTTTAAGTATTTCACTACTCTCCAAGATTTATAGAGCTCTTAGTTTCTCAGTACAAAATAGAGAGTTCTCTCTCACTCCTCCTTACTATCTATGAGTTAACAACTAACTCAAAAGACCCATTCTCTTGAGTATCTCAAATGAAAGATAAATGATATTCTAGGTTCTCTCAAAAGAGTTGATAATGATAAACACTCAAGTTTAAAGTTCATAGATGCTCTATTTAGAGTTGGTCAATAATTAATGCTTAGTGATGCTTGTTTGTTGTTATCTTGGTTGCATTTATTTTAGCTTCTTTTATAGTTGAGTATGAAGATTAGTTCGTTGAGTAGCCGTTAGACTCATTGAAGTAGACATTGAAAGAATAGAGTCGTGGTGTGTGATAGTTGAAGAATTTAATACACTTCTAACACAAACTTGAGTTTTGGACATTTCTATAGATGATCCTCATTTTGTGTGCAAATGATCTAGTAATGTATTGTATAATTGATCTAACAAGTGATTATGCAAAGATGAATTTGTTCTAAAAATATTGGATTGAAATGTCAAAATCTGGTTTAAAAAAATCTTAGAAGAACAATACATTACAATATATTTATCAAATTGTTCTTCAGAAAAACACTCTTATCAAAAGGAGCTTCCATAAATGTTCAACAATGTGTATTTAAACCAAAATGACTCTTATCGAATAATACTTCAAAAATCAGCTTTATTGAAGTGTCCTTCGAAAAATAAACTTTTAGTTATAGAGGCATGATTCAGGCTTATTGAAATACTTATAAAAAAGAAGTCTATTCAAAGTGTTTATTTCATAAACCATAAGAGATAACTTAGCAAAGTTTTCTTCGACAAGTGGCCTTATCAAATAACTATTCGATAAGATCTTGATGTTTCAGAACAATGGTCTTTTGTCTAATTTTTTTTAATTCTTCTAATCCTTATCACAAATGCTATGATTAAATTTCAAATCAAAGTTTTCCAAGCTTTTATAAGATCATTTTCTAAAGCAATCATTGTTCAAAGTAATTACAGATTTAAATATCGCTTAATTGGTTTCAGAAATTATTTTAAAAACTAAAACTTCTCTATTTATTGATATTGATCGATGCTTCGATAAATTCCATTTAAAAACCAATTTCATAAACATAATTTGTTCTTATTTATCGAAGGGATTATCGATAAACACCCTTATGGATAAATGCTTTGATAAATGCCTTTTAGAAATAAATTTCACAAAATGAATTTTGTTCTTGTTTATTGAAGGGTTTATTGATAAACATCCTTATTGATAAATGCTTCAAAAAATAAGCTATGTTAATCTGAATAGAGCATGTTAATCTTTTGAGAGATAAACTTAAAGAGTTTGATCTTTAGTATGTATCATTACTACTCTATTTGAGAGAGAGCTAGAAACATTCTTTCTTTATCTGAGGTACTCAAGAGTGAGACTCTTGAGTGGGATTATAACCTTAAAGGAAGTAAAGGGAGTGAGATAAAGAGAGGCAATATCTTGTACTGAGGTACCAAGAGCCCATAAATCTTAGAGAATAGGGGAACACTTAGAGGAGATTTGAGGACTAGATGTAGGCTAAGTGGTTAAGTTGAACTAGTAGAAATCATCTGTGTACATCTTCTCTTCTCTAATCAGTGATATCTTTCTAATTTAATCTTCATTTTACAATTTAAGTTTAAAATTTTCAATATCACCCAATTTACCCCTATTGGGTGAAACAACCATTCTAACACAATCTTGAACCTACCTATGATGAATTACTATCTGAGTACAATGCTTTATGATATGAATTTATAAGAATAGCAAATGAGTTGGTAAGATCCAAGAATAAAGTTAATGTTCTTGAAGAATAACTCAAGTAAAAAGACTAGAATGTATAATCCTATATAAAGTGTGAAGAAGCTGAGAAAAAATCTAAGAGTTAACCAAAACTCTTGAAAAATTCACCAAAGGAAGTGAAATGCTTAAAGTGATTCTTAGAAGTAAGAGATGTGCTACTAACAAGTCTAGAATTAGATATGATCCAACTATATATAAAAGAAAAGAAGAGGAATGGTGAAAAATCTTATTTAACTTACTTTAAAAGTTATATTTATTTTTCTAACTCGTTTGCTAAGTGTACATACTGTTACATCACAAATTTTAGGCCCAAAAATTTAGAAAGTGGCCTAAAATATGTAGGCTACTAGGCCCTTTTAAGCAAAAGTCCCATAAACATACAGAAGATTTTTAGGGAACAAACTACAAATAGAGAAGTACAGAGAATAAACTATAAATAGAGAAAGTTTCTGGGGGCAAATATGTAAATAAAGAGCAGAATTTGGTGATCTTTGATTCAGAAGAATGCTTGATCATCAACAAGGACTTACTCAACAAAATAGAACTGTTGATTCCAATCCTTCTCAAAATTGCTATACAGGTAAAACAAAAGAAAGTTGGCTTTGGCACAAACATTAGCTCATGCTAATGTGAGACAAGTTTCAAACTTGATAAAAAATGATTTAGTAATTGGTTTACTCAAAATAAAATTTGAGAAAAATGCTTATTCTAATACTTGTCAAAAAGGGAAACAAATAAAGTCTTCCTTTAAATCAAGTAAGACATATGAAAAATCACTCCAAATGCATAATATGGATTTTGGTTGGTCTAGCAAGAGTAAAAAGTTTTTTAGGAAACTTGTATACTCTTGTGATAATTGATAACTATTCAAGATTTACCTATACTTTATTTCTTTCTTCTAAAGATCAAGCTTTTCAAATATTTGTTATATTTTCTAATAAGGTCAAAAATGAGAAATGTATTGCTATTGTGTCTATCAGGACTGATCGTGGAAGAGAGTTTGAGAACTATGAGTTTGAAGAATCATGTGAAGATCATGGAATCAATCATAACTTCTCATCTCTACACGTACCACAACCAAATAGAGTAGTAAGAGAGAATAGAATCATCACTGATATAACTAGAGCAATGCTAAATGAAAAGGGGGTATCTCAAGTTTTCTAGGAAGAAGTAATGATCTTGTTACATCTCTAATAGATCCTACATCAAAACATTGCTTGAGAAAACACCTTATGAACTGTACAAAGGAAGAAAGCCAAACCTAGTTCATATGAAGATTTTTGGAAGCATATTCTACATCCACAACCATAAGGATAATTTGGGTAAATTCAATCCTAAATATTTTAAAGGATTATTTCTTGGTTATTCTAATCATAGCAAAGCTTACAAAGTTGTTAACAAAAGAACTTTTGCTAGAGAAGAGTCTATTTATGTTATGATTTTTAAAGCTAAACCAATTTCAAAACCTTCTTATGAGGATGATGTTGAGATTGTTCAAAAAATTGAAAATCTTGACAAAAACAAAGCATCATTAGAATCTAAAAATCAAGATAAAACAAATAAAATATTTTCTCAAGAAGTGGATGGCCATCCTAAAGCCTAGAATCATAACAAGGATCATCCTTTAAACTAGGTCATTGGTGAAGTCAGTGAAGGGATAAAAACTCCAAGATAAGTATTCAATAAAGTGTGATTCTTTATATTTATCTCAAATATTGAACCCACCAATATTGACGAAGCTCTAATAGATATATTATAGATATAAGCTATGCAAGAAGAGCTGAACCAATTTGAGCATAATCAAGTTTAGGACTTCATACCCAGGCCTAATGACATCCAGTTATAGTCACTAAATGGGTATTCAAGAATAAGCTCGATGAATCTGTAATAATTGCATAAATAAGGCCAAAATTATTGCAAAAGGCTATAATCAAGAAGAGATTGATTATGATGAAACATATGCTTCAGTAGCTAGATTAGAAACCATACAAGTACTGTTGGAAAATGTGCCCTAGGGGCCAATCATTGTCTTATAAACATTATTGATTTATGAGTTTATCAATTGTGTTATCATATTATTTGCATGTTTACTGTGATGACCATCCTTGGATAATTCATGATTTTATCCTAAATGTCCTTGGTCGGTCATATGTGCGGGAGCAGAGATGAAATAAGACCAGTATGACTTTGAAGATGTATAGAGATATAAATCAAAGTCATAGGCACATGTAAGAGTACAAGGTGTTAGACCGACCCGCTATGAGAGAGTTGCATGGGTTACATCATAAGCTTCTCTCATATACAAACCATGTCACTATGCCCTTTGACCTGAGATCATCATGGATTCCTACATGACAAACGCTCAGCTTTGATCTAGTCAAAAGTCACTTTTGACCGAGTGATCATAAAAACTATGTTCGGGCTTAGTGGTTTTTCATGCGGAGGAATGTGAGTGGTCAAGATGGAATTTGTCCCTCACATTCGTAGAGAGATATTACTGGGCCCCTCGATGAGTGAGTCTGAGAAATGTATGGCCATACTATAATGGAAAGGCAGTTCTATTTTTATAGTCAGACTACTCAGGGATCGAGAAAGTAACGGTCAGGAATAGGAGGATGACATTATCCATGACTTATCCATGACCAAAATATCGCATGACAGAAGGGACATGATATGGTTGTATAAAAGGTTACACCGTTTATCGATCCTCATATGATTTGGGTAGTCATTATATCTTGCTAGAGACCACTTGTGACTTGTGGGCCAGTATAGCAAATGGCCCACTGCCAACTTCATATGGGCCTACAGGGTCGCACACAAAATAGCCCAACACGAGCTATGATGTCCAATCTATAGTCCAATCTTATAAGAGATATTTGCAAGATTTAATTTATAAGGATAAATTAAATCTCTATCACGTTTGAATTTGAAATTCAAATTGATAGGATATCTCAAATTTGATTTATGAGAATAAATCAAATATAGTCCAGTCTTATCTTTATTTTAAATAAAATAAATAGGTGAATTAAATCTGTAGGACGGATTTAATATAAACATTATTTATTTAATTAGTTTCTTATCAAATTATATAATATGTGATATTGTATTAATTTCAGAATTAATATAGATTATTTCCAAAAATCCAATTCGGTTGAGAAAAACGCAGAGCATCCTATATATCTGATTTTAGGAGCTACATTTTTTGTACACAACACACAACACAAAAGGCTGAACGGAATCTGCAAAAGGTTTGCAGATAAGAAATTGCTGAAGTAGATACGGAGAGGACGAATTCTTAAGAGAGCCTTGGAAGGACAGGAGACGCTAGCACGTCGTTCGTGGTTGGAACGCTGTTCGTGTGGATACCAGTAGAGGAAGCCGACCTGAGGCGTCGACTTCTTGCGATCAGAAAGAGAGAACGAGGCGCGGAGAGAAGCTGTGGACATCTTCTTGCGATCAGAAAGAGATCACCAGTCGCGGAGAGAAGCTGTGGAAGTCGCTGAGGAACACCAAGGGTAATGCTTCTTTCCACTTGACTTAAACACATACGGTAGATCCTGGCAAGGAATAGAAAAAAAATTTTAAATTAATTTCCACTGCGTGTCTTCCAATTCCTTTCAGTGGTATCAGAGCCGTGCCGTTTTGTGTTTAAGTTAGGCTTGATTGTTGATTCATATGATATGTGTTAGTCGTAGCTGATCATATAATATACGCGTTATGTATGACATATAATGAATCCTTGTTATGTATGACTAAAAAGGAATCTAAAAGGGAATTGAAATTGGTGGTGATGCATTTTGATTTGATCAATTAACATAGATGGGGTCTAAGAAAACCGAATGCAGATTCGTGATTATTTGATGAATGTTTTAGATATGAAACATTAATTGCCCTTGAATTAAATCTAAATATTGATTCTTGAATGTTTGGGTATGGTGAACAATATGGCTCTAGATTGCAAGTGTTGTAATTTTTTAAATACGGCCTGCGTGTCATGCCTTCCTCTATATACTCTCAATGTACCTTCTCTTCTCATCTCACTCCCCTCAAATGTTAAAAGAGGTTTCTATATGTAACTTCCCTTTTCTTACTAGAGAGCTCTTCTCATTGGCTTGAGGGGACTTAGGATAGGTGAGCCATATTGTATCACGTTTAGATTATGCGTATTATGATTATATCAGAAACATGCATACTGAGAAACATGCATTCTTATAAACTAGATAGTTAAATTAAGCCCTCTAAATGAAATCTTAAGTTATAATGCTGTCAATTTATGAACACTTGTCAAAACCTCGATCACTCAATTGTGGACTCCATCAAAGTGGGTGCTTTTGAGTTATCTTGGGGAGATAAGCAAGAGTAATGGTGCTACTCTCACATGTTTATTATTGTTTGACTTAATTGAGATTAACAAAACAGTTTTGAGTCTCAAGGCATTGGATGGGATTAGAAACATGCCAGATCATATGATGATAGGATCCCATGAACATCTAAGAGTTACATTTGATGTAATTGGTAAAGGTGTTACCTATCTAAATAACTTAATTTAAGCGTCCTGCCAAAGCGGACTTAAGTTTGAGCCAAATATGGATCTTAGCCCACTAACTATTGCATTGAGGGTTGTTTATTTAGTGGGAGATTGTTAATTAAATTGCATATTTTTAATTGTAGAATCATGACGACTAGTAATACTGCTACATTATCGCTGCAATCTGTACTTGAGAAGGACAAACTTAATGGGACAAACTTTCTTGACTGGTTTAGGAACTTGAGAATTGTTCTCAAGCAGGAAAGAAAGGCGCATGTCCTAGATCAACCCATTCCTGAGGAGCCAGTAGCCAATGCTCCTAGAGCTCAGAGAGATGCTTACACGAAGCATAAGGAAGACTCTGTCGATATAGGATGCTTGATGCTAGCCACCATGGTTTCGGAGCTCCAAAGAGATCTGGAACACATGGAGGCTTATGAGATGATTGTGCATCTCAAGGAAATGTTCCAGCAACAGGCAAGGCAAGAGAGGTATGAGACCACTAAGGCCTTATATTCCTGCAAGATGGCTGAAGGTGCATCAGTTAGTACTCATATCTTAAAGATGAAAGGGTACATTGATCACCTTGAGAGGCTTGGATTTCCCATGAGCCAGGAGTTAGCTATGGATTTGATCTTGAACTCACTCCCCGAAAGTTATGACCAGTTTGTCATGAACTACAACATGAACAATATGGAGAAATCTATTTCTGAACTGCATGGGATACTTAAAACTGCTGAGCCGAGTCTTAAGAAGAAGCCCAGTGCTGTTTTGATGGTTCAGAAAGGAAAGGGTATGAAAAAGAAAGGCAAAGGCAAGGGGAAGGGTCATGGCTCATCAGGTAAGACCAAAGAGTCAGGCAAGCCCGAAACTAAGCCTGCACCAAAGAAGGCAAAGCCTCCGAAGGAAGGAGTCTGCTTTCTCTGCAATGAACCTGGTCATTAGAAGAGGAATTGCAAATTCTACCTCGACGATCTGAAAAAGAACAAGAAGGATAGCGGGGCTATCGCTTCAGGTATTTATGTTATAGACATTCATCTTTCTACTTCTACTTCATGGATATTAGATATTGCATGTGGTTCTCACATTTGTACAAATGTGGAGGGACTAAAGGACAGTAGGAAGCTGAAAAGGCGAGGTTGTCCTACGAGTTGGAAACAGAGCAAGGGTTGCTGCGTTAGCTGTAGGCACTTATGAATTAGTTCTGCCCACTGGGCTTTTGTTAGTTTTGAACAATTGCTATTATGTTCCTGCTTTAAGTAGTAACATTGTTTCACTTTCTTATTTAGATAAGGAAGGTTTCACTTCTATTGCTGGGAATAGTAGATGTTCTATTTATTGTAATGATGTTTTCTATGCTCATGGTGATTTGCATGTTGATCATTACATATTAAATTTGGAACAACCCAATCATGGAAATATCTATAACATAACCACCAAAAGGGTCAAATCGAATGATTTGAATCTGACATACCTCTGGCACTGTCGTCTGGGCCACATAAATGAGAAACGTATTTCCAAACTCCATCAAGATGGATTTCTAAACTCATTTGATTTTGAATCATATGACACTTGCGAGTCTTGCTTGTTAGGAAAGATGACAAAGTCACCCTTCACTGGGCACAGTGAGAGGGCCACTGATTTATTGGGCCTCATACATACATATGTGTGTGGGCCGATGAACACAAATGCCAGAGGAGGTTATTCGTACTTCATAACATTCATAGATGATTTCAGTAGATATGGGTACATCTATCTGATGAGACATAAATCTGAATCTTTTGAAAAGTTCAAGATATTTCAAAATGAAGTACAAAACTAGCTTGGCAAAACAATTAAAGCCCTTCAATTTGATCGGGGTGGTGAATATTTGAGCCAAGAGTTCATAGATCATCTCAGGAGTTGTGGGATAGTCTCGCAATTGACTCCTCCAAGGACACCACAATGGAATGGCGTTTCTGAATGAAGGAATCGAACACTATTAGATATGGTTCGATCCATGATGAGTCGAACAAATCTTCCGCCCTCCTTTTGGTGCCATGCCCTAGAGACAGCTACGTTCACACTAAATCGTGTTCCATCTAAGGCAATTGAAAAGACTCCGTATGAGATATGGACTGGGAGGATGCCTAGTTTGTCTTTCCTTAAGATTTGGGGATGCGAGGTCTATGTTAAGCCTATGACTTTAATTTATATCTCTATACATCTTTAAAGTCATACTAGTCTTATTTCATCTCTGCTCCCACATAGATGACCGACCAGGGACATTTAGGATAAGATCATGAATTATCTAAGGATGGTCATCACAGTAACATGCAAATAATATGACAACTCAATTAATAAATTCATAAATCAATAATGTTCATAAGACAATGATTGGCCCCTAGGGCACATTTTTTAACAACCTCCCACTTGCACTAGATACAATCATTAATTTGACTAATTCGCATTGACCTAACATGACACTCATGCTTTGCCTGCACAAGCAGCTTTGTTAGAGGATCAACAACATTGTCTTCTCCTGCTACTTTGCATATTTTTATATCATCTCTATCGTTGATTTCTATGATGAGATGAAATCGCCTGAGTATGTGCTTGGTCCTTTGATGTGACCTAGGCTCTTTGGCCTGTGCAATGGCACCGCTATTGTCACAGAGCAAAGTTATTGGATCTGAGATGGTAGGTATCACCCCTAGTTCTGTGATGAACTTCCTGATCCAAACGGCTTCCTTAGCCGCATCAGATGCTGCTATATACTCAGCTTCCGTTACAGAATCTGCTACAGTGCCCTGTTTAGAGTTCTTCTAGCTTACTGCTCCATTATTGAGGAGGAATATATATCCAGACTATGATTTTTGGTTGTCCTGGTCAGTTTGGAAACTCGCGCCTGTGTAACCAGTTACACATAGTTCGTCATCCAATCTACCATAGACCAAGAATAAGTCCTTAGTCCTTTTTAAGTACTTAAGGATATTCTTGACAGCAGTCCAATGGGCCATACCAGGGTCCTATTGATATCTACTAGTCATACTTAAGGCAAACGAGACATCTGGTCGAGTACATAACATGGCGTACATGATAGATCCTATGGCCGAGGCATATGGAACTTTACTCATGCGACCTCACTGATCAGGTGTACTAGGACACAGATCTTTGCTGAGGTGACTACCATGAGACATGGGTATGAAACCCCTCTTTGATTCGTGCATACTGAACCTATGCAGTATTTTATCTATGTATGTACTCTGACTGAGTCCTAGAAGTCTTTTAGATCTATCTCTATAGATCCTAATTCCTAGGATGTAGGTGGCTTCACCCAAGTCTTTCATCGAGAAAGACTTTCCTAACTAAGACTTGACAATCTGCAAGGTAGGAATGTCATTCCCAATAAGTAGGATGTCATCGACATAGAGTACCAAAAACACAACTGTGCTCTCACTAACCTTCTTGTACACACAAGATTCATCAATGTTTTGAAGAAATCCAAACTCTTTGACTACTTCATCAAAACGATGATTCCAACTCCGAGAGGCTTGCTTCAGTCCATAAATGGACCTTTGAAGCTTGCACACTTTACCAGAGTCCTCAGAACACACAAACCCTTTAGGTTATGTCATGTACATCCTCAAGGAGCTTTCCATTAAGGAAGGCTGTTTTGACGTCCATCTGCCATATTTTATAGTCATAATATGCTGCTATAGCAAAGAGGATTTTGATTGATTTGGCCATTGCAACTGGGTAAAAGGTCTCATCATAGTCCATACCATGAGTTTGAGTAAATCCTTTTACAACCAGTCGTGCCTTGAAGACATTTACATTGCCATCCATGTCAGTTTTCTCCTTAAAAACCCACTTGTACCCGACGGTTTTTACACCTTCAGGCGGGTCGACTAAGGTCCAAACCTTATTGTCGTACATGGATTGCATTTCAGACTTTATGGCATTAAGCCACTTCTCAGAGTTTGGTCCCACTATAGCTTCTCGATAGGTAGTCGGCTCATTATGCTCAATGAGCAACACTTCACGACTCTTAGAAATCAGAAATCCATATCTCTGAGGCTGAAGTCGTGTCCTATTAGATTTACGTGGACCTTGCGTGACTTGAGGAGTCTCAACAACTTGTTGTGAGTCTTCTCTATTTTCCATCTGTAGTTCTCTGGTGTCTTGTGGCTCTCGAACTTCTTCGAGGTGTACCTTACTCCCACTGGTTCTTTTAGAGATAAATTCTCTTTCGAGAAAGATACCATTTCTGACAACAAACACTTTGTTATCAGCAGGGTTGTAGACGTAATATCCCTTGGTTTCCTTAGGATATCCCACAAAAAGGCACTTTGAGGATTTGGGTGCTAATTTGTCTGAGGTTTGTTGCTTAACATAGACCTCGCATCCCCAAATCTTGAGGAAAGACAAACTAGGCGTCCTCCCAGTCCATATCTCATACGGAGTCTTTTCAATTGCCTTTGATGGAACACGATTGAGTGTGAACCCAGCTGTCTCTAGGGCATGGCCCCAAAAGGAGGGCGGAAGATCTGTTTGACTCATCATGGATCGAACCATATCTAATAGTGTTCGATTCCTCCGTTTAGAAATGTCATTCCATTGTGGTGTCCCTGGAGGAGTCAATTGTGAGACTATCCCACAACTCCTGAGATGATCTATGAACTCTTGGCTCAAATATTCACCACCCCGATCAGATCGAAGGGCTTTAATTGTTTTGCTAAGCTGGTTTTGTACTTCATTTTGAAATATCTTGAACTTTTCAAAAGATTCAGATTTATGTTTCATCAGATAGATGTACCCATATCTGCTGAAATCATCTATGAATGTTATGAAGTACGAATAACCTTCTCTGGCATTTGTGTTCATCGGTCTACACACATCTGTATGTATGAGGCCCAATAAATCAGTAGCCCTCTCACTGTGCCCAGTGAAGGGTGACTTTGTCATCTTTCCTAACAAGCAAGATTCGCAAGTGTCATATGATTCAAAATCAAATGAGTTTAGAAACCCATCTTGATGGAGTTTGGAAATGCGTTTCTCATTTATGTGGCCCAGACAACAGTGCCAGAGGTATGTCAGATTCAAATCGTTCGGTTTGACCCTTTTGGCGGTTATGTTATAGATATTTCCATGATTGGGTTGTTCCAAATTTAATATGTAATGATCAACATGCAAATCACCATGAGCATAGAAAACATCATTACAATAAATAGAACATCTACTATTCCCAGCAATGGAAGTGAAACCTTCCTTATCCAAATAAGAAAGTGAAACAATATTACTACTTAAAGCAGTAACATAATAGCAATTGTTCAAAACTAACAAAAGCCCAGTGGGCAGAACTAATTCATAAGTGCCTACAGCTAACGCAGCAACCCTTGCTCTGTTTCCAACTCGTAGGTCAACCTCGCCCTTTTTCAGCTTCATACTGTCCTTTAGTCCCTGCACATTTGTACAAATATGAGAACCACATGCAGTATCTAATACCCATGACGTGGAAGTAGAAAGATGAATGTCTATAACATAAATACCTGAAGCGATAGCCCCGCTATCCTTCTTGTTCTTTTTCAGATCTTCGAGGTAGAGTTTGCAATTCCTCTTCCAATGACCAGGTTCATTGCAGAAGAAGCAGACTCCCTCCTTTGGAGGCTTTGCCTTCTTTGGTGCAGGCTTGGTTTCAGACTTGCCTGACTCTTTGGTCTTACATGTGAGCCATGACCCTTCCCCTTGCCTTTGCCTTTCTTTTTCATACCTTTTCCTTTCTAAACCATCAAAACAGCACTGGGCTTCTTCTTAAGACTCAGCTCAGTAGTTTAAAGCATCCCATACAGTTCAGAAATAGATTTCTCCATGTTGTTCATGTTGTGTTCATGACAAACTGGTCATAACTTTCTGGGAGTGAGTTTAAGATCAAATCCGTAGCTAACTCCTAGCTCATGGGAAATCCAAGCCTTTCAAGGTGATCAATGTACCCTTTCATCTTTAAGACATGAGATCTGACTGATGCACCTTCAGCCATCTTGTAGGAATGTAAGGCCTTAGTGGTCTCATATCTCTCTTGCCTTGCCTGTTGCTAGAACATTTCCTTGAGATGCACAATCATCTCATAAGCCTCCATGTGTTCCAGATCTCTTTGGAGCTCCAGAACTATGGTGGCTAGCAACAAGCATCCCACATCGACAGAGTCTTCCTTATGCTTCGTGTAAGTATCTCTCTGAGTTTTAGGAGCATTGGCCGCTGGCTCCTCAGGAATGGGTTGATCTAGGACATGCGCCTTTCTTTCCTACTTGAGAATAATTCTCAAGTTCCTAAACCAGTCAAGAAAGTTTATCCCATTAAGTTTGTCCTTCTCAAGGACAGATCGCAGTGATAATGTAGCAATATTACTAGTCGTCATGATTCTACAATTAAAAATATGCAATTCAATTAGCAATCTTCCACTAAATAAACAACCCTTAATGCAATAGTTAATGGGCTAAGATCCATATTTGGCTCAAACTTAAGTCTGCTTTGGGAGGACGCTTAAATTAAGTTATTTAGGTAGGTAACACCTTTACCAATTACATCAAATGTAACTCTTAGATGTTCATGGGATTCTATCATTATATGATCTGGCATATTTTTAATCTCATCTAATGCCTTGAGACCCAAAACCGTTTTGTTAATCTCAATTAAGTCAAACAATAATAAACATGTGAGAGTAGCACCATTACTCTTGCTTATCTCCCCAAGATAACTCAAAAGCACCCACTTTGGTGGAGTCTACAATTGAGCGATCGAGGTTTTGACAAGTGTTCATAAATTGATGGCATTATGACTTAAGATTTCATTTAGAGGGGTTAATTAACTATCTGGTTTATTAGAATGCATGTTTCTCAGTTTGTATCTCATACAAGTAATATGCATGTTTATGATATAATCATAAGATGCATAATTTAAATGTGATACAATATGGCTCACCTATCCTAAGTCCCCTCAAGCCAATGAGAGGAGCTCTCTATTAAGAGAAGGAAATTACATATAGAAACCTCTTTTAACATTCGAAGGGAGTGAGATGAGAAGAGAAGGTACATTGAGAGTATATAGAGGAAGGCACGACATGCAGGTCGTATTTAAAAATTACAACACTTGCAATCTAGAGCCATATTGTTCACCATACCCAAACATTCAAGAATCAATATTCAGATTTAATTCAAGGGCAATTAATGTTTCATATCTAAAACATTCATCAAATAACATATGTTACACTTATGTTGCGCTACGAACAGGTAGCCACGGCGGTCCCGCTAGCCGGTTAGGGGGCAGCAGCCCCACTAGCCGGTTAGGGGGTGACGGTCCCACTAGTCAGTTAGCGAGTGGGGTCTGGGGCAGCGCCCCGAGAAGAAAAATTTTGTTTCATAAATAATCACGAATCTGCATTTGGTTTTCTTAGACCCCATCTATGTTAATTGATCATATTAAGATGCATCACCACCAATTTCAATTCCCTTTTAAATTCCTTTTATGTCATACATAACACGGATTCCTTATATGTCATACATAAAACGCATATTATATGATCGGCTACGACTAACACATATCATATGAATCAATAATCAAGCCTAACTTAAACACAAAACGGCATGGCTCTGATACCACTGTAAGGAATTGGAAGACACACAACGGAAATTAATTTAAAAATTTTCTCCATTCCTTGCCAGGATCTACCGTACGTGTTTAAGTCAAGTGGGAAGAAGCATTACTCTTAGTGTTTCTCAGCGACTTCCACAGCTTCTCTCCGCGGCTGGTGATCTCTTTCCGATCGCAAGAAGACATCCACAGCTTCTCTCCGCGGCTCGTGCTCTCTTTCTGATCGCGAGAAGTCGACTCCTCAGTTCGGCTTCCTCTACTGGTATCCACACGAACAGCGTTCCAACCACGAACGACGTGCTAGCGTCTCTTGTCTCTCCAAGGCTTTCTCAAGAGTTCGTCCTCTCCGTCTCTACTTCAATAGTTTCTTATCTGCAAACCTTTTGCAGATTCCGTTCGGCCTTTTATGTTGTGTGTTGTGTGTCAAAAACGTAGCTCCTAAAATCATATATATAGGATGCTCTGCGTTTTTCTCAACTGAATTGGATCTTGGAATTAATCTATATTAATTCCAAAATTAATACAATATTACATATTGTATAATTTGATAAGAAACTAATTAAATAAATAATGTTTATATTAAATCCGTCCCACAGATTTAATTCACCTATTTATTTAATTTAAATAAAGATAAGATTGGACTATATTTGATTTATTCTCATAAATCAAATTTGAGATCTCCTATCAATTTGAATTTTAAATTCAAACGTGATAGAGATTTAATTTATCCTTATAAATTAAATCTTCTAAATATCTCTTATATGAGATATCCTACCAATTTGAATTTCAAATTCAAACGTGATAGAGATTTAATTTATCTTTATAAATTAAATCTTGTAAATATCTCTTATATGAGATATCCTATCAATTTAAATTTCAAATTCAAACGTGATAGAGATTTAATTTATCCTTATAAATTAAATCCTATATATCCCTTATATATAATATATATATACAAATTTATATATATATACGAATATAAATATAAATAAATATATACATCAACCCTGGATCATTCATTGAATCTAGACACGTCTTAGATTCAATGAATCTGGACATCATAGCTCGTGTTAGGCTATTTTATGTGCGACCCTGTAGGCCCATATGAAGTTGGCAGTGGGCCATTTGCTATACTGGCCCACAAGTCGCAAGCGGTCTCTAGCAAGACATAACGACTACCCAAATCATATGAGGATCGATAAACGATGTAACCTTTTATACAACCATATCATGTCCCTTCTGTCACACGATATTTTGGTCATGGATGAGGCATGGATAATGTCATCCTCCTATTCCTGACTGTTACTTTCTCGATCCCTGAGTAGTCTGACTATAGAAATGGAACTGCCTTTCCATTATAGTATGGCCATACATTTCTCAGACTCACTCATCGAGGGGCCCAGTAATATCTCTCTACGAATGTGAGGGACAAATTCCATCTTGACCACTCACATTCCTCCGCATGAAAAACCACTAAGCCCGAACATAGTCTTTATGATCACTCGATCAAAAGTGACTTTTGACTAGATCAAAGCTGAGCGTTTGTCATGTAGGAATCCATGATGATCTCAGGTCAAAGGGCATGGTGACATGGTTTGTATATGAGAGAAGCTTATGACGTAACCCATGCAACTCTCTCATAGCGGGTCGGTCCAACACCTTGTACTCTTACATGTGCCTATGACTTTGATTTATATCTCTATACATCTTCAAAGTCATACTAGTCTTATTTCATCTCTGTTCCCGCACATATGACCGACCAAGGACATTTAGGATAAGATCATGAATTATCCAAGGATGGTCATCACAGTAACATGCAAATAATATGATAACTCAATTAATAAATTCATAAATCAATAATGTTCATAAGATAATGATTGGCCCCTAGGGCATATTTTCCAACAGAGAGTTCATTTGTGAGAAAATGATGAGCCTTCTCTTGTCCAAATCTGGCAATATAGCTTCTAATTTAAAAGCGTAGCTTCACTTAAAGTGCCTTTTTGTTGCATCCAGAGGGAAGATTTTGGTCACAACCAATGCACATATAAAGTGTCCCAATAACTTTTAGATCATGACAAGTGAACACTCAGGTCATGACTAAGGAAATATATTGGCTAGCTCTTCTCATTTTGGTCCTCTTGATCTTGTGACTTCTTTCTAACTCTATTTTGAGTCTTTAAATCTCCTCCAAATGCCTGAAACTAAAGCTCTTTGTAAAAACTAACAATTTAAAGATCAAGGTATTTACAGTTTAGATGAGATAATTGTTGGAAATCGTGACCTAGGGGCCAATCATTGTCTTATGAACATTATTGATTTATGAATTTATTAATTGAGTTATCATATTATTTGCATGTTTACTATGATGATCATCCTTGGATAATTCATGATATTATCCTAAATGTCCCTGGTCGATCATCTATATGGGAGCATAGATGAAATAAGACCAGTATAACTTTGAAGATGTATAGAGATATAAATCAAAGTCATAAGCACATGTAAGAGTACAAGGTGCTGGATCGACCCACTATGAGAGAACTGCATAGGTAACGTCATAAGCTTCTCTCATATACAAACCATGTCAATACGCCCTTTGACCTGAGATCATCATGGATTCCTACATGACAAAACGCTCAGCTTTGACCTAGTCAAAAGTCACTTTTGACCGAGTGATCATAAAGACTATGTTCGGCCTTAGTGGTTTTTCATGCGGAGGAATGTGAATGGTCAAGATGGAATTTGTCCCTCACATTCGTAGAGAGATATTACTGGGCCCCTCAATGAGTGAGTCTGAGAAATGTATGGCCATACTGTAATGGAAAGGTAGTTCCATTTTTATAGTCAGACTACTCAGGGATCGAGAAAGTAACGGTCAGGAATAGGAGGATGACATTATCAATGCCTCATCCATGACCAAAATATCGCGTGACAGAAGGGACATGATATGGTTGTATAAAAGGTTACATCGTTTATCGATCCTCATATGATTTGGGTAGTCGTTATGTCTTGCTAGAGACCGCTTGCGACTTGTGGGCTAGTATAGCAAATGGCCCACTGCCAACTTCATATGGGCCTACAGGGTCGCACACAAAATAGCCCAACACGAGCTATGATGTCCAGATTCATTGAATCTAAGACATGTCCAGATTCAATGAATGATCCAGGATAGATGTATTTATATTTATTTATATTTATATTCGTATATATATATATATATAAATTCGTATATATACATTATATGTATATATGAGATTTAATTTATAAGGATAAATTAAATCTCTATCACATTTGAAATTCGAAATTCAAATTGATAGGATATCTCATATAAGAGATATTTATAAGATTTAATTTATAAGGATAAATTAAATCTTTATCATGTTTGAAATTCGAAATTCAAATTGATAGGATATCTCATATAAGAGATATTTATAAGATTTAATTTATAAGGATAAATTAAATCTCTATCACGTTTGAAATTCAAAATTCAAATTGATAGGATATCTCAAATTTGATTTATGAGAATAAATCAAAAATAGTTCAGTCTCATCTTTATTTAAAATTAAATAAATGGGTAATTAAATCTGTGGGATGGATTTGATATTATTTATTTAATTAGTTTCTTATAAAATTATACAATATATGATATTGTATTAATTTTGGAATTAATATAAGATTAACTCCAAAATCCAATTCGGTTGACAGAGAAAAACGCATAGCATCCTATATATCTGATTTTAGGAGCTGTGTTTTGCACAGAGAAACATATAGAACATAGAAAGGCCGAAGGGGACTCTGCAAAAGGTTTACAGATAAGAAACTGCCGAAATAGAGACGGAGAGGACGAACTCTTGAGAAAGCCCTGGAGGGACAAGAGACGCTAGCACGTCGTTCGTGGTTGGAACGCTGTTCGTGTGGATACCAGTAGAGGAAGCCGACCTGAGTCATCGACTTCTTGTGATCAGAAAGGGAGCACGAGCCGCAGAGAGAAGTTGTGAACGTCGTGACCGAAAGCTGTGGAAGTCGTTGAGGCACACTAAGGGTAATACTTCTTTCCACTTGACTTAAACACATATGGTAGATCCTGGCAAGGAATGGAAAAATTTTTAAATTAATTTCCGCTGCGTGTCTTACAATTCCTTACAGTGGTATCAAAGCCATGCCATTTTGTGTTTAAGTTAGGCTTGATTGGTGATTCATATGATATGTGTTAGTCGTAGCCGATCATATAATATGCGTTTCATGTATGACATATAAGGAATCCGTCTTATGTATGACATATAAGGAATCTAAAAGGGAACTGAAATCGGTGGTGATATGTTTTGATTTGATCAATTAACATAGAAGGGGTCCAAGAAAACCGAATGCAGATTCGTGATTATTTACATTGCAAAGTTAACATAGCGGGACCGCCGTGGCTACCTGTTCGTAGCGTAATATAACCATAGAATATGCTATTTTGTGAATGTTTTAAGATCTGAAACATCAATTGCCTTGCAATTAAATCTGAATGTTGATTCTTGAATGCTTGGGTATGGTGAACAATATGGCTCTAGATTACAAGTGTTGTAATTTTTAACTACGGCCTGCGTGTCGTGCCTTCCTATATATTTACTCTCAATGTACCTTCTCTTCTCATCTCACTCCCCTCGAATGTTAAAAGAGGTTTCTATATGTAATTTCCCTTTTCTTACTAGAGAGCTCCTCTCATTGGCTTGAGGGGACTTATGATAGGTGAGCCATATTGTATCACGTTTAAATTATGCATCTTATGATTATATCAGCACATGCATATTAATTGTATGAGATACAAACTGAGAAGCATGCATTCTCATAAACTAAACAATTGAATTAAGCCCTCTAAATGAAATCTTAAGTCATAATGCCGTCAATTTATGAACAATTGTCAAAACCTCGATCGCTCAATTGTGGACTCCACCAAAGTGGGTGCTTTTGAGTCATCTTGGGGAGATAAGCAAAGAGTAATGGTGCTACTCTCATATGTTCATTATTGTTTGACTTAATTGAGATTAACAAAACGGTTTTGGATCTCAAGGCATTAGATGGGAATAGAACATGCCAGATCATATGATGATAGGATCCCATGAACATCTAAGAGTTACATTTGATGTAATTGGTAAAGGTGTTACCTACCTAAATAACTTAATTTAAGCGTTCTGCCAAAGCGGACTTAAGTTTGAGCCAAATATGGATCTTAGCCCACTAACTATTGTATTGAGGGTTGTTTATTTAGTGGGAGATTACTAATTACATTGCATATTTTAATTGTAGAATATTGACGACTAGTAATACTGCTACATTATCGCTGCGATCTGTCCTTGAGAAGGACAAACTCAATGGGACAAACTTTCTTGACTGGTTTAGGAACTTGAGAATTGTTCTCAAGCAGGAAAGAAAGACGGATGTCCTAGATCAACCCATTCTTGAGGAGCCAGCCGCCAATGCTCCTAGAGCTCAGAGAGATGCTTACATGAAGCATAAGGAAGACTCTATCGATGTGGGATGCTTGATGCTAGCCACCATGGTTCCAGAGCTCCAAAGAGATCTGGAACACATGGAAGCTTATGAGATGATTGTGCATCTCAAGGAAATATTCCAGCAACAGGTAAGGCAAGAGAGGTATGAGACTACTAAGGCCTTATATTCCTGCAAGATGGCTGAAGGTGCATCAGTCAGTACTCATGTCTTAAAGATGAAAGGGTACATTGATCACCTTGAGGGGCTTGGATTTCCCATGAGCCAGGAGTTAGCTACGGATTTGATCTTGAACTCACTCCCGAAAAGTTATGACCAGTTTGTCATGAACTACAACATGAACAACATGGAGAAATCTATTTCTGAACTGCATGGGATGCTTAAAACTGCTGAGCCAAGTCTTAAGAAGAAGCCCAGTAGTGTTTTGATGGTTCAGAAAAGAAAGGGTACTAAAAAGAAAGGCAAAGGCAAGGGGAAGGGTCATGGCTCATCAGGTAAGACCAAAGAGTCAGGCAAGCCCGAAACCAAGCCTACACCAAAGAAGGCAAAGCCTCCGAAGGAAGGAGTCTGCTTCTTCTGCAATGAACGCGGTCATTGGAAGAGGAATTGCAAACTCTACCTCGAAGATCTGAAAACGAACAAGAAGGATAGCGGGGCTATCGCTTCAGGTATTTATGTTATAAACATTCATCTTTCTACTTCCACCTCATGGGTATTAGATACTGCATGTGGTTCTCACATTTGTACAAATGTGCAGGGACTAATGGACAGTAGGAAGCTGAAAAAGGGCGAGGTTGACCTACGAGTTGGAAACAGAGCAAGGGTTACTGCGTTAGCTGTAAGCACTTATGAATTAGTTCTGCCCACTGGGCTTTTGTTAGTTTTGAACAATTGCTATTATGTTCCTGCTTTAAGTAGTAACATTGTTTCACTTTCTTATTTAGATAAGGAAGGTTTCACTTCCATTGCTGGGAATAGTAGATGTTCTATTTATCATAATGATATTTTCTATGCTCATAGTGATTTGCATGTTGATCATTACATATTAAATTTGGAACAACCCAATCATGGAAATATCTATAACATAACCTCCAACAGGGTCAAACGAAACGATTTGAATCCCACATACCTCTGGCACTGTCTTCTGGGCCACATAAATGAGAAACGTATTTCCAAACTCCATCAAGATGGATTTCTAAACTCATTTGATTTTGAATCATATGACACTTGCGAGTCTTGCTTGTTAGGAAAGATGACAAAGTCACCTTTCACTAGGCACAGTGAGAGGGCCACTGATTTATTGGGCCTCATACATACAGATGTGTGTGGACCGATGAACACAAATGCCAGAGGAGGTTATTCGTACTTCATAATATTTATAGATGATTTCAGCAGATATGGGTACATCTATCTGATGAAATAAAAATCTGAATCTTTTGAAAAGTTCAAAATATTTCAAAATGAAGTACAAAACCAGCTTGGCAAAACAATTAAAGCCCTTCGATCTGATCGGGGTAGTGAATATTTGAGCCAAGAGTTCATAGATCATCTTAGGAGTTGTGGGATAGTCTCACAATTGACTCCTCCAGGGACACCACAATGGAATGGCATTTCTGAACGGAGGAATCGAACACTATTAGATATGGTTCGATCCATGATGAGTCAAACAGATCTTCCGCCCTCCTTTTGGGGCCATGCCCTAGAGACAGCTGGGTTCACACTCAATCGTGTTCCATCAAAGGCAATTGAAAAGACTCCGTATGAGATATGGACTGGGAGGACGCCTAGTTTGTCTTTCCTCAAGATTTGGGGATGCGAGGTCTATGTTAAGCAACAAACCTCAGACAAATTAGCGCCCAAATCCTCAAAGTGCCTTTTTGTGGGATATCCTAAGGAAACCAAGGGATATTACGTCTACAACCCTGCTGATAACAAAGTGTTTGTTGTCAGAAATTGTATCTTTCTCGAAAGAGAATTTATCTCTAAAAGAACCAGTGGGAGTAAGGTACACCTCGAAGAAGTTCGAGAGCCACAAGACACCATAGAACTACAGATGGAAAATAGAGAAGACTCACAACAAGTTGTTGAGACTCCTCAAGTCACGCAAGGTCCACGTAAATCTAATAGGACACGACTTCAGCCTCAGAGATATGGATTTCTGATTTCTGATAGTCGTGAAGTGTTGCTCATTGAGCATAATGAGCCGACTACCTATCGAGAAGCTATAGTGGGACCAAACTCTGAGAAGTGGCTTAATGCCATAAAGTCTGAAATGCAATCCATGTACGACAATAAGGTTTGGACCTTAGTCGACCCGCCTGAAGGTGTAAAAACCGTCGGGTGCAAGTGGGTTTTTAAGGAGAAAACTGACATGGATGGCAATGTAAATGTCTTCAAGGCACGACTGGTTGCAAAAGGATTTACTCAAACTCAAAGTGTGGACTATGATGAGACCTTTTCCCCAATTGCCATGGCCAAATCAATCAGAATCCTCTTTGCCATAGCAGCATATTATGACTATGAAATATGGCAGATGGACATCAAGACAGCCTTCCTTAATGGAAAGCTCCTTGAGGATGTGTACATGACACAACCTGAAGGGTTTGTGCGTTCCGAGGACTCTGGCAAAGTGTACAAGCTTCAAAGGTCCATTTATGGACTGAAGCAAGCCTCTCGGAGTTGGAATCAACGTTTTGATGAAGTAGTCAAAGAGTTTGGATTTCTTCAAAACATTGATGAATCTTGTGTGTACAAGAAGGTTAGTGAGAGCACAGTTGTGTTTTTGGTACTCTATGTCGATGACATCCTACTTATTGGGAATGACATTCCTACCTTGCAGATTGTCAAGTCTTGGTTAGGAAAGTATTTCTCGATGAAAGACTTGGGTGAAGCCACCTACATCCTAGGAATCAGGATCTATAGAGATAGATCTAAAAGACTTCTAGGACTCAGTCAGAGTACATACATAGATAAAATACTGCATAGGTTCAGTATGCACGAATCAAAGAGGGGTTTCATACCCATGTCTCATGGTATTCACCTCAGCAAAGATCTATGTCCTAGTACATCTGATCAGCGAGGTCGCATGAGTAAAGTTCCATATGCCTCGGCCATAGGATCTATCATGTACGCCATGTTATGTACTCGTCTGGATGTCTCGTTTGCCTTGAGTATGACTAGCAGATATCAACAGGACCCTGGTGAGGGCCATTGGACTGCTGTCAAGAATATCCTTAAGTACTTAAGAAGGACTAAGGACTTATTATTGGTCTATGGTGGATTGGATGACGAACTCTGTGTAACTGGTTACACAGATGCCAGTTTCCAAACTGACCAGGACGACCAAAAATCGCAGTCTGGATATATATTCCTCCTCAATAATGGAGCAGTAAGCTGGAAGAGCTCTAAGCAGGGCACTGTAGCAGATTATGCGACAGAAGCTGAGTATATAGCAGCATCTGATGCAGCTAAGGAAGCCGTTTGGATCAGGAAATTCATCACAGAACTAGGGGTGATACCTACCATCTCAGATCCAATAACTTTGCTCTGTGACAATAGCGGTGCTATTGCACAGGCCAAAGAGCCTAGGTCACATCAAAGGACCAAGCATATACTCAGGCGATTTCATCTCATCAGAGAAATTAATGATAGAGGTGATATAAAAATATGCAAAGTAGCAGGAGAAGATAATGTTGCTGATCCTCTAACAAAGCCGCTTGTGCAGGCAAAGCATGAGCGTCATGTCAGGTCAATGGAAATTAGTCAAATTAATGATTGTACCTAGTGCAAGTGGGAGGTTGTTGGAAATCGTGCCCTAGGGGCCAATCATTGTCTTATGAACATTATTGCTTTATGAATTTATTAATTGAGTTATCATATTATTTGCATGTTTACTATGATGATCATCCTTGGATAATTCATGATATTATCCTAAATGTCCCTGGTCGATCATCTATACGGGAGCACAGATGAAATAAGACCAGTATGACTTTGAAGATGTATAGAGATATAAATCAAAGTCATAAGCACATGTAAGAGTACAAGGTGCTGGATCGACCCACTATGAGAGAACTGCATGGGTAACGTCATAAGCTTCTCTCATATACAAACCATGTCAATACGCCCTTTGACCTGAGATCATCATTGATTCCTACATGACAAAACGCTCAGCTTTGACCTAGTCAAAAGTCACTTTTGACCGAGTGATCATAAAGACTATGTTCGACCTTAGTGGTTTTTCATGCGGAGGAATGTGAATGGTCAAGATGGAATTTGTCCCTCACATTCGTAGAGAGATATTACTGGGCCCCTCGATAAGTGAGTCTGAGAAATGTATGGCCATACTGTAATGGAAAGGTAGTTCCATTTCTATAGTCAGACTACTCAGGGATCGAGAAAGTAACGGTTAGGAATAGGAGGATGACATTATCCATGCCTCATCCATGACCAAAATATCGCGTGACAGAAGGGACATGATATGGTTGTATAAAAGGTTACATCGTTTATCGATCCTCATATGATTTGGGTAGTCGTTATGTCTTGCTAGAGACCGCTTGCGACTTGTGGGCTAATATAGCAAATGGCCCACTGCTAACTTCATATGGGCCTACAGGGTCGCACACAAAATAGCCCAACACGAGCTATGATGTCCAGATTCATTGAATCTAAGACATGTCCAGATTCAATGAATGATCCAGGATAGATGTATATATATTTATTTATATTTATATTCGTATATATATATATATATTCGTATATATACATTATATGTATATATGAGATTTAATTTATAAGGATAAATTAAATCTCTATCATGTTTGAAATTCGAAATTCAAATTGATAGGATATCTCATATAAGAGATATTTATAAGATTTAATTTATAAAGATAAATTAAATCTCTATCATGTTTGAAATTTGAAATTCAAATTGATAGGATATCTCATATAAGAGATATTTATAAGATTTAATTTATAAGGATAAATTAAATCTCTATCACATTTGAAATTCGAAATTTAAATTGATAGGATATGTCAAATTTGATTTATGAGAATAAATCAAAAATAGTTCAGTCTCATCTTTATTTAAAATTAAATAAATGGGTAATTAAATCTGTGGGACGGATTTGATATTATTTATTTAATTAGGTTCTTATAAAATTATACAATATATGATATTGTATTAATTTTGGAATTAATATAAGATTAACTCCAAAATCCAATTCGGTTGACAGAGAAAAACGCATAGCATCCTATATATCTGATTTTAGGAGCTACGTTTTGCACAGAGAAACATATAGAACATAGAAAGGCCGAAGGGGACTCTGCAAAAGGTTTGCAGATAAGAAACTGCCGAAATAGAGACGGAGAGGACGAACTCTTGAGAAAGCCCTGGAGGGACAAGAGACGCTAGCACGTCGTTCGTGGTTGGAACGCTGTTCGTGTGGATACCAGTAGAGGAAGCCGACCTGAGTCGTCGACTTCTTGTGATCAGAAAGGGAGCACGAGCTGCAGAGAGAAGCTGTGAACGTCGTGACCGAAAGCTGTGGAAGTCGTTGAGGCACACTAAGGGTAATACTTCTTTCCACTTGACTTAAACACATACGGTAGATCCTGGCAAGGAATGGAAAAATTTTTAAATTAATTTCCGCTGCGTGTCTTACAATTCCTTACAATAATTGACCCTTTTACCCCTAAAAATTACAATGGCATGCAAAAATCAAATATCATCACAAAAGTACAATTGCATCACAAAATTTGGTAAAAGTGTCACAAAAACCCTTGAAAATACTAAAGAAACTATGTAAAATTTGAGTCTTATCACTCCCAAAGTGCTAAAGGATACCGTGCCTCCACCATAAGATTATGTAACTCTGAGAATAAGAGGTAGACAAAGTTCTGAGAGTCTGGCAAAATGAAAGAAGTGCATATTGCCTATTGTATTTAGAGGAATCTGGGTTAAAGAACACTCATTCAGATGAACATGTCAACAAGGCTATGAAATTGGGTGTTTCTTCTCAACTCAATTAGCCTAAAATAACACTAGGAAAGAGAAAGTAAGGTCTTCTAAAGGTAATCCCTCTATTCCTACTTTTGATAATTTACCTATGGGATATTTGGATAAACTTGTGGACAAAGTGAAATATAAGTTAGAATTTGTTGAAAGAGATTTTTACCCAGTGGTATATGTAGATTTAGATTATTTGAAATATAATGACAAGACTTAGTTGGATTTGTCTAAACCCATGAAGTTGTCACATTCTAAGGGATTTAACTAAACTGGCCTAGAAGCCCAGAAGGTAGCCTAAAATAGGTAGGCTACTAGACCCTTTGAGTAGAAGTCATAGAAATACACTGAGGGTTTAAGGGATTAAAGTGCAAATAGAGGAAAATCAGGGACTAAGGTGCAAATAGAGAAAGTTCCTGGGGAAAATAAGTAAATAAAGTTAGGAACCCTAGAAGAGTCTCAATGGCTCAGAAAGAGAAAAGAGGTTAGTTATAGGCCTAAGGGTATAAGGTAAAGGCCTCAAAGTAATGATATGTATGGTTGAACCTAGGCAGGGGCAAAATCATAATTTCAGAAAAGTTAAAGACCAGTAGGGGTAATTATGGAAAGTATGTTGAAAATTTTAGGAAAATCCCAAAAAAATGGGAAATGACATTATAAGATTATAGCCCTACAGTAGCTTAAAAAATACCCCTACTGGAGCTTAAAAGGAATTTTAAAGATTATAACCAATTTTGAGGTATTCATAAAGATCTAATTATTTTGACTGTAAATAGATCTCAGAAATGTACATAAAAATTGGGGTAAAGAATTAAGAGACTATAGAATTTTATAAAATTAGTCTTATCACCAAAAAGCCAGTAGAATAGCTCCAAGAATATTTACAGTCCATATATTCTCCTAAGAGGCATTTTACTGAAAGCCTTAAAATTAAGGCCTACCAGAAGATTTATGATATGAGGAAAGTCACAAATTTTCTTCAGGATTATATTAAACTCTAATGTTTTAATAATAACAAATGATTTTTAAAATTGTTTTAACTAAACTTATTTTTTTTTATAAGCTATCAATTAATCTCTTCGATAAGTAAGAAAGAAAATCTATTAAGAAAAGCTTATTTGTGAAAGACAAACTTATTCAATAAGGATACTTATCGATAAAGACTTTGATAAATAAATTTAAACTTAGCTTATAAAAAGTCTGAATCATTGTTTTAGAACTGAAACTTTTAAATGACTTATTATATAAGGGTATTTATCGAGGAAGTCTTCTATAAAGGGATTTATCGAAGTATTGATCAATAAAGATATTTATCGATAAAGACTTCAATAAACATATTTATCAATTACTTTGTGAAAATTATTTTTCAAATGCATTTATCGAAGTACTAATCGATAAGGGATTCGAAAAATAAAGTCAACATTTTGTTTCTCTATGTTTGAAAAAGAATTTATCAGTTTATATATAAGTTATTCGATAAATATCGAGTATCTTGTCTGAACTATATTTTAAGATTCATTTATTGAAGTATTATTTGATAAGGAGATTTATCGAAGAATACTTTGATAAATAGAAAAAAAAAATATTTTTACAAAAGATACTGAAGCAATAAATTTGATAAATGATTTTGACAGTGATTTATTACAAATAATGTTGATGATTTGTTTGAACTATCTATTTCTCAAAAAGGGTTTTAATTAGTGGAGAGAAGATCAACATTAAAGCTCTGATCTATAGTGAGATTAGAAACTTCTATTATTACAAAACTAAGGTCACTCATATTCCCTATCCTCAATTAGTTTCCTTCATCCTCTATCAGAACAACCTTAACTATCTAGAATAAGGAGGTGAAGTTTCCAAGATTTGGGGTTAAACATATTCATAGAATGAGGATGTCATTGCGTTTGTCATCTAGAGGCAAGGCACCTCAAAAGGGAAAAGGGAAACAACTAGTTATATCAAGCTCCAAACAAGATAAAGCTCAATCTTCAACTAGCCCTACTCAAGTCTCTATACCATCATTTGCAAAAGCTTCAATTCAACACTTGCTACAAGAAGAATTGAGAACCTTTAAAGAAAGGATGCTTGCAAGGGTTCAAGAAGATTGTTAGAGTTCAATTGAAGGGGTTACTGCTTTAGTCAATGAGTTTAGGAAATCTTTAGAAGAAAGGTTATTGGTTGAGATCACCAAGGTCAATGGAATATAAGGAATAATTTTTAGATTCTTTTTAACTTGGTTGATACTCAAACACAAGCTCTGAATGCCACAAGAAATAGTGGATTTAAGAACTAAAGTTGACAACTCTCATACCACATTCTCGCTTGACGAGTTACTTATCTCACCTAATCTTCCCTTAATCCTAGACCCTCAGCCTCTAAACCTTCTATATCCAAACCTTCCTCCTCTAAACCCAAAGCTTGATAATGCCAAAATGATAAAGAGAACTTATATGATTTTTATGAACAATTTTCTTTAATTCTAAACAACTCATTCTCTTTTGTATCTCATAACTTTTATCAATAAGTTTATTATGATTTTGATAAGTTGAATTCCATTGATTAATCACAAGTTTGATTTATTTATGCTTGCTTATATTATGCTAATCCTATATTTATCCCTTGGGCTTTACCATCACAAAAAATGGGGATAATATTATGTTGGAAAACGTGCCCTAGGGGCCAATTATTGTCTTATGAATATTATTTATTTATGAATTTATTAATTGTGTTATCATATTATTTGCATGTTTATTGTGATGACCATCCTTGGATAATTCATGATCTTATCCTAAATGTCCCTGGTCGGTCATCTATGTAGGAGCAGAGATGAAATAAGGCCAGTATGACTTTGAAGATGTATAGAGATATAAATCAAAGTCATAGGCACATGTAAGAGTACAAGGTGTTGGACCGACCCGCTATGAGAGAGCTGCATAGGTTACGTCATAAGCTTCTCTTATATACAAACCATGTCACATGCCCTTTGACCTGAGATCATCATGGATTCCTACATGACAAATGCTCAGCTTTGACCTAGTCAAAAGTCACTTTTGACCGAGTGATCATAAAGACTATGTTCGGGCTTAGTGGTTTTTCATGCGAAGGAATGTGAATGGTCAAGATGGAATTTGTCCCTCACATTTGTAGAGAGATATTACTGGGCCCCTCGATGAGTGAGTCTGAGAAATGTATGGCCATACTGTAATAGAAAGGTAGTTCCATTCCTATAGTCAGACTACTCAGGGATCGAGAAAGTAACGGTCAGGAATAGGAGGATGACATTATCCATGCCTCATCCATGACCAAAATATCGAGTGACAGAAGGGACATGATATGGTTGTATAAAAGGTTACATCGTTTATCAATCCTCATATGATTTGGGTAGTCGTTATGTCTTGCTAGAGACCGCTTGTGACTTATGGGCCAGTATAGCAAATGGCCCACTGCCAACTTCATATGGGCCTACAGGGTCACACACAAAATAGCCCAACACGAGCTATGATGTCCAGATTCATTGAATCTAAGACGTGTCCAGATTTAATGATGATCCAAGGTTGATGTATATATTTATTTATATTTATATTCGTATATATATATAAATTCGTATATATACATTATATATAAGGGATATATAGGATTTAATTTATAAGGATAAATTAAATCTCTATCATGTTTGAATTTAAAATTTAAATTGATAAGATATCTCATATAAGAGATATTTACAAGATTTAATTTATAAGGATAAATTAAATCTCTATCACATTTGAATTTGAAATTCAAATTGATAGAATATCTCATATAAGAGATATTTACAAGATTTAATTTATAAGGATAAATTAAATCTCTATCACGTTTGAATTTGAAATTCAAATTGACATGATATCTCAAATTTGATTTATGAGAATAAATCAAATATAGTCTAGTCTTATCTTTATTTTAAATAAAATAAATAGGTGAATTAAATATGTAGGACGGATTTAATACAAACATTATTTATTTAATTAGTTTCTTATCAAATTATATAATATGTGATATTGTATTAATTTCAGAATTAATATAGATTAATTCCAAAAATCTAATTCGGTTGAGAAAAACGCAGAGCATCCTATATATCTGATTTTAGGAGCTACGTTTTTTTGAAACATACATAACACAAAAGGCCGAAGGGAATCTCAAAAAGGTTTTGCAGATAAGAGACTGCTGAAGTAGAGACAGAGATGATGAATTCTTGAGAGAGCCTTGGAGGGACAGGAGATGCTAACACGTCATTCGTGGTTGGAACGCTGTTCGTGTGGATACCAGTAGAGGAAGCCGACCTGAGGCATCGACTTCTTGCGATCAGAAAGAGAGCACGAGCCACGGAGAGAAGCTGTGGACATCTTCTTGCGATCGGAAAGAGATCACCAGCCGCGGAGAGAAGCTGTGGAAGTCGCTGAGAAACTCTGAGGGTAATAATCCTTCCCACTTAACTTAAACACATACAGTAGATCCTGGTAAGGAATGGAAAATTTTTTAAATTAATTTCCGCTGCGTGTCTTCCAATTCCTAACATGTTAGACTCCATATTTTGATGATAACAAATGGTTGAAACTTTGATTCTGTGTTAACATCACTTATTTTTTGATAAGTTTATCAATAAAGTATTTATCGATACTGTAACATCCATTTTATATGTATAAGACTCAGAGGAAATATGTTTGAAAGGGATTGTGATGATAAACAGAAAGAAAGATAATGAGCAGACTAAGGTATAAAGAAGAGGGACTAAAGTGAAAAATCTAAAAGTTTTATGGTGAAAAATGGAAGTAGACATAAGCTTTAGGCTATTAAGTGTAACTGAAAATTTGAGGGCCTAAAGTGCAATTTTCAAGAGTTTAGGGGTAAAATGGTAATTGTGTTGAGCCAGAAAATGCCCAAAATTGCCTAGAAATGTTTTAGCCCTAAATTTTATCAATAAATAGAGAAAATTATTCTAATTAGTTTAACACAACATGAAATGTTGATTTGATGTCCAGATAAATTGATATTAATTTATGAAATCTGAAAATTGGTATAGTATTTTTTGCACCTCAGAATTAGATAAAATTTGGTAGTAAGTTTTTATAACTAATATAAGAATTTATAAAACTGACATAAGTCTTGTAGAATTAATTAGAGAATTTAAAGTAAAAAATGACACCGATAAAATATTTAAAGAAGATGTATAAATTTTTAACAAGACTTCTGAATCTTAGAAAATTATGAGACTTTGTAAGAAATTCATTTTATATTAGAGTGAATTTCTAAAAATTTTAGAATCATTAAAAGATATCTATAGAATTTATCTTAAAAATTAGGATAATTTAAGGATCTCGGTATTGGAATTACTAGGGATTTGTGCCAATTAGCTAATTGGACCCAATTTAGGCCCAAAGTAGTGTCATGTTAAGCAATACTGCACCAAATGCTAACTTGGAATATGGCGGTATTAACATCTAGCTAGCAGCTCTTGAAACCTTCTCCAAAACTCATGGAAAGACTCTTGATCATACTGTTTTGCAGCAAAAATCTCCTTTCTCAATGTAGCAGTCCTAGAAGTAAGGAAATATCTCTCTAAGAAAGCAGTTCTCAATTTATTCTAGAGTCCAAGGCTTAAGATGTATGATATGGTAGCATATAAAACCATTCATTTCCCTTTCCTTTAAGTGTAAAATGGAATACTTGTCTCTGCACAGTATCCATATCAAACCTACAGGTTTCATGGATGAGCAAATCCACTACATAGTCTTTAAATGCTTGAAAGGATCCTCACCTACCAATCTATAAAATTTTGGTAAGTTACTTAATAAAGGACATTTTAGCTCAAAATTAACAGCTAAAGCAAGACAAAATGCGAAAAGAATCAAAGTTTACATTAGAAGAAGTTAGTTCTTTTATGCTCCTATGTGCTCTTCTATTATTCATGTTATTCTCTCCATATTGCTCATTTTGATTATTCTGATTATGAGTATAAGCTTCTCCTTCATTAACTTACTCAATGAAAAAAATGATTATCTAAAATATCACTAGATGCAAAATCAGTTTCAGCTACAATAAGTTCACCAGAAGAACTAAATTCAATAACAGATGCAGCAATTCTAGGAAAGAATAAAAAAGCCTTCTTAATATTTTAGCCCTCCTAATATTCACTAAAATATTTTAGCCTTCTTAATTTTCCTAAGTGTTCTATTCATTTCTCTGTCCAAAGGAAAGAATCCAGAGTTTTTGTTCATGCAAATCACACTCAATAATAATGCAAGATATCAAGTATATCACAGATGCAACAATTTTAGATATTCATATCAAGTAATTACAGTTTAAAATACTCAAGTCGTGACTAACAATAACAGAGAATAGAAATCACGACAAAAATGAATTTCACGTCGTGACTGTCAGTCACAGATAGGAAAAATTTTAGAATCAGGATTTTTGGTCATGACCAAATGTCATTGTGGTTGCAACTAAAAATCACAGAGAGCAAATGCTTGAAGTTTTTAGTTTCTGGTTGTGACCAATTGTCACTCCAGTCGCGACTAAAAATCATAGAGTAAATTTGATTTAAACACTGATTTTTAGTCATGACTAAGTGTCAAATTGGTTGTGACTAGAAATCACAGAGAAGAAAACTTGATGAAAAATATTTTTAGTTACGACCACAAAGCACTCTGGTCCCTATTAAAAGTTACAGAGAGTAAAATGAGTTGAAAACAAATTTTTGGTTGCGACCAAATATGTTTATGGTCACGACTAGAGTTCACAGAGACTCTAAGAAGTCAATTTTAAGTACTTTGGTCACGACTAGAAAGGCAAATAGTCATGACTCAACAAGACAAAACACTAAATTCATAGAAAAAATGAAACACCTATATACTTTTTATGATTTTTAGGCCTAATAGATTGCTTAGGAAACCTTAACAAGTAAGGCTCCCCGATAACGGCACCATTTTGATAGTTGTCATTTTAATTATCAAATAAAACTAAGTTAACTAATAGTAGAGTGGAGCTAACCTAGGTCGATTCACAAAGAGCCTAAATAGATGTAAAGGTACCTAATTAATCTAATGAGCCACAACTTAACAAATTAATCAGATAAATTGTGAGATAAGGTGTTTGAACTAATTCTGATTATAAATCCTATGTTACTGTTTATGATTTTAAGTGTTTAGGATGATGAGATGAATCAATGACAAGTGTGTTCCCTTGAAGACTACCTCACCTTCATTATCCATAGAATATTTGGAGTTAATTAGTTGAATTAGAATAGTTTAGCTAACAACTCGCCAGCTAAAATCTCAATCAAAGCTACAACTCGCAGATATTGAATAGAGAAATAAGAATAATTCAACTTGAGATAAAAGAAGATGAAGTAAATAGATACAACTGTACTCTATTTTATGGTTACTCTAATTAACTATAGCCATGTCCAACTCGATCTAAGGATGAAAATCAATTAAAGCATCAATTATGCAGAAATAGGAAATCCAACTCGGCTCCCTAATCATTAATCATATGTAACTCTAATTGCATCAATAATTACATAATTAACTACATCAACTCGATACAATTAAATCTGACTTAAGACACAATGAACTCCCTATTCAGCTCAAGGATTCTGGTTCAGCATCATCTCCAAGAGAGCACAATGGATCTAGCCTTCTATTGCTATCAAGACTTCAACAGTAGTAGCAAACAGATCAGTAATCATGGTGAATATTGAAGAAGAAGATGAAGACTTAACTTTCCTCTGGTTCTATTGTCTAGAATAGAGGAAAGTTAAAGATAAGAGAGAATGGAAAATGGAGATGAAGGAGGAGGAAGAATGGAAGTGCAGTGAATGAATGATTCCTTCATGTGTAAATGTGTCATTTGAAGGAAAATGTAATATTAAATATATAGCAGAAGTGTGGAATAAGTGTGACAGTCAACTGAGATGGAGTGAGAGTGATGTGTGGAATGCATGAGGTAACAGAATCAGTCAATAAGCTGAGACATGTGAATAATATATGATATGTTAATGATACAAAAGGTGACAGATTTTGTCACAGTGGAAATGGGTTCATGAATAGATCAGTTCCCCTCAACACGTGCATCTCATGATATCTTTTCCTATATGTTTTCTGTTAAGTCAAGCTCCTCCATGTAGCATGTGCGTTGTGTTAGCTTTCCCTCCATGTGGTTTTCGTTGACACCCTTAATTCCTTGGATCTAGCTGGCACTTATTCTCACTAATCCCCACTTAATCTGTTAGTTGGTTACTGCATAGGCCTATAATGGGAATTTAAAATAAACAGATTATTTGTCCAATTAATCATTAAAATCGCATCAATTAATTCCCAACTATTCCAATTTTATTTTATTAATTAATTTCTCACCATATTATTAAATGTGGATAAAATCAACAATAAAACTCACTTTAAACACACTAAAAATCACTACAAATATGAGTTTATCACCCAAGATATCAAGGAATTTATCATGTGGCTAAATACATTTTTTAAGATATTTTATGAATTTTTAAAGAAAGAAATCGAGAAAAAATAAGAGATAATGTAAGGTAGCATGTGAGGTGTCCTTGGTGGGACCCCCACCATATACAAGAATACCACTTGGAAGCCAAACAGGAAAGGAAAAGTTTTGGCACATGTGAAATTATATTAAAATAATGTAAGAATTAAATTAATGATAATTAAGTAATTAAGCAACCAATGAGATTCAAGATTAAGGCCTTATAGTAATTAGTTAAAAGATAGGTAGATTAGTCTAAGGAGCCTTGAAATGTCACTATAAATACCCGTTCCTCCTTCACAATTTTGAGAACCTAGAGGACCCTTGGGAAAACTATGCCAAAATGAAGAGAGAGCTCAAAATAAGATCAAAGAGAAGCCACCTAAGCAAATACCTAGGGTAAGAAATCCTTCCTAGTTTATTTGTAAGTATTTTGGAAGGATAAAATCTAGGTTTTAATGGTTCAAAAATGGATTATTTCCTTATAACCCTTTCTGTCCAAAATTCAAAGTTAAAGGAGAAAGAGGAAAATTAAGTTAGAACTATGAAATTGATGCATAGATGAGCTAGAATTAATGATTGGTTCTTGAATTGAATTGTGTTATTCACTTTACCATTGAAGAGGTCATTCTGCCACTAACTGTACAGGATCAAGAAGAATTAATTTCAATGATCTAATGTTTCCATTGAAAGTTGTAATTTCTAAGTTTTTTATACTATTCACATGTATGAAGAGTGATTGGAATTTCATCATTTTCATGCTTCCAATATTTTTAAAAAGAAAAATTGTGTAGAATTAAGTAGAGAAACAAGTATTGGAAGCACTGGAATAGAAATGAGAAATTTTTGAAGAATTATGTACACTTTTTGGTTCTATGCAGTAGCTATGAAGGAGCTAGAATTTCATGATTCTAATCTCATAATGGATTCAGAAGGTGAAATTATGTAGGGTAAAGTCGATGCACAAATTAATTAAAAGGACAAGATAATTAACCACAAATTAAGAAAGATAGGGGTTAATTGATTAAGTTAAGTTTAATGTCCTTATATGCCAATTGAATTGGATCATGGTGAATAAATGAATATGTGATATTTAGGCTTTGTTTTGTGGACTCAAGAAGGCAACTACTTAGTAAGGAAAGAGGACAAGGAAAAGAATAAAATAAAATAAAAGAAAGTAAAGTAATAAGGTAGTAAATTATCCTAAACTTGTATATATTGGATGTTATGCTTGGTTGTGCTATGGCTATGTTGAATTGTGTTGCATATGTGTATATGATCAAAGCTCTTTTTCTATGATTACTTTGGACAATTATATTTCATATGTTACATGGAAGCATGCACATTACACAATGTTAACACTTTTAAAAGCAAGCACAAGTATTTATATTGAGGCATGCACTATTTACTACCTTCGCCATAGAGATTTTCCCAAAAATCTCACCCTAAATTATATCTCCAATCAACAGGAACCTCAAGTATGAGAGAAAAAGAATGTTATATATCATATGGTTTGCTTTATGGTTATGTTATAGACAAGTTTTGAGATGAATGTATGTAAAGTTAGCTGTTAAAATTCTACACTTGAACAATAGACAGTTTTAAGCTATGACACTTGGTCTATAATTAAAAATAGTTAAAGATGTAATAAAGGTTTGATATTTTATCAGTAGTTAGTTAACATGTTAAGCTTTATTTTGACACCAAAAATACCTTATTTTGATGTTTGTACAAAGAGAATTAATTTTCTAAAGTTAAGGACTAGAATCTATTTTTAGAGTTTTTGACCAAATAAATAGTACACTTTGTCGTAGAGCTAACTCAGTTGACTGGTCAATTGGTCTGAGGAAGTATTTTTCCTTTAAATTTCAATATTTTAGCATCAAGTAGCCTTTTGAACCATTTTATTTCAAGTTTTTAGAATTAATTATGATTTTTTAAAGTTCGTCACCGAATCTGAAATACCATATGAACAGTAACTCATGAAGAGTGAAATTCCTGGTTTAGCTAATAGACTTCAAAGATTATGTATGTGTTTCTAAATGCTATCAAATGGTACCTAATAGGTATGAAAGTAAAGTGTTATATTTTTTGTATCAGAGCAAAGTTTCTAGCATCAGATAAAATAATTCCCATACCCTAAACTTAAGAAGTTAGCATTGTATTAAGGTTAGGATACTTAGGGGGAACGTTAGTATCACAAAAGTTCATAGAGAATGTGAGTTGTGACTAGCCAATACTCAGGTCATGACTGGGATACACAGAGACTAGATGTTATGGCAACGAAGAGAATGAAGGTGCCAACCTACGTTGATAAGAATGACCACAGGGTGCCGATAAGGTAGATGATATGACGTATAGAGATACAAAAGATCAGTTTAAGAAGATATTCAAAAATAGATCCTCTGTGTTATCACCAGGAGACAATCTACATTATGAAAGACTTTGTTCAACTAGTCTTTCTTAAACAGAAGAATCAGAAGTTATATTGACACTTGTATAGGAATAAGCCTTGCACATTGCTTAAGGTTAGAAACGTGATGGTTAATAGATAGAGAGCTAATGTTCTCAAAATATCATGAAGAAACAACAACCTGGAAGACTTAGGGTAGAGCACCCCAGAAAGCATAAGTAAAGGTAGAAAATGATAAATGAGATCCATGCCACTCAAGTTCGTTAGGATCAAGAAAAAGACAAGAAAGGAACCACAGTTCTGTCAAGAACATACTGAGACTGATATATAGACAAAAGAAGTTAAGAGATAGTAGAGAGATACCAAAGTTACTCTATAGAGACAGAGATTGATCTACTCACCCAAAAAGTTTATGATGTCTAGAGAGAAAGGTAAACACAATTTAAAAGATAAAGAGACTCCCCTCTTTAAGAAAGAATTATGATCAAGAGTTAGATAGAGTAATAAAGGGTTGAGTCTATACCCTGGTAGGAGGGTAATGTGACAGCCTAAGTTAAATGAGTAGTTATCTCAGGTTCCTGAATAAATGATCAAGATTTGGAAAATAATGTGATAAAGGAAAAGAATGCTTTAAAATTTACCTAGTTAGTTGTTTAATTGCATTGTGCATATGATGGAAGGTTGAGCAAATCATGTGATGATGAAATGACTTATGTTGCCATAAGTTATGATGAACAGTTGTATCTCTTTGCAGTTGTCATATGATGACACGCATGTTAGAGTATGCTATGATGAATGACTACTCCCCTTTCGTAGTACATGTAAGGTAGAGTATATATGATGAGAAAATTATGTTGCTCCCATACCATACGACATGCAATCAGATAATTTAACTGGGTAATGATAAAGCAATAGGAATATACCCAAGATGATAGACAGTCTTAGTGAGTGGGACAAATAGTTATAGTATGACTGGGGTTACTCAGGTATTTCTACAGGCTTCATGATAATTTCTATGTTAGGGTTACAACAAGTACCAAGAAGGTGGTAATATTATAACTATATCAAAAGAAATGGTATACAGAAAAAGTAAAAGATAACAGTAAAGAGATTACTTTCATATCATTCTTCAGATAAAAGTTGGATCTTAAACATATAGCTCTCAAATAGCACTAGATTCAGATGAGTTCATATCACTCTTTATATAAGAGTTAGATCTTATTTAGGTTGTTCTTCAGATAAGAACACAGTTCAGATATAGATTGATTGTAGTTAGAGGATATATTGAAATGAAAAGTTATGATACGGCTATAGTAACAGAATGCAATGGCAGGTGGTTAGACCATGATTGCATAAGGCAACAGCCCATGGTAAGCCATAATAGAGTAAGAAAGTAGAGAAGGAACTCATGAGTAAGAGAGGAAATAAGTAAAGTCTTGGTAAATATATGGGCTACTGGATGTATTTATTCTTAAAAAAATTATTGATTAAGTTATCAATAAGTAGAAGCAGTTAACCTTATAACTTAGTCTATTGGTTTAAAAATCTTCTAAAGATGATGATACAGTATAACAGAATCACTGAGGATAATGGGGGATCGCAGGTAGATCCCGAGGTTACAGTAAACCTATCCTAAGAAAAGTAATGAGCTATAAAGATGAGTATAATCTAGTATCTCTCTATAAAGATGATTACCAAGGACAAAGTTAAAATAAAGAAGCTTCACGAGTTGATTAACTCATTCAGAGAAAGTATTTATAATGGTTTTTTCCATATAGCCTCTATTATATACAGACTGAGTGCTAATATTAAAAGTTTTATAGAAGTATGCGTGAAGAATAAAGGAGAGAACCCCATAAGTTTTGAGAATAGAGAAGTATGAGCAGATAATCCTCCAGATGAGGATAAAGAGATTAAAAGGTCAGAGAGACCTAGAGAAGAGGGTTTAAGGAAGAGTAAAGATATATTAAGTTCTATGAGAAAGAATATGCTAGAGCTTAGAGCTATATGAAGAGTAACCTAGCCATAACCCTGTAGCACATTTCAGTTAAGCATTCTAGGTAAGAGAAGTATAAAGATGTGTGACCCACTAGGAAGTACAATGTTAAGTCACAAAGTTAGAAAGAGTTATAGTATACTGGGAAAGAAAGAATAGCGTGAATAGAGAATAGCATAAGTGATCAGTAGAAAGGAAATAAGGGACTATATTATCCCTTGTATCCATTCCAAATAGAGGAACTATATGAGAAGAAAGGTATAGAAAGAAACAGATAGATAGATCGATAGATAGATAGATAGATAGATAGATAGATAGATAGATAGATAGATAGATAGATAGATAGATAGATAGATAGATAGATAGATAGATAGATAGATAGATAGATAGATAGATCGATCGATCGATAGATAGATCGATCGATCGATAGATAGATAGATAGATAGATAGATAGATAGATAGATAGATAGATAGATAGATAGATAGATAGATAGAAAAATATTCCAAGAAGCTAACCAAAACCCTAGAGTATAGTAAAGTTTTAGAGGGTTCAATATGGAAAAATGGACACTACTCATAAATCCAGTATAGTGAGTTGTCTATAAGCTTAAGCAAATAAATAGATGATGACATATAGATGAGTAATAAAAAGAAGAAAACTTCAACTCTGAGTAAGTTTATCAACGAAGAAATAGCATAGCATCTTGAGAAGATATGAGGTTCTGCTGAGGTTGGAAGCACTCCGCCACATGTCAAGATAGAAGATGAGAGATAGATACCCCAAGCCTTAGTCACTAAGTAGATAAAGGATATAATAAGGAGATATATCTAACATAGTTTGACTAAGGTACTAATTAAATTTTGAGGATAAAATTTATTTTAAGGGGGTGGAAATGTCACATCCTAATTTTTCCTATCTATATAAGATTAATAGAGGAAAGAGGATTGTAAGGTATTATGATGATAAAAAGAAAGAAAGATAATAAGTAGACAAGGGTATAAAGAAAAGGGACTAAACTGAAAACCCTAAAAGTTCTATAGAGCAAAATGGAAGTAGCATAAGCTTTAGGCTATTAAGTGTAATTATGAACAGTTGATGGCCTAAAGTGCAATTTTTAATAGTTCAATGACAAAATGGTAATTATGGAAAGTTGAACCAGAAAAATGCCCAAAATTGCTTGGAAATGCTTTGGCCCCAAATTTTACTGATAAATAGAGAAAATTATTTTGATCAGTTTAATACAACACAAAATTTTAATTTAAAGTCCCGATAAATTGATATTAATTTTTGAAGTATAGAAATTAATACAGTATTTTGTAGACTTTAGAATCAGATAAAATTTGATAGTAAATTTTTATAATTAATATAAGAATTTATAAAACTGACAGAAGTCAAAAATGAGTCTTGTATAATTAATTAGAGAATTTAAGGTAAAAATTGACACCGATAAGAAAATTATGAGACTTTGTAGAAAAATTATTTTATATTTAATAAATTTCTAAAAATGTTAAAATCATTAAAAGAGCTCTATAGAGTTTATCTTAAAAATTAGGGTAATCTAAAGATATTAGTATAGGAAATTCCTAGGTATTTATGCTAATTAGCCAATTGGACACAATTTAGGCCCAATGTGGTGTCAAGTAGAAGCCCAAGATATCAAGGAATTTATCATGTGGCTAAATAATTTTTTAAGGATATTTTATGAATTTTTAAAGAAAGATATCAAGAAGAATTAAGAGATAATGCAAGGTGGCATGTGAGGTGTCCTTGGTGGGACCCACACCATGTGCAAGAATGCCACTTGGAAGCCAAACAAGAAATGAAGAGTTTTTGTACATGTGAAATTATATTAAAATAATGTAAGAATTAAGTTAATGGTAATTAAAGAATTAAGCACCTAATGAGATTCAAGATTGAAGTATTGTAATAATTAGTTGAAGGATGGGTAGATTAGTACAAGGAGCCTTAAAATTTCACTATAAATACCCCCTTCTTCCTTCACAATTTCATGAATATAGAGGACCCTTGGGGAAATCATGCCTAAATGAAGAAAGAAGTCAAAATAAGATCAAACAAAAGCCACCTAAGTAAGTACCTAAGGTAAGAGATCATTCCTAGTTTATTTGTAAGTATTTTGGAAGGATAAAACCTAGTTTTTAATGGTTAGAAAATGGATTATTTCCTTATAACCCTTGCTATCCAAAATTCAAAGTTAAAGGAGAAAGAGGAAAATTAAGTTAGAATTATGAAATTGATGCATAGATGAGCTAGAATTAATGATTGGTTATTGAATTAAATTGTGTTATTCATATTCACTTTACCATTGAAGAGGTCTGCCACCTACTGTATAGGATCAAGAAGAATGAATTTCAATAATCTAATGCTTTCATTGAATTCAAATGATAGTTTTTTGTAGGATTAGATAGGTTTGAAACTTTGGATGCATTGGAATTGAAAGTTGTAATTTCTAAGTCTTTTTTATACTATTCACATGTATGAACAATTATTAGAATTTCATGATTTTGATGCTTCCAATGGTTTTAAAAAGAAAAATTGTGTGGAATTAAGTAGAGAAACAAATAATGGAAGCCCTAGAATCAAAATGAGAACTTTTGGAAAAATTATGTACACTTTTTTGGTTATATCCAACAGCCATGAAGGGGTTAGAATTTCATTATTCTAATCTCATAATGGATTCAGAAGGTGAAATTGTGTAGAGTAAAGTCAAGGCACAAATTAATTGAAAAGACAATATAATTAACCACAAATTTAGAAAGACAGGGGTTTATTAAGTTAAGTTTAATTTCCTTATTGCCAATTGAATTGGATCATGGTGAATGAATGAATATATGATATTTAGGCTTTGTTTTGTGGACTCAAGAAGGCAGCCACTTATCAAGGAAAGAGGACAAGGAAAAAAATAAAAGAAAATAAAAGAAAGTAAAGCAATAAGGTAGTAAACTATCCTAAACTTACTTGTATTGGATGTTATGTTTGGTTGTGTATTGGATGTTATGCTTAGTTGTGCTATGGCTATATTGAATTGTGTTGTATATGTGTATATGATTGAAGCTCTTTTTCAATAATTACTTTGATCAATTGTATTTCATATGTTACATGGAAGCATACACATTACACAATGTTAACACTTTCACAAACAAGCACAAGTATTTACATTTATGCAAATACTATTTAGTTCCATTTGCTACTGAAATTTTCCTAAAAATCTCACCCCAAATTATATCTCTAATCAACGGAAACCTCAAGCATGAGAGAGGAAGAATGTTAGATGATGATATGGTTTGCTTGTATGGTTATGTTATAGACAAGTTTTGGGATAAATGTATGTAAAGTTAGTTGTTAAAATTATGCACTTGAACAATAGATAGTTTTAAACTATGACACTTGGTCTATAATTAAAAATGCTTAAAGATGTAATAAACATATGATATTTTAGTAGTAGTTAGTTAACATGCTAAGTTTCATTTTGACACCAAGAACTCCTTATTTCAAAGTCTGAACAAAGAGAATAATTTTTTCAAAGTGAGGGACCATAATCTGTTTTTAGAATTTTTGACCAAATGAACAGTACACTTTGATGTCAGAGCTGACTCAGTGGACTGGTCAATTAGTCTGAGGAAGCATTTTCCCTTTAAATTTCAAGATGTTAGCTTCGAGTATCCTTTTAAACCACTTCATTTCTATTTTTTAGAATTAATTATGATTTTTGAAGTTCGTCGTTGAATCTAGAATATCATATAAACAGTAACTCATGACAAGTAAAATTCTAGATTTAACTAATAAACTTCAAAGGTCATGTAAGTGGTTCTAAATGCTACTGAATGGTCTATAAAATGTACAAAAGTAAGGTATTACAGATACCCCTTTGAATGAAAACAAAATTTAGTTTGTGTAAACAGTTTCTAAATGGCATTTATCAAAGCATTGATTGATAAGGTAGTTTATCGATAAACTTTTCGATAAATAAACAAGTTAAGTGATATTTTAATATGTGAAAAAATCTTTATGTGGATCAATTAAGCTTGAAAAACTTTCCATAAAAATGATCTTACAAAAGTTTGAATATCTTATCTTCAAAGCATTGCTAATGTATTCTAAATTTAAATGGAGTCAAGCTTTATTGTTTTTATCAAAGAATATTTCAAAGACCTAGTTTTATTTAAAAGTTTCAAAACTCAAAGGTATACTGATAAACTATTCAAAAAGGCTATTTATCAATAAACACTTCAATAAAATTACCTATTTTGTTTCAAACAAAAGTATCTGTTGTTTTGGAAAGAAGAGAAAAAGGATTTAATCGAAGAACATTTTGAAAATGCCTATATTCAATAAACACTTTGATAAACCTAAACCCTATTAGAATGGCAGTTTCACCCACAAGAGGGGTGAATTGGGTAATTTTAAAAATTCTAAACTTAAATTGAAAAATAGAGATTGAGTTAAGAAGGATATCACCGAAGAGTGAGGAAGTAGATGAATAAGATAATGCACAGAGAGTTTATACTGGTTCAACCCAACCACTTGGCCTATGTCTAGTCCTCAGAGTTTCTATGAATATTCCACTTTTCTCTAATATTCACAGGCTCTTGGTACCTCAATACATCAACAAAAGATGACTTCTCTCACTCCCCTTTACTTCCTATAAGGTTACAATCTATCAACTCAAGAGATGTACTCTCTTGAGTATCTCAGATGGAAGATAAAAATATCTCTTATTTCTAAAACTCTCTCTCAGATAGAGTAATAGTATACTTAAGTTCAGAAGCACTCTTCTTGGAATATGAAAAATAGAGTAGAATAAAGTATGAGAGTAAATGCAAAAGGTCGATTATCAATTCTCAATAAACGTTTGTTTGTTGTTAGTTGGTTGTATTTATTGTGGCCTTTTTTTATAGTCGTGTCTGAAAATAAGTTTGTTGAGTAGCCGTCACACTCATTGAAGTAGCCGTTGAAAGAATAGAGTCATTAAAGTATAAAGGTTGAATGCATTAAATGCTCTTATGACATAAATTTGCTTTTTTGATATTTCTAATATTGATCCTCATTTTACCTGCAAATAATCTTGTAATGCATTGTATAATTGATATAAAACTAGCCTTATTGAAGGGCCCTTTGAAAAAAAAAAGTTAGTTACAGAAGTATGGTTCAAACTTATTGAAATACTTATCGAGAATAATCTATTAAAATGTTTATTTCATAGACCAAAAGAGATAACTTATCCGAGTGTTCTTCGATAAGTGACCTTACAGAATAATTATTCGATAAGATCTTGATTTTTCAGAACAATGGTCTTTTGAAAAACATTATCTTATTCTTAGTCTAAAATTTCTTTAATTCTTCTAACTTCATGATGTTTTAGAACAATTGTCTTTTGAAAAACATTATCTTATCTTAGTCTAAAATCTTGATGTTTTAGAACAATGGTCTTTTGAAAATCATTATCTTATCTTAGTCTAAAATCTTGATGTTTTAGAACAATGGTCTTTTGAAAAACATTATCTTATTCTTAGTCTAAAATTGTCTTTAATTCTTCTAACTTCATAAAAAATGCTAAGTAATACATTTCAAATTAAAGTTTTCCAAGATTTTAGAAGATCATTTTCTAAAGCAATCATAGGATGATTGTCAAAAGCAATTACATAGAAAAATTCATTTATCGAAATGTTTATTGATAAGCAGTCTTATCAATTAATACTTCAATAAATTACATCAGAAATTGGTTTCCAAAAATTAAAACTTCTCTATCAATCAAAGTGTTTATCGATAAACCGCCTTATCGATCAATAATTCGATAAATGCCATTTAGAAATTGATTTACAAATATAATTAGTTTTCATTTATCAAATAGCTTATTGATAAAAACCCTTATCGATAAATGCCTTTTATAAACTGATTTCATAAACTAAATTTTCTTCTCATTTATTAAAGGGTCTATCGATAAACACCCTTATCAATAAGTTTATTAAAAAATTAGCTATGTTAAAAATAGAATCGAAGTATTAACTATTTGTCATCATCAAAATATGAAGTCTAACAAACCCAAGCCTATGTAACTTGATGTTCATTATTTGAAGAACACTTCGATAAGACTAATTTTCTAAGTATTATTCGACAAGAGTCATTTTGTTTAAAAGTAGTTATTTATTGATAAGGCTTCTCTTCATTAAACACTTCAAAAAATCATGTTGTTCTTTATCATATACAAAACTGATCAATCCAAAGTTTTATAAACTAATTTGCCTTTGCTTGAACACTTATTATATCAATTACACGATGCACTACAAGATTATTTGTAGGAAAAATAAGGATCAATTATAGAAATATTTAAAAAGCAGTTTGTGTCAAAATAGCATTAAATGTATCTAATCGTTATAGCTTCAACTACTCGATTTCTCAACAGACACTTTCAAGAGTCTAACAGATGCTCTAAGAACTTGTTTTCATGTAGGACTATAAAAGAATGTCACAGTAAATGTAACATAATAACATTTACTAAACATTGATAATAGAACAACCTTATGCAATTTGCATTTACTATCATACTCTATTTTTCATATTTTGATAATAGTACCTCTAAAATTCAGTATTTATCACTATCACTTTATTTGAGAGAGAAACTTAAAAATCTTTTTATCTTTCATATGATATACTCAAGAGAGTGAGTCTCTTAAGCTAATTGATTGTAACCTTATGGGAAGTAAGGGGAGTGAAAGAGATTAAGGAACTAAGATCCCGGTGAATCTTGGATTATAGTGGAAACTTAGAGGAGCTCTCCAGAACTGGAGTAGGACAAGTGGTTAGGCTGAACTAGTATAAACTCTCTGTGTATACATATCCTTTATTGCTTCTAAGGTGATATTTTTCTCAACTCTATCTTGATTTTATTGAGTTTATAATTTTAAGTTAAAATATTTATTATAACTAAATTCACCTTTCTCTTACGTGAAACTTCCTTTCTAAAAATTTATACTTTTAATAAATAAACGATACTGTCTAATAGATATGTTAATAAACATATATGAGATTAATTGATATGGTCTACTTGGATTTGATGTTAAAAACGATACTGTTTTATTTGGGGTTTATGTCTAAGACCAAACAAGGATTGTATTATGAAATTTTAAAACTGTGATGATTACTTTCTTTTTTCAATCTAAAAATTGTTGCACGTAGATATCACCCATTTAACAATCGCTCAGTATCATTGGATATGATATGTAATTTTTTTATTGGGAAATTGTCTAAAGGAATTAATTCAAGATATTATAAGAACTGGCGTTACAACCAGATAAAAATTATCTGTCACTTAAAATATTAGTTGTCATATACTCAATCCCTTTTTAAATTAAGAAAATGCAGGGAAAAAAATGACTTGCAAAGTAACACAGAGAGATCTACGTTTTTCTTATATTTTATATTAATTAATAAGATAGAATTACGCAAGCTATGAAAGTTGAATTTGGAACAAATCTTGATCTATTCTCTGCATTTAACAATTGGATACAATAGCAATACGAGAATGATGAAAATACGTAAGGCTTGACTAGGAAATTTTATATAAATATCATTGTTTACATTTCTAGTTCATCTAAAGAAATCCAATAAAAACCCAAAATTTTTATACTTCATTTTTCTTCATTGGCATGTACACTTTGAAACGTTTAGAACGTAACCAAAAATCTAGAAATTAGAAAAGAAAACTAGAGATCTAAAGAGCGAGAAACCTTTATGGTTTGATATATATATATATATATATATAGACTGTGTATATATATTGATATACATATAGAAGAATCTGCAAGTTTGAATTAAATTCAGGTAAATGTACAATTTAGTTTAGGTGGTCAAGTCATATACTTCGAGTACTCAAGTTAAAGGATTCCATCTTTTGCATATGATCTACAGATCTCTCCTTCCTCATTGAACCTACTATTTTCTTCCAGTCTCAAATTATATCAAGGTTGAAGCCTCCACTTATTAGATTTTGACATACAGGAAAATGACAAGTTTTAAGCTTGTTATTTTGAGATTTCTTTGTTCTAAATGTCCTTAGGGAACTTTTCCCTAGCCCCTCTTCTAGTAGAACATCTACCAAAGGTTTATTGTCCTTGAAATTAGAATAAAATAATTATTTTACTTTTCATTAATATTTTAATTATTTGTTGTAGTTATGCATCAAAAGTAAATGGTTGTCTCATTGAATTTACGTTGTTGTTTATCTTTGGGTACTGGAAGGGGAGAATCCAGACTTTGTTCTACATCGCTGATGAATCTCCTCTCCTCTTATAGATTCGGCTTCCCCTGATGGTTTGAGGGAGCAGCTGAATTTCACTTACCCTTTCTTCTTCCTTTGTATTGGTCCATCACCAAGGTGCAGTAGCTTCGCCTCTTCTCTTTGATCTTGAAGGGTTCAAATCAAGTAAGTGCGTCCCTTTTCTCTACACTATGAACGTGAGGGGCTTTGGGTTGAGGAGCGGGATTTAGCTATGGCTGATCGTTCAAAGAGACGATTGAGCTGAATCTGGGGTTTTATTTGGTGGAAGCATTGAAACTCAAATAGATGGAAGAAATGAACCGACTCCTTCATCTGAATTGTAGAATGGATTACTTGATTACTGAACAGAGATATTAATTGTTATGGTAAAGTAAATTCTATGATAAATTTGATTTATTCTTTTGTTGTAGAGAAAAGTTTATCCTCAAATTTGTAAACATGAGCTTCACTTCACTTCACTTTATAAATTAGTTGATTGATTGCTACAAATATGTTTGGGAAGTATAATGTTTAAAGAGATATTTTCTCAATATTTATATAAAGGTTCATGAATAAATATTATAGGGTCACTTGATATTATTTTAATGAAGGAAATCCTGTCGATCGTAAGTAGAAAATTTTAAACTAAATATGCTTACGTAGTGAGATTACCCTATACTTTATGCCAGTCACACTTTATTTGGAGAGGGCGTGACAAAAGGCCAATCCAAAAAGGTAAAGTCATCCTTGTTGGGTCTCTTAGCGTTCAACAACATCTACATATATCACTCAAGTAAAATATCCTTCTATCATAGGTAGAAAATAAGCTTTTGAAAACGATTGAAAATAGGCAGATCCGGTGTAGAAACAGCCCATGTCAAAAGTCTGATATTCTACACCGATTGTATACATAAATTGTAATTTGTAATGTTAGCACTCACCTTTGGTATTATGTCGATCTTATAAAAAGGTTGTGCTATTATTATTGGCAGTGAAGTTTGCTTTGAAGTAATGCTAAGTACTTCTAATTTGTCGCACAAATGAGTTGTTTATATGTTGAATGTGTGTTGAAATATTATGGCTGAATTCCTGTATATATTATTGAAAGTGAGATGATAAATAGATGGAGGTTTTGAAAAAATAGAAGCTTTAGACTGAATCTTGTCAATCCTGTGTGCTGTGTTGTGAAGTTTATGAAATCCATAGGTAACATTTTATCAATTATGTGCTGTGCTACTGAGTTTAAAGAATCTGTGGGCAAAATCTAGATAATACTATGTGATGTGCTGTTGAGTTTATAGTTTATGCAGCAAAGTTTTCTCAATTTCACGTGCTTTATTGCTGAGTATATGGTATCGTAGGTAAAATTGTCAATTTTTCCAGCTATGATGTTGAGAATAAAGCATCTACGGAAGAAGTTTTTGTCAATTTCATGTGTTGTGGTGGTGTTAAGTAATGGTATTACAAAAGCACATCTTTTCTATGAAAAATCCACTTTTATTTAAGTAGACAGTTCCTCAATATAACTATCGATATATATATTGTAATAAATCAATTACAATGATGAAATAAATTTACTATTTGTATAAATTGCGGGGAACAAACATTTAAATGTTCATTATTTCCAAAATATATCTAATTTTTTTTAGTAAGGTTATAATTAAACAATCTTATTTATAGCATAAATATAAGTCTAGGTATATGAGAAATTAAATATGAAAACATATTTGTAATCCATAAAATTGATAGATAATAATTAGTTATCTTTTATCAAGTGCAAACTAGTTTTAAGAAATAAAATAAGTACTTTTATAGATAAAGGAAATACCACATAATCTCTAAACCAAAAATCGATCGCTTATTTCATCCTCGAAAATATAACAAAAATAGGAAACAACATCCAAAATTTGTCCCATAATCAAACATACCATGTATTTTATGTTTTGTTAAGGATAAGGTCATTGACAAAGTTTGTCTACTTGGAATCTTGACCCTACATAAGTTGTTTACTGGAATTGCTTTAAAGTTCTTAATCAAAAGATAAAGCAAAAGAAAATAACAAATTTGAAATGTAGCTGTACTTTTAATAAATAAATCGATAGAGTCTAAAACTGGATTTGAAAAGTTCTTATTTGATCTGATTGATGGGTTTATGTCTAAGACTAATCAGGCTTGTGCTATTAAATTTTAAAACTGTGATGATTACTTTCTTTTTTAATCTAAAAATTGTTTCTCGGAGATTCCACCTATTTACAATCTCTCATTAAAATTGGATATGATATGTAATTATAATGTGAAAGCGTCCAAATGAATTGATTCATGATATTATTGTGTAAAAACCAGATAAAAATTATCTGTCAGTTAGTCATAAATCCCTTTTCACATTAAGAAAATGCCAAAATAAAATTCAATTAAATTGACTTTGTAACACAGATATCTATGTTTTTCTTATATTTTATATTAATTAATAAGATAGAAGAAACAAATTATGAAAGTTGAATTTGGAACATATCTTGATCTATTCTCTGCATTTGAAATTGGTTACGACTAGCAATATGAAGATGATGAAAATACGTAACGTTTGGTTGGGAAATTTTATATAAATATCATTGTTTACCTTTATATTTTGTCTAAATAAATCCAATAAAAAAACCAAAAGTTTAATTGTTTATATAATTCAAATTTTCTTTCCATACTTTGAAACACTTTTTAAGATGTGATATATTCCTTTATAATTTCAACACCTAAAATTATATTTGGTTGATACATTCTTTCAAACTTATATTTAAGATGACAAAATGTTATAATATGTCCTCCACATTAAAAATTCAATATATATTCATAACAATTATGTAGATTTATTCTAAAATAAATATATACCTATAAAAATGATATCATAAAAATTAAAACACATTTATCTCTCCACCAGAGATAAATTGTTAGATTTTTATACCCTTATAAATGCTTGTTTCAAGCAATAACACAAAAGGCACCCACACTTTCAAATTTTAAATTATATCCCAAATATCTCATTACTTTTAACAATTTTTAATAATAATTTTAATTAAATTAGAATAATCCTCTTCCATTCTCATTAAATTAGATTTTTTTCAAAATATTTTGTCACTGCACAAAATGAATCATATATATTTTCATAACATTGAATTATTTAAAAACTCCACCCAAGTAACCAACGGGAATCAAAACAACGGTTAATGTGATAAACTGTAATAACATCTTTTAAAATACCTCAATTTGAACAGGTGTGAATATGTGACCCCCACAACGTGGCGACAACCTTCACGATATCGCTGTAAATTCCTACCAGTATGAGAGTTCACTACTTTTCTGGACCTTAACACTGTTTGGCTCAATGGAAGAGAGAGGAATGGAGAGATTTTAATAGAAGAAAAGGAAAAAAAAGAAAGATGGGGGATTTTATTATTATCTTATTTGAATTAATATTAAAGAAGGTGAGGGGGATTTTAATATTATTTTATTTGATTTAAAAAGGGAGGGGAGCAAAATCCCTCCCCTCCTCTCCCATTCCTTCTAAATCACTCGTACCAAATGCATAAGAAATCACTTGCAACTTTTCTTGATCCAATATAGTGATAGAAAAATCATGACATAATAACAATCCGTTTATATGGAGGCATCAACGTCTCTTTCTGTTTTCAAATTTTGAAGTTATAGATCAAACTTCAACGGCAAATGCAGTTTGATTGCTCATCAGACTTAATCTAGTCCCATAAGTTTTATGCAGTTCTTCTTCCTTTACTCTGTTGTTATTTCTCAAATATCTTTTCCTCCTCCCTTGGGTTTTCTTTGAACAAAAACATACCCAAAAAAAAATAGAAAACATGAAATCGCCCTCTCAAAGTAATGATGGTGTCATTAGTGATGTTAGAGTTATCATCCGAATGGACGTTCGGATTAACTCCACACCATCTCCATTGCTCCCACTTGATTTCCATGTTCAAATTCTTCATCTTCTTCCTGCCGCTCTTTCAACAGATCAAGGCTCGCCCCTTGCCTTCTCATCAAAGTTCAATTCTCATATAGAGATAAAGATAAGAAATAAATATCTCTCAAGTTTGTTGAAAAAATATGTAAAATAACAAAATATATAGTTAGAGTCACATCTGAGGATACTATCCTTTAAAGATATTCCATAACCCCTCAATAAATTAGGAAGGGGCACTCCCTAGAATTAAACGAACTCTTCCTATAAGGATACAGGGTGATAGAACTAGCGAAAAATCATAGAATTTAGTGGGACAAAATACATAAAATGAGAAAGATCTTAACAACAAACTATTTTGAATCTTTCTATAATAACACCTTTTTATAAACTATGGAAGGACACGAAATATATATTTTAAACATATGTCCCCAAGGCCCAAGAGTCATATCAAAAAGATACTTCTTTCTTTGACACACCCTTACATAACTAAAAGTCATGTAAGAAATATGTTTCTTTCTTTGACACATCCACTAAGAGTCATGTAAAAAAGATACTTCTTTCTTTGGCACACCCTTCACAATGTTTCAAACAATAACCTTGTTTCACATATCAATATCATCATACTCATTGCCTTAACACACGTTTCATCAGGTTTCATGTATACCACAATATCCAATTATTCGAATCAAAATAATTGGCGGCCATGCACTTCCAGAGTACAAATATGAGTTAAAACTCAAATCTCGAAACATCCCTGGATTCTATAATAACTAGAGGTTCGTGTAAAACTAAGTTTAGCAACTACAAGAGAAAATACCAAATTCACAAAAGAAGCAAGAGAATGCCCGAAAGCTCAAAAGGAGATGTTTATTTTGTATTTTCATATAAAATTTCTTAGTAAAAGTGCCATGTACCGCATTTAACTCGCGTGCATGGAAGGGGAAGAAATCATTGGATTTCCACTGATCTAGTGTCCCATTGAGCGAGTCAACTCCTCCTGTTATCCCAATTATTAGCCCCAGTAATGTGGAACTCTTTTTTTGACACACCTACTCACAATATTTACAGCATTTTACAAGGTATATAAAGAAAATCTTGAATAAGTGAAGAGTCTTCTTGACAACATTACAATTATTGATTAAAAGGTATTAACTACGTAACCAAAACTCATGTTTCATATTTATATCTTGTAGAAGACTTTCAAAGCTTTCCAACAAGATCCGTAACCAAGCTAAATCGAGCCCTACAATTCAAGAAATAAATTTTACACAGAAATAAATTTTACAAGTTAAAGTACATAATTTGAGCAATTTGAGTTGAGCCGAAATGCCAGTTTTATAGATTAAACAAGATGTAATAATTTGGAAGATAAAGGTCATGTTTTATATTTATCTCTGGAAGCAAAGTTTCAGAGATTTAAAAGAAGTCCAGGATGATCTCATTTGGACATGTGTAGCCCATGATATGAACGTTCAAATGAATGCAAGAAATAATTTAGGATTTGGTAAAGGAAAAATAGAGTAGTTTTATTCTACGAAAAAAACTGTATTGGCTTGTGATGAATGAGACATGCTAAATTAGAGCTTCCTAGTATAAGTTGCGAAATTTTGAATTTAACTGAAAATTATGAAAAATAACTTGCTAAATTAATATGAGAGTAAGCTTTGAATCTTTGAGTTTTATTGTCTTTAACTACTCCTAAAGGAATTTAGGATAGATTTCCTTGCCAGTTATTAGCTTCTAAAATGAGATGTTTCGAATATCATGCAAACATTTTTGCATTATCTAACACAAACTACTTTTCTCAAGAAACTAAAACCATAGAAAGGTTGCTCTTGATGAGAGGAACAACTTGCATGAAGGCATTTTAAGGTGGAAATGTGATTTTGGTAGGGTTTTTGCTTATTTTCACATTCTCCCTCTAAACCCTTCTCTTCATTCTCCAAGAGCTTCTCTCTCTTCCTCACTCAATGTGCTGCACGAAATGGACATGAGGAAAGGAGGAAATATGGGCTTGAAGTGAAAAATTAAACTATATTTAATAATTTTTAGATTCCATAAAAATCTACTTAGCCTAATTATGGGTTTTAACATTTTTACCTTAATTTTTGGACCATAAAAACTCACCAAAACCATTTTACTTTCAGCTGAACCTAGAGGACGCCTTTCATCCACAAAATGGGCCTAAGATGGGCTTTTACAATTTGTAGGGCTTAGGTTTGCCTTTCGGTAATTGGAAATAAGCCCACAACTAATCCCTTGGGAAATTCCCAACCAGTAAAATTAATGCAATTCTTCCATAAATTTATTCCTTTATTGAACTATTTTTTAGAGAATTACCACTTATTAAGATCAATAATAATTGTAACCATAAAAATTCCATTTCTTGAGGAATAACTTTATCTATTTATCCAATCCAGCCCATACATTATCATCTCACCTAATTATTTAATTATTTGATGTTTTCATAATTTTAAATTATAAAATTTAGGATGAACATTAATTAATTAGCTAAAAATAATTTTTTTAGTTAAATATATTTGCTTGATGTATTTTCACCTTTAATACCTCAAATGTGTGTCAAAGATTACATAGAACTTTTTTTTTTTCTATTTTTCTCAAATTTTCCAAAATGATGGGTAATTTTTGTAACTTACTCCTGAAGATCTAAAACTTTTAAAAATTATACTTTTGATCCTATCATGACTTGCTATATATACTTTTTGGAGAGGAGAGGAAAGTGTATTTGGTTGAAAAAAATGGAAGGGAGGGGAGGGGAGATTTTTTATCCTTATGTGCTCCCCTCCCCTCCCCTCCCCTCCCCTCCCCTCCCTTCCCTTAGCTCCCCTCCAAAAGTGCGGATTTTTGGAGAGGAAAGAAATTTTTTGTCCCTTTTAGACCAAATTACCCTCAATCATTTTTAAATATTCCAACTATACCTTTAAACCTTTTTTTTTATTTTTCTCACACCTAATTTTTTCTTTAATTGCATAATAATTATAATAAATTATAATAAAATTTAATAAGTATAATAAATTATTTATATATTATTTTAAAATATATAATAATTATAAAATTAATAAAAAATAATGTTAAAATTTTAACATTTTAACATTTTTATTATATATAAAAATGAGATAAAAAAAATTTGAGATTTATAAATTAAAACATAATAATTTTTATATGAATATTATAAATAAAGAATAAATAAATTTAAATAAAGAGATAAGGGTATTTTTGTCAATTTTTAATTAACCAATCTCCCCTCCCCTCCCCTCCCCTCCCCTTTTGAACTAAATAAAAAACATTATTTATTAACCTCCCATATTCTCTCTTAAATTAACCTAACCTCCCCTCCCCTCAGCTGAACTAAACAAAATCTAAATATTCTGAGTACTATTTTGAGTATTTAGAGAACTTAAATTGAGACTCTAAAGTTTTTCTTATGGATTGAAACTGACTTGATTCATGTTTTTGGAACTCAAAGTAAACTTATGGAGTACTAATTCTTTTTAAATGAATAAGTATACAAAATTTCATTTGATATTACAATTAGAATAAGTACAAAAAAATATTGATAGTAATAGAGGAGTTTTTAATAATTTAAATACAAGATCTAAAGTTTAAGTCTATTTAATATATAGAAAATTTTTGAAAAGTTATATCCAATTAAAATAAACAATACTTGAATCCGAAATAATTATATAACTATATCTTAAAAAGAATAATAAGCAAATGCTATACAAATAGCATTCAAGTTGATTTTCAATATGATATATTTTTGACATACTTCTATTTATTAGAATTTTAAGGTTACCATTTTTAGAAAAATAAATTAAATTTTAAAACAAAAATAAAAATATATATTATTGTTTAATATAAATATAACAAATTTAGAAGCGATATGTCGATAACATATCTGTTCCTTTTCATAAGATTTTTTTTTCCAACTACTTTATATAAGATCTATTCTATAATTAATGACAAGGGAAAAGCTAAAATCTCAAAGCCAATCTATAATTTAACGACATCACAACTGTCCCATATAAGTTTGTACCCAAAAAAAATTCCCATATATGAACCTAATCTCACTAGACCAAATGTCATGGATAAAAGGTAAAGTGTTATTGATCAATCAATATTAATTTTTATTTCTCAAAATAATAGGTATATAAGTATTTTATCTAATCCTATATATAAATTACTTTCTAAAATGAATTGATAGCTCTTTTATAAGCAACTTTGTATAAAAAGATATACTATTAATTCTTTCCTGTAAATTTTATTCTTTTACAATTTTTTTATGAATAAATAAGAGATTATATGGGAGCGAACAAATATTTTTAAAGGTGGTGTATTTAATAAGAATAAATTAAAACATAATATCAATAATTTAAATGGAATATTATATATATAACTTCAGCAAATATTATTTATTATTTATGGTAAAGGTCAATATACACACATATATCACCTTAGCAAATATTCCTTCCATATATAAATAATAAGTTATCTAGATTAAAATGTTAGTTAAAAATAATAAATATATAAAAAATATATTTTTTAAAATATATCTTTATTTATAAAGATAATAAAAAGGATATATATTATCTAATATCCTGATTTTATTTCATATACATGTCTAGTATCATAATTTTATTTGTGATATAATTTTACCTATAATATTTTTAATTTGGTGTAATTTTACCCATAATATTTTTAATTTAGTACAATTATAATTTTATATAAAATATTATTTTTTTAAATATCAAGAATTGCACTAAATTAAAATGATAGTGAATAAAATTATGCTATAAATAAAATTAGAATACTGAACATATATAAGAAATAAAATTATGATATTGAATAATGTATAACTATAATAAAAAAGATATATAATTAATTTGGTATAAAACAAAAAAAATATTAAATTTTTAAATAAATATATATTATTGTTTATAAATAGGATGGATTCTATACTCCCAAATGTGCCTGTGTGTGTGTGTATATATATATGAGAAAATGTTAATTATATATAAAATTAGATAGAATATTATTTATAAAAAATATTAAATTTTTAATATAATTATTTAATTAAGTTATATTTAAATATTATTATGCCCTTTCTCTAAATTTATAGAGTTAAATTTAACACCTGGAGCCTTTATATTTGCATCAACACCCCTTGTTAACGTCAATTTAAAAAGCAGCGTCAATCAATCAACAAGTTTGATTAGTGGAAAGACGAGATCCATGTTTTGTCTCCGCTTTCAGACGAAAAGTTAACTTAGCTCACAGTAGGATTTTGTCCTTACATCTTCAGCCTTTTTCTACTTTTCTACTAACTCCCCGCGTCGTTTTCTTTTTCCATCTTAATGCACACCATTATTTGATTTATCGCTTCTTCATCAATATTTTTCCTTCACCTAGCTGTCGCCTATCCGCCTAATCTAATATATCCTATTACACTAATTCCTAACACTTCACTCGCTCTTGGTTTTGCTCTTTTTCTTTTGCGTCCGTAGAAATAGAGGCCTCCATAGCACATAGCTTGGGCGTACTTTGATTATTACTCACTATTGTGCTTATTATAAAATAGAAGCCTCGAAAGCGCATAGCTTGGTCGTAATTGCATTATTACTCTCCATTGTGCTTATTATAAAATATTTTTAATTAAGTTTTATATACTAATAAAAATAGTTAAAAATATTAAAAATATTTTAAAATATAAATAATTTTTAATATTATTCTTGTTAATTAAATTAAACCTTATCATTATCCCTTATTAAATATAAATATATATAAAAAATAATTAATAGTCATTGAAACTAAACAAATATTCTATAAAATAGATAAAGAGTATTTATTAGTTGGTGCGAATAAGAAAGAGTATTTATTGAAAGGAGAAAGAAAGACAACATAAAAGCGCGTGAGTTTATATATATATATATATATATATATATATATATATATATATATATTTAACAATAATTTTTAAAAAAATATTAGATTTATTCACTATTAAATAGAGTAAAATCTTTATTGTTTTTAAATATAACTAATGATGGATAGTACAAATTATTTATTATCATTATATATAAATTTAAATATCTAAAATTTAAAATATCTCTTTATATACTATAATTAGAATTTTAATAAAATAATATTTTTTAAAAAATAAGTATATTATAAATAATAATCATACGTCTCCCTAGTTAATTCTATATGATGGGTTGTTAGTTTAGATATTTGGGCAATCTTCGCGCCGTTTGCTTGTTTAGAGGGCCTAGTTATGAGGATTGGGGTTAAGCCGAGAAGATGTTGAATTAGCTTGTACATAGGATTCCACCCTAAATAATTGAGCTAATGAGTTTGACTATTTTTAAAAAAAGAAAAAAAAATACAATTCCGGGCATTAATATGCTTTTAATAGAAAACCTAATTAAGTTTTTGAGAAAATTAAAAATAAATAAATAAATAAACTATAATTAAATTTAACTTATCATGATGAATTCATATCATATATTATTTAATCTACTCAAATTAATTAATTAATTTTTATATTAATCATAATTAATTATTTTATTTAATTTCTTTAATTTATCAAAAAATTTAATTAAATCCTATATTAAGATCTAAATAAGTAGTTATTTAATAAATTTAAATAAATTATTTAATTATAAAATATGTAACGTAATATTTTTAAAATAGTTCTTCATATATATATAAATTTAAAAGTTAAATAAATTAATATAAAAAAATAATAAATATAAAAAATAAAATTGATTAAAATATTATATTTAAAAATAAAACTAACTAATTAATTAACTTCTATCTATATTTAGGAGTTGGATAGAGGATTATTAATTTTGACTAAAAATTAATAAATATGGATACACTTATAAATTAAGCAATTTAAATTCAAGGGACAAATATACTTAAACTCATAAATAAGAATGACATAGTGAAATACAAACAAATATCAATTCCGATGAAATTGGTTTTCATCCCCATATTATCAAATTGTATTCAATTATACTGATCCATCATCTACATTATAAATAAATAAATAAAATGTGCTAGCTTCTTTTACCGAAGCCTGGCCCTAAAGTTTACTAAGCGAACCAACGGAACTTACCAACTCTACATATATTCTCACGCGAGCCTGCCATTTCATTTCAAAATAAAAGTGCAGCCGGATTAAAAAAGACGTTAATAATAACTAATAAACATTAGTTCTAGTAGGAAGAATTATAGACGTTTAAGTGTATATTTGACATCATAATTTAAAAAGTTAAATAAAATTTTAAATTAGAGAAATTTTAAACAAATAATTATATTTATTTATAAGTGATTTTGGCCAAAATTTTAGTTTAAAAACTATAATTTTGAATAAGTTACTAAAATTAACTTTTAGAATAATAAAAAAATTTATAAACTATTCAATTACTATTTTACCCCTATTTTTTCTTACAATATATATTTTTTACCCTCTCTCCTCTCTCATCCGTTATCTATCTTTTTTATCCTATCTCATATCTCCTCTCTTCTCTACACTTTTTCCTCTCTCTTTTTTTTCTCTACCCTCTTTCATCTATCATTTTTTTCTACTTTTAATCAAATTATACCATTTTTAATAATTTACCAATATAAAAAGTGATTATACTACTAATCATCAAAACATCTCTATTTTTAAAATATATTCTTTCTAAAATCTATTTTTTAAAATCTATTTTTCTTAAAATTAATTTTCTAAAAATTAATTCAAACATACCTTAGGTATAAAATATTGGATCCAAGTCCAAATTTATGTGAATGCCTAAATACATCTAGGAGAGTTATATTCAATTCAAAATTTCCTTTCTTTACCTTCATTTGAAAACATTATATAACTAAAATATCCCTATTCATATACAAATTAAAAATCAAGGTTAGGTTAAAAAGCTTAAAGCTAAGCTAAAAATATTTTAAAACTCATTAATACTCCTCTAATTCTATTTATAAAATATTTTTAATATATTTATATATATTAATTAAAATTTTAAATATTATTCATTATAACATAAAATTTAATTTTTTAATTTTATCACTATTAAATGTGTATTATATATATTATAAAAATAAAGTTAATATATTAATAAATAAAAAGAAAATAATATATTCATATAAAAAAAAATTTCTCTACTATATAAATAAGACAAAAATAAGTATTTTCTATTTAGCTTATAAATATAATTAGCAGAGTAATTGTTATCTATTAACATTTTTTATATTTATTATTCAATTTGAAAATGCCTAAAAGCAATATAGTTGCAAAAAATGAATGTGAAAAATTATTTAATTTTCATCTTAGTTTTTACTTTTATTTTTTCAACTTGTAGATCAAGATAGTGTGTTTGAAAAAAGCCCAAATTTAGATTGGGGTAAAAATTAGATTTTGAGAAATTTTTAAATAAATAGTTATATTTATTTAAACGAATTTTTGGATTAAATTATAGTTTAAAATTAATGTTTCAGATAAGCTGGTCAGATAGAACAGTAAAAGAGTTTATAAACTAACCAATTACTATATTATCCTTACTTTTTCTTATACCCTCTCTTTTCTCTCCTACTTTTTCTTACACATTCTCTCTTTACTTTTCTTATATTCTCTCATCCTATATCTTATTTCTTATCATTTAATACTCATATTTTTTTTATAATTTATTAATAATAAAAATATTTTTAAAAATAATTATCTAAATATTTATTTATTTAAAATTATTTTTTTCATAAAATTTTATCTAGTAATTTTACGATAAAGTCTTTAATTATTTTTTTAAAATATTAAAATATTATTAATCTTTTAAATTTAAAGGCCGTGTCGTTTGTGATATGTCACGTGCTTCAACTTTTTCTGACTGATCGTGTCGCAGAGACATAGATGTATGAATGAGAGGGGTAGGAGGACGTGGTACTTTAAAGGCGTTTATCTTTTAGCTCGTTCAAAAATATTGCTGGATCCGGAAAATGCAAATCACTTTATTTAATTGAATATAATATTTGGTAAACTGTGAAGTTATTTATTACCGCCTTTTCATCATTGATTTTGCTGCCACCTTTTTCTTTTCTTCTGGACAAATTTTGCTGTGTCCGGTGCAGGGGCAGGCACGGCTAGGTTTGACAAAATGTGTTAGCCCCACCAAAGCAAATTAAATTAAAATACGATAATAGTAATAAAAAAAACAAAAGCATATGAAGTCAAGAGGAAAAAGTTGCCTGATGATAGAAACATACTGCAACTAAAGCAAAATGTCAAGACGCTAGAATTGAGATTATTGGGAGGTGAAACCGGAAAGCAATGGAAAGGGAAAGAGAGGGATTATAATAGAATAAAAATAACGAGGATCTTTTGAGTTTAACCAAAAGATAATAACTTTTTTATTAAATATAAAAGAGATTAAAATATAAGTAAATAAACTTGTATATTATTTTACCTCTATGTCTAAAAAATTAGAGATTTCTCCCCCATTATATTGGGAGCTAAAAAATATATTATAATTATTTATTTATTTATAATTATTATAAATTTAAAATATCATAGAATTAATTAGTAAAAATATTAATTAATTACTATCATAATTAAATTAATTTATGATTATAATAAATTATATTATAGTTATAATTAAATTGAGAATTATAAAATTTTAAAAATATAATTAATGATTGATTGATGATGATTTGATACTGCTTATGTCAAATTTGCAACGGACTGAAGTTGATTTTGAAACTATACCTAATATTCGCAATGAATATGTATATTCTTTTGCGGTTTCAAGAACTTGACTCTATATTCTCTAAATAAATAATATTTTTTTATTTGTAACAATTCAACAATTGTCTCCCTACAATTACAATTTATTAAAAAGTATTTTTCCAATGACCTTCCAATTTTTTAAAATGAAACATTTGAAATAAATTTGTATGTTTTTGTGCAAGATTTGAAAAAGTTTCATAGCAACAAAAAAATTGTAAACCAACAAACTATTGATGAGGGAAATTGGCCTCACCAAACACCAATCAACAAACTATGATTTAGATCTAAAAGTATTCAATCACTAATTTTAATAAAAAATTACTTTCAAACAAAATTATAATTTGAGTTATTGTAAACTATAATTTTATATTTTATATAAGGAAAATTTATAAACTTTTAAAATAATTTTTAGATATTAAGTATGAAAAATGATTATTTTAAACTTATAAATTTTTGTTATATCTATGTCTCTCCTTTCGTATTTATCTCATATATTTTCTGATAATTTACGTATAAAAAAAGTATTCTAATAATAATCATCTAAATATTTATTTATTTTTAAATTATTTTTTATATAAGATCTATTTTCTAAAATTACTTTAAAATTAATCTTTTTTAAAATCTATTTTTTAAAAATTAAACCAAAGAAGCACATTATCTATATTTTAAAAACCATATTTAAGCACATAATCTTGACCTTATTTAAACCATATTTTAAAATCCTTATCGTTAATATCATTGATATAAATATGGGGTCAATATATATAATTAAACTTTACGTGTATCAATATATAAACTTCACATAAAGTCACAGATATTTATAAGTTAAAAATGATGCATCTCATATTAAAATTCGTGTCATATGTATGAAACTTATATCTAAACAGAAAGAAACCAAATTGATTGTTCTATCAAACGGAATCAAGATGTAACTAGAGATTTTTTGTTAATATGGTGCTATCTCATGATCAATTTTCTATTCATGAAACATGACCTTTATATTCATTCTAAGTTACTTTTGTGGGATGTCATGGGCAACAGGGAAAGAAAACTCATTAAGGTAATTGTTCCAAAAACATGGATTAAAACGTACCATTGGATATGAAAGAAAATTATTTTTCCAACAAATGAATGAATTTTCTAAAGCTTAATAAGAATATCACCTTTTTTTCCTATTGAATGAACTAACACACAAATCAAATCTGGAGCCGACAATTTATAACAAAAAAAAAAAACAAATTTGGAGCCAAATATTCAAACAAAAGAAATGGAGGGCATCAACTCATGGTAATACATACAAATGTATCATCATCATCGAAAAAGAACAAAAGTGCAAAACAAGTGAACTAATTTAATTACTCAGCTTTGCGCAGATTCTATCGTTTCGTCATTTTGTTGTGTCCATTGCAGCCAAATGTGTTGATAGTTTTTAATTATCATACTCCCTGCCTACGTCCATCTCACAAATAATACTTTACAAAACTTACACAATTTTGATTATAGTTGTAAGAGAATGTAAGAGATAGTAGGAAAATGGATATGCAAGTTCATATAATTTAACCTTATTTTTAATTAGTTTATTGAAGCTTTTTTTTATTGAATCTTTATAATTTTTTTTATAAGTAATAGTCTTTATAATCATAATTTGTTAATTTATAAGAGAAATGACATTAGTAGTGGATGATATGCACTCACTCAACATTTAATTTTGTTACCTGGATGATGGATCTAAATAAGCTTAAAATCAACAAGATTATACTCCTCCAATCTTAATATAAAACATATTTAATTAATTTAATTAGATTAAAAAATTAATTTAATTAATTAATATAATATATTTTTTTAAAACATTTCAATAGTCTTCTTTACTTACTTGATTATTATTGAGAATAGTACAGGTAATTTAAAAAAAATAATAAATATAATAAATATATCTTATATTTATGAATTAAAAAATTATTATTATATATATAGATATATAAAAGGAGACCCTTATCAGCATACTAAATTTTTTTATGTTAATAATATGTAAATTTTATCTCATCATTTTATTTTAATTTTTTAATTTTGTATTTTATGACAACTTAAATATTGTTTAATCAATATTTATATTAATCTTAATTAATAGATTATGAGAATATAAACTAATACCTATAATTGGAAAAAAATGTAAAGGCCCGATAAAAGAACTATAAACCTAATTTAAAAATCAGATAATACTATAAAAACTAATGAATTAATTTTTCTAATATTTAAAATCAAATTAATTATATAATTATAAAAGTATTATAAAATTTAAAAAGCGTGCTAGTCGTTGGAGCTGGAAACAAGATACATGTTTTGTCTCCGCTTCCAGACGAAAAGGTAGCAGCTCACAGTTGGATTTTCACCTTTCCTCTTAGCCTTTTCTACTTTTCTACTAACTCCGTCGTCGTTTTCTTTTCCTACATAATGCCCACCATTGTTTTGATTTATCTCTTCTTCATGAGTATTTTAATTTATTTTTCTTTTCCTGTTTTGTGGTGATATTTTTTCCTTTTATTTACCTAGCTGAGTCGCCTATGCAACTATTTCAAGTTTACTTTTTCTTGTTTTGGGCCCCATGAATGACTGGGGGAGTTCAGAATCAGAAGCCTCCAAAGGGCATAGCTTCGGCGTACTTACATTATTAAAGGAGATGAGTACACCATAAGAAAGAGCGCAGTTTGTGAGCTGAGCAATCTTCGCGCCGTTTTCTGTTTTAACTGCCCCCCCAAAGCCCATCCATTTCAAATGGGATTTATGAGACATAATTAATTAACGGCTAAAGTATACCTTTTATCATCTTTATACTTGGACTAATTTTTATTTTAATCTTTAAATTTAAAAACACGTTAATTTTATTAATAAAAAATACTTACTTAATAAATTTAAAATAATAATTATACAATTAAATACCGATAAAATATGTTCATATTTTAATCTTTTTAATATATTATTTTAACTTTAATATTACAGTCAGCGTTTAATTATACAATAAATATTTTAAATTTGTTAAATTAGCATTTTTTGTTGGTAAATTTAATAATATTAAGTTTAGATGATTAAAAATATATTTTTTAAACTTAAGGACTAAAATAAAACTTGATACAAATATAAATGACTAAACATATATTTTAGCTTTAATTAATTTATAAAGATTTAAAAACTTAATTAAAATATATGAAAATTGTTGGTAATTTATTGTTGAAAACAATAAATATTAAAATAAAATAAGTTGATCAGCATAATATTATTAGCTAATAAATAATTATTAGCTAATCAGCATAATATGAAAACAAAATATTAAAAATAGAGATAGTTGATCAATGTATTGTACTTATGATCAAACTATATCCATCAAATAAGTTTTAGGGAAAATGACAAAAAAAAAACTCTGAAAAATGACAAAACCCAATTTGAGACTCTAAAATTTTGAAATAATAGAAAATGATGAGGACCCATATTGGCATTTTAAAGTTATGTTTGAACTGACCAGAATGCTCTCTATCTCTCTTTTTTCCTTTTTCCTTTCTCCTCTCTCTCTGACTCTACTTTTCTTAGCTGCAAGCTCTCCTCCCTCTATCTCTTCGATCTTTGTTAGATGTCACATTCAAAAAAATTTCTGTCTGGAAAAGGTATAGGGAAAAGATGTTAAAAAGAGATTGTGACATTGATTGAAAGAAAAGATAACAATTACATGAGATATGGAACTTAATTGTAAAGTCTAAAAGTTTTAAGGGTAAATTTAAAAGAAAAAGGACTAAATTGCAAAGTTCAAAATCTTCTAGGGGAAAAAGTGTAATTATGAGGACATTAAGCCAAAAGTGGCCAAGAACTACACGGAAGAGTTATGACTCCAGTAAGGTTTGTTTCAATAGGGGTTGTAGGAAGAGAAAGAAATCAGGGTTTAGACAAAGGGTTGTAGGCAAAAGAAGAGGTAGGCTAAGTAGTAGATTAGAAGGAAGAGCCCTCAACCAAGGCCAAAGGAATGTGAACTTAGTGGTAGAGAACGATGGCAAGCTTGATAAGGCAGGTCCGAGAGTATGTTATAGGTGTAGTAAGCCAGGATGTTTTGCCATGGAATATCTACAAAATACGACAGGTGAGAGACTTTAGACTCAGAAAAGAGTGTTTGTCTTTATTAGAGATGAGGCAAGGAAGTTGCCTAAGATGAGTTAATAACCGCTGTTGTCTGAATGTGATATTTAACTCAGGTGCCAGTCATTCCTGTGTGATGCTTGACTATATGTAAGGAAGTTGCCTAAGATGAGTAAATAATCGTTGTTGTGTGAATACAATATTTGACTCAGGCGTCATTCATTCCTGCATGATATTTGCTATATAGGATAACTAGGTCTTCCTGTCAGTACTCTACTAGATGAAATTTATGTTTTTACTCCCATTGGCTTAAGGGTAGTTGTACCCTATATATGATTGAATTGTATTCTTTGGCATGCACACTGTTGTGTTGCATTAGACATGATATGCTTACCTAGTTGATATATTGATATGCATATTAGCTTGAATTAGTTATCCTTCCATAATATGCCCTTTATTGTAAGTCCTTTCCCATAGTAATAAGGCCCCCTGTTATGAGATTAAATTGAATGTTATCACTGGAGCTTAAGTAGGTATATGCTTGAGGAATGGTTGCCAGGGGTACATAGTTTTTCCTTTCAGCACAGGCCAAAATGGAAAAAGGATGGATGGGATCCTAATAGTTAGAGAGTTCCCTGAGGTATTTTGAAAGGAACTTAGTAGACTATCTCCCAAAAAAAGTAAGTTGAGGTTACAGTTGACCTTGTACTAAGAGCTAGCCTTATTCTTAAGCTCCGTAGAGAATGATTCCCAAATAGATGATTAAGCCTAAGGGGTAGATAAAGGAATTTTTAGAATAAGAGGTAGATAGTCTTAGTAAATTCCTTGGGAATTTGGATAGAAGGCTAATATAAGGCGATGATAGATAATTGTGTTGGGAACTAGAATAAAAGGATTAAAGTACTCCCAGTGAGGTTGAATACTCAATCATAGTTACAAATAGGGTTAGATAGGTATTATTGGTATGCTTGTCCTGAGTATATGCCCTTAAGTTTATGTAACACGGTTATGAGGAGAGGCTCCCTTTGTCAGGGATAAAGGATGTATAAAAGATGTGCTATAATCATGAAACAAAATGAGTACACGATATTTCATGAGAGACTGAATGTTAATGCATGGCACCATGTATTTGAGCTATAAATATAAGATTGATTATGTAACTTTGAGAAGAGCAGCCTCTAAGTGATAAAAGATACCACTCTTGAGATAGAACCGTGTCTAAGAGGTGGACAATGTAGCTTGAGTTGGAGCCATGTCCACTAGATGAGATGTACAATTTTTGGCAATAACATGTATGGTAGAGCCTGTGTAGCTCTCTGAAGTACTATGACAAGATGAGAGGTGTAGCTTCTTGTAGCAACATGCATGGTAGAGCTTGTGTAGCTCTCTACAATACTACCCATGGTAGGGCCATGATTGAGAAGGAAGTATGTAGCTCTTAATGATATAGTGGTCATGGCATTACAGGGTAAGGTGTACTCATAGAGTAAAGAATTTCATAAGTCCTCTCCCATACCATCCATGATTATTGAAGAATAGTAGTAACAATGAAATGATTAATAGAGTTTTGGGATGCCTGGTTGGCATGAATGTGATAAAAAGAGAAAAGGGCATAAGAAAGGAAAAATGGATATACTAAACTCCTAGGAGACGAGTAAAGTCTAAGTATATAGTATTGGCTTATGTGAAAAGTCTTGGGGAATTATCAGTTGAAAGTGGGTAATCTTAGTCCGTTGGTTTTAGGTCTTCTAGAGAATTATGATGCAATATAATATAATGAAGTAGATTCTAGGGGTCGTAGTTGGATCCTAACATAGTTCACAGGGAATAAAATTATAGGGTTAGTATGGATCCTTAAGAGGCTGAGGGCTATCATAGGAGATTCTGGATTGTGGAAAAAACCTAGCCTATGAATTTAATTCCAGAATCCTGAGGATTTTGAAGAGCCTTAGGGAGACTATAGAGGATCTTGAGTAAAGAAAAAACCTAACTTAAGGAAAGGAAAGGAATGAGCCATGAAGATATGGGTACAATACAATATTTCTCTGGGAAGAAGATTACTAAGGATAAGATTAAGGCATAGAAGCCTTACAAGTTGGTTAACTCATATGGAGAGAGTACCCCATAATGTGTTGGAAATCGTGCCCTAGGGGCCAATCATTGTCTTATGAACATTATTGATTTATGAATTTATTAATTGAGTTATCATATTATTTGCATGTTTACTATGATGACCATCCTTGGATAATTCATGATATTATCCTAAATGTCCCTGGTCGATCATCTATGTGGGAGCACAGATGAAATAAGACCAGTATGACTTTGAAGATGTATAGAGATATAAATCAAAGTCATAAGCACATGTAAGAGTACAGGGTGTTGGACCGACCCGCTATGAGAGAACTGCATGGGTAACGTCATAAGCTTCTCTCATATACAAACCATGTCAATATGCCCTTTGACCTGAGATCATCATGGATTCCTACATGACAAAACGCTCAGCTTTGACCTAGTCAAAAGTCACTTTTGACCGAGTGATCATAAAGACTATGTTTGGGCTTAGTGGTTTTTCATGCGGAGGAATGTGAATGGTCAAGACGGAATTTGTCCCTCACATTCGTGGAGAGATATTACTGGGCCCCTCGATGAGTGAGTCTGAGAAATGTATGGCCATACTGTAATGGAAAGGTAGTTCCATTTCTATAGTCAGACTACTCAGGGATCGAGAAAGTAACGGTCGGGAATAGGAGGATGACATTATCCATGCCTCATCCATGACCAAAATATCGCGTGACAGAAGGGACATGATATGGTTGTATAAAAGGTTACATCGTTTATCGATCCTCATATGATTTGGGTAGTTGTTATGTCTTGCTAGAGACCGCTTGCGACTTGTGGGCTAGTATAGCAAATGGCCCACTGCCAACTTCATATGGGCCTACAGGGTCGCACACAAAATAGCCCAACACGAGCTATGATGTCCAGATTCATTGAATCTAAGACATGTCCAGATTCAATGAAAGATCCAGGTGAATGTATATATATATATTTATTTATATTTATATTCGTATATATATAAATTCGTATATATATATATATTATATATATGAGATATATAAGATTTAATTTATAAGGATAAATTAAATCTCTATCACGTTTGAAATTTGAAATTCAAATTGATAGGATATCTCATATAAGAGATATTTATAAGATTTAATTTATAAGGATAAATTAAATCTCTATCACGTTTGAAATTCGAAATTTAAATTGATAGGATATCTCAAATTTGATTTATGGGAATAAATCAAATATAACTCAGTCTCATCTTTATTTAAAGTTAAATAAATAAGTAATTAAATCTGTGGGACGGATTTAATATTATTTTATTTAATTAGTTTCTTATAAAATTATACAATATATGATATTGTATCAATTCGGAATTAATATAAGATTAACTCCAAAATCCAATTAGGTCAGGTGGAAAAACGCATAGCATCCTCTATATCTGATTGGAGGAGCTACGTTTGAAAATAACATAGAACGCAAAAGGCCGAACGGAATCTGCAAAAGGTTTGCAGACAAGAAACTCCCGAAATAGAGACGGAGACTTGTGAAAGCCTTGGAGGGACAGGAGACGCTAGCACGTCGTTCGTGGTTGGAACGCTGTTCGTGTGGATACCAGTAGAGGAAGCCGACCTGAGGCGTCGACTTCTTGTGATCGGAAAGAGACCACCGTCCGCGGAGAGAATCTGTGAAGGTCGCTGAGGAACACTCCGTCGATTTCTTGCGATCAGAAAGAGATCACCACCCACGTAGAGAAGCTGTGAAATTCGCTGAGCAACACTAAGGGTAAGGATTCTTTCCACTTGACTTAAACACATACGGCAGATCCTGGCAAGGAATGGAAAATTTTTAAAGTTTATTTCCGCTGCGTGTCTTCCAATTCCTTACATAATGTTCCCTAGATAGCCTTATTAACTATTAGACTGAACTCAATTTTCTCCTGCTCAGTAAAAAGGGAGTTCTAGTAAGTGAGTACGAGGTATATAGACTTGCTAAGTTTATAGTAAGAACCCCATATTACATAATAGTAGACTGTGTATAAGTAGACATATTCCCAAGATAAGGCTAAAGTGAATGAAAGCCAAATAGGCCCTTTAGAGATTATGAAAGGAGGGTCTAAGGTAGGGAAATAGTAGGATACGATCATGTAATCGAGGATATGCTGTGACCTACAGCTCTACAAATTGTAACTGGCTCTAACCTATCAGCACTTGTTAGTTAATCGTGCTCAGGAAAGAGTAACTCAATGATGGCTAACCCACTGGGAAGTATAGTGTAGTTAGCTTAAATGCCCAGTGGAGGAAAGAGTAAGGAATTGGAGTTCCTTGTGTTAGATCCAACTAAGGATCTAAAAGGAAAGACTTAGATTACAACTTTGCTTCAGGAAGAAGTTAGCGGGACATAAGGGCATGATTGACTAAGTATGATATGGGTCATCTTAAAACAAATGACCAAGTCGGCTCACTGTCTGACAGTGAATGTCAAGAATCCAACTAAAAGGTTGGCCAAGCTGTACATAAAAGAAATTAGTAGACATTATAGTATTATGAGTAATATAGTGTTCGAAGGAGGCCCTAGATTACATCAAGTACTTAAAGGGCTCTATATGAAAGAAATGTACACCACTTGCAATTTTAGTGTAAAGATTGAACTGAGTAGAGTAAGAAAAGGATTTATGGTTTGGATAATGTAAACTAAACCTTGACTCAGAATGAGTTTATAAAGATAAGGTTGTTAGCAGTTTAGAGTAGACAAAGAGTTACACTGATAAAGGAAAGCCACTAAACTTAGTCAAATTTATGATGAATTCTGAGTTTCCCGGTTAAAAGTGTGTTCCTTCCAAACCTGACAATATGATGATATTACGTAGCAAGATAAGTTGCCCTATTTAAAGAGACCAGTGAGGGTTGTTGACCATAGGGTCAAGTGACTGCAAAGTAAGTAGATACCTCTAGTCAAGGTGGTCTAGAAAAGTTTATTAGAGATTGAGAAATCATGGGAAACATAGAAAGATATAAAGGATTAGTTGATTGACTAAGGGGAATTTTCTTTGCCTTTGATTGGCAGGTCAAGGAGTTTGCTACAGATATGGAAGTCAAGATATTTTCTACAGAGTGTTTACAAAATATGACAAGTGAGAGACCTCAGACACATGAAAGAGATTTTTCTCTAACTATAGAAGAGGCAAGGAAGTCATTTGAGATGATCCAAGAGATTATATGGATTAATGATCGCTGAGTAAATGCGATATGTGACTTAGGCGCTAGTCATTCATTTGTAACAATGACTATATAGGGAAACTAGGTCTTCTTGTTAGTACTTTGTCATATGATATATCAGTTTCTACTTTCATTAGCATAAGGGTGATTACATCCTATGTTTAAACAGTAATGTTTGACATGCACACTATTGAGCTACCTTTGACCTGATATGTTTGCTTTACATGTTAAAGATATTTGAGATGGTTAGCTTTAGTTAATCTTTAAGGAATTAAGATTAAGATTAGGATTATAATTAGAATTAAAGTTAGGATTAGAATGAGAGTGTGGGGATAAGTAGAGAAACAAGTATTGGAAGCATTGCCATAAAAATTATAATTTTTAGAGATGTTATATATTATTTTGGTTTCTACCAGTTCATAGGGAAGGATTTTAATTTTTATAAATATAAGCTCATATTTTGGATTCCTCATAAAAAATTGTGTGGGACTGACCTATGGGAATAATATTTAGAAAGATGGATAGAAATTCCTAAAGTTAAAGTAAATAGTTACGAGTTCAAGAATGATAGTCTTGAACATTGCTTGTGTTCATGGTTCTAATCAATTATATGATGAATGTGAATGTGATTAGGACCTTGAGATATCTAAAAGGATTTTGGGAAGTGGTTGATCGAAGGTATGCAAGGTTGGAAGCCTAGGGAACAAGTGCAAGAACAAGGAAGAAAACTATGTTTAAGGTAGTGAACATACCCTATTTGTGTACTTGATGTAAATGCTTGTGTATGTTGATATGTTGATTGATTTTCTTGATTATGTGATGCATATATGAATGGATGAAGCTTTGTTTCTATGATTGCAGTGGCCATTTATATATTGTATAAAACATGGAGCATGCCCATATGTCATTATGATAAGCATGAATTATGACAAGCAAGCATGTCATACACTTGAATTCATCTTGTATGTATTGAATGGTAATGTTTGCTGGGAATCTTACCCTCCCATAACCAACCGTAATAGGTTGATCGTGATGGAAGACTTATGCTTTAAGGAGAGCTAAAGAATGGAAGAAGGAAAATAGAGACAATGTATATTGTAGCATGTGATGTGTGAACGATCTTGTTATGTAATGATGTATAATATGCCAATTTATGTAATGGATATGTATGAAATAATTATAACATATTTATATGATGTATATGAATGTATGGAAATCCAAGAGGAAGGATTAAGCATGCTAGAATGATTTATAAGAATTATGACATAAAGTGATAATGGTAAAAATGTAGGTCCTGGAGCAAGTTTCTTAGGACTTCAGTTTGACCTAGCAAATGATTGAATTAATCTACAAAATTTGGTTGACTTGTAGTATACATCTTAATCTTTAAATTTATAGGTAACACACCTTAATTGGATGTGTGTACTCAAAGAAATGAATTTCCAAATTTGAGTGTTAGAATCTAGAAGTTCCAGAATTGACCATATGAACAGTAAAATTAATGATTTACTGTATTAAATCGGCAAGTAAATGTCCATATTTATATTTTTTCTTAAATATAATGAAAGAGCTGCAAGTAGAAATTTGAAGGATCTCCATACGACTTTTTTAGAATTAGTTATGATTTTTTAAGATTGGACTACTAATATGAAAAATACACATGAATAGTACCCAAGGACCTAAATGAAAATTTTTAATTTTTAAGCCAATGTAATACTTCTGCTAGTTAAATACGCTTCCAAATATTAATATGAGGGATTAAAAGTATAATTTTTCATTTAGAATTTTGTGCACTTTGCCAAACTTTTATGGTTTTTGTGTAAAATCCTCCTAAAATATAATTATTATTAATTATTTAAACATATTTTGTACCCAATCTAATTTAAAAATAATATTATAAATAAATTTAGTTTATTTTAAGAGAGTTAACCATGGTAGAAAAGAGTTTAACTAAAATTTAAATGAACTCTACCATGGTTATAAAAAGGTTTTCCTTAAAATATAAATAAGGTAATATGATATATGAGTATGCAAAATCTATTGTGGCAATATACAAATATTCTACACATACATTTAAAGGGAAAAGTTATACAATTAATATAGCTCTACTCAAACCCATGAAATTTTTCCTAGGGTCTGAAAATGAGAATATACCCTGAAAATTGTTAATAAAGATAAGGTGAGACAAACGTCTCAGTAACCATCTATCTTACTCATTATGCATACTAACATGTGTTCATGAGGTATCAAGTGGGATCTCACAAAATATAATATATACAAAATAATATATTATTATAATAAAATCAAATGAATAACTCACCCAAATTTCTCCTATCAAACCAACCAAACCATATTATTTTAGCCGACCAATCCCATGGGCTAGTGGTAACTGCCTCTCAAACAGCTAACCGATCAAATGATATAGATAGGTCAAAATCCACAGAGTACCTGACTAGACCATGGATCCATTTTTTCTCGGTAAATAGGTAGGGATGTCGTAGCCCCTTGATAAATAGGTGAGGCACATCCCTTGGTAAACTAGTGGGACAAAAGTCATCCATTGAGCTCCGATGGAGGCTATACCACGTAGTAGAAATACAACTACATTATCACCCATCTCCAATGCATAATTCTCAAAATAATTATATTAATCAAAATCTCAATAGCTTAATAAATATCACAAAAGAGTTTTTTTCTTAAGATAATAACTTTCTTCAAATTCTAATATCATAATATAACAAGTTTCTAATCTCAATTCAAACTTTCTAAATTAAATTTTAAGTCCCACAAGACTATTTTCTATAAAATCATCAATAAATATTTTCTCAATATAATCATATCAACATCAATATATTTATATATATTTATTTATATTAAATTGCTCACAAACATCACATTAGTACACATAACAAGAGAAAGTGGTTACCTCTCGCCTAAATATATGAATAATTATCACAAATATCTAAAAGGTAAATTTCAGCTTTAAGTGAGTTGAACTAATGTCATGTTTGTGAGAAAAATATATGTGAGATTCTTTAGGAACAGGAAAGGGAATGAGAGAGAAGACTAAGAGAGAAGAACCCACTCAATAATCAAGTTTGAGGAATAACTCAGGGTGTTAGTTCTATTTATAAAGCCATAATAATAATTCAAAATTCAAATTCATATCTTATCTTTATTAAAATCTTATCAGATATAGTAATTTAAAATTTAAACCATTTTTTTAAAATAAAAGTATATATCTAAATCTGATTCTAAATTCTAATAAATTCCTAACTAATAATAACAATAAAATCATAAAATTTTAAATAAGATAAAAATAGGAAAATTTATACATCATATTTTATTAAAAATAATAAAACTAAACTATAATAATTTAATTATATAATATTTTTAAATTATTGATAAATAATATTTTTAATTTTACTTAAATATAAGGATAAAAATTGGGATGTTACAATTCTCCCCTCATTTTAGAAATTTTGTCCCCAAAATTCAGCATACTTTATAAAACTTTATTTTATTTTCTAATAGTTTATCTAATCTTACTCTATTTCTCCTCTCCAAATGATACAACTCACCATAATAGTTAAGTATTATAAGAGAACATTTTTTATAACTAATAGAGAATAATATGTGTAAATAATGTATATTGTCACTACTATGCAATGCAACATGCAAGAGAACGCCACTATACACAAATGTAAATTACCAGTATTTAATTACAAAATATGCATAATAACTTAATAGTAATTTAAAAAATTTATATGATTGCCTTAAACTATATTCTAAATATTAAAAAAGTTAAATAACTTACAAAATAATTTGAAAAGTTCCAAAAAATGTTAAAATAGTCAAATCCTATAAATAATTAAAATGACACATAAATTAATTTGGTAATCAAATATTCATTTTTTTAACAAACTATTTATAGAATAAAATATAATTAAACTAAATAAAATAATTAATATTTATTGAACAACTTTTAAAAATTCAATAAAAAATATTTCAAAATAAAGTAGGGTAAAAAAAATTTTCAAAGGGCCGAGAGCTCAATTTCTAAAAAAGTATAAAAAACTAGGAGTTGTAAAAATTATACAATATGGCCCAAAAGCAAGTGAAAAGACAAAGGAAATGAAGAGCAAACCTCTGAGACTCTAAAAAAAATGAGAATATACCCTGAAAAATGTTAATAAAGATAGGGTGAGACAAACGTATCAGTAAACATCTAACCTACTCATTATGCATACTAAAATGTGCTTATGAGGTGTCAAGTGGGATCTCACAAAAAATAATATAGGGAAAATGATATTTGGGTCCCATGGAAGTAATTAAATGCCCAAAAAATCCCAAGAAATGTTATAATTAATTTAAAGTTTCATGGGACTTCAGGTGAATTTTTTCCAATTGTGATAAGACGAAATTTCCCCTTTAGTTAACTAAAAACATGGCTCCCTTGTCACCTATCCAAAATTGAAGCCTTAGAATCTTTTAAGATTGCTTGCATTCCACTTGGTCCCATGGAAGTAATTAAATGCCCAAAAAATCCCAAGAAATGTTATAATTAATTTAAAGTTTTATGGGACTTCAGGTGAATTTTTTCCAATTGTGATAAGACAAAATTTCCCCTTTAGTTAACTGAAAACATGGCTCCCTTGTCACCTATCCAAAATTGAAGCCTTAGCATCTTTTAAGATTGCTTGCATTCTACTTGGTCTCTACACTCTGCTCCTCGTCTCTACTTGGTCTGTGTACTCTAGTCTTTCGCTGCCACCCCCTACTTCGCTTATCATCATATTTCCTCCTCCAGCCACTTGCCCCTGCTGCGGTCATTGTCGCTGCCAGCCTCCCTTCCTGCCATTGCCACTTGCTTCATCGTTTAAATCATCATCTTCTTTCCTCCTCCAATAACCTGCCCCTGCTCTGGGTAATATATTTACATTGCTTTAAAAGTAATGACAATTTGGGGCAATGTACATAATTGCACACAATATGTTAATTCATCATATGTTATACCTTCATTTTTCCTATAGCTATATTGGTTGGTCTCCACTATGCAGTAATAACAGACATTGCATAGTAAATGTTTTAGTGGCTAGTAGTTTCCATTTTCATGTTTTGGTTTAAAGAAGTAATGCAATCGCATGCCTTTGGAGAAGTTTTTAACTGCTTCCAACATTGTTCAAAAGGTCACCTGATGCTCATTATTTGGCATCGTCCTCTCAAGATGGTTTATGCATTTTGGTGGAATTTGAAAATAACGAATTAGGAACACCTATCTATTTATCAGGTACCCACCTTTTCTTGCTGCTTTATTATATCTTCACTACTCTGAGGTTTCTAACATTTATGTAACATACTGGTCTAGGAGAAAAGAAAGCTTCTGACAAGGATAAGACACAGGTGAAGATATTTGATAATTTGGTCATTGAAGCTGGCGGGAATATTAATGTGTGGTAAGAAAGGCTAATGACATGATCATTGAATCAACTAGGAATATTGGTGTAAGTAATGAAGGAATCAAGAAAGCTGAAGTAGAAAAGCAAGGGGACGACATGGTCACAGAAGTAACTGAGAATGTTAGGGCAGTTATAGCATAAAGTAGGAAGAGGGAAGCAGCATGGTCATTGAGGAAACCATCACACATTTGTCGGGAAAGGAAGTGATGAAATTGTAATAAAATTCACTGTTAGATTTGATCGACACATATTTGTTGACATGTTTAATGATGAAGTGTTGAGCATTTTATAATGTTCAATGGAGAAAATGGCCATGTGTAAATAGGTAGCACACTTAGTTTTGCTTTGTAAATATTTGTACACAGTGATGAAAGTAATTTTTTGTAACATTGATCAATATCCATGTGTATGGAATGTAGGGTAGATCTTGATGAAGGTGACTACATTTGACATATTCCTTTTACATTTGCTACCAAGAAATGATATAATTGTAAAGTGTATATATATGAAGTTATATTCTGACTGGAATGATTATGGGAAGAAACGTGTTGAAGTTGCTATTTTGTTAACATGAAGTTATCATTTGTTATTGGTGGTATTGTTATGTTCAATCCCGCAGTCTGTTTTTTCTACTTTAATCAAGGTGTTATGTTGGTGAGACTACTGCACTTTCTGTTTGCAAAATTCTTGAAAATAATTATGAAGTAGTTGTTATTCCTTTACTACGGGGTTGTTATGTTTCCAATTGTTTGTTTTCCCTTCTAGACTTGTTACTTTTCAGTTGTAGGGTTGTTCTGTTGTCATTAGAAGTTGTTAATCCTTCAAGGCTTGTTATTTTTCCAGTTCTTTATTTTCCTTTCTAGTCTTGTTATTTTTCCAGTGATAATCTCATTTTTTTGTAACCTTTCCACATTTTGGATGATTAGGTGACTATGTGTATTGTACTCATTTTAACTGTTGTAACTGTTGTGGTGTGTTTACTTTAGTGTAGTAAGAAAATATGAACATTAGAAATGTTACTTCAGTTTTTTATTTTCCTTTCTGGTGTTGTTACTTTTGTAATTGTGAGATTGTTCTGTTTTCATTGGTTAAGTTGTTATTCCTTCAATATAGGGTTATTATTTATAAGTGTTAGAGCTGTTATTTTTGCAGTCGTGGATAAGTTAATTTTCAGTTGTTAACTTCTTATTCCTTTACTATGGGGTTTTTATTTTCTACTAATAGAGTTGCTATTTTTGCTATCATTTGGTAGTTGTTATTTACAAGTGGTTGTTATGCCTTCACTATAGGGTTATTATTTTCTACTACTAGAGTTGTTATTCCTTCAATATGGAGTTGTTATTTTGAAGTGTTGGACTTGTTATTTTTGCTGTCATGGGTAAGTTATTTTTTAAAGGTTAAATTCTTTTTGCTGTCATGATAAAATTCTTTCATTAACAATATAACAATTGTCATGCACTCAGAATTGCACTTAAATAGTCACTTAGAATTCCTAGATAGTGTAAAAGCCTTCTCTGATAGTAAACACTTGAAGCTCTACTCAAGTCTTCTCTCTATACAAAATACATGACTGAGGTATGAGAATAACTTCTTTGGCTCTGCATATTTATGGAACTGGTTTGATCCTTGGGACCGAGTTCCCTAACAAGAGGTCTCCCAATGACAACCTGAAAGTATAAATATCAATCTTATCATATACTTTCCAGATGATCATGCCATCAGTAATAACAACCTGCACAAAATAGAAATTACTAACAACTCAACACTCATATTAACAACTATCACATAACATAATGGCAACTCAACCACTCATATTAACTCCTCATTTAAATTTTCTTGCAAAACTCAGTAATTTCAGAAAACATAAGTAAGGAGTACATCAAGCATAATCACCTTCATCAAGATCCACCCTACCTTCCAAAATATGGAGATTGATCAAGGTTATAAAAAATTACTTTCATCACTTTGTACAAATATATACAAAGCAAAAATTAGTGTGCTATGTATAAAAAATTACTTTCATCACTTTGTATAGCATTTTTCAAAGAGCCCCGCATTTAGAAATATTTAACCTTCTCCAACAATCAAATCATTCAACTTTGTAGAATTCATTTTAGGTGTAACTGTTAGAATCATTTCGTTAGCACAAGACACTAATGGCAACACTTCATTCTCAATTCCCAAAATAGGTAGAGATATGGAGCATACATTCCCACTTCCAAACAATTTATCAAACCTGCAGGAAATGACAACTTGCACCAGACATATAATATTAACAACTCAAGCACTTATATTAACAACTATTGATACTATAATAACAATTCATCTTACCTTCGTATATCAGATTATGATCTAGGATTCATACTTTACAAGAACCTTTCTAATCTTCATATTTTCTTACTACACTCAAGTAAGCACACCACAAATTCCTGCAAACCAAACATAACTTTTAAAACCCTAAATAAACATATTTAAACCACAACTGAAATAATCAAAAAGTTATGCTATGAATACAATGTTCATATTTACATGGGTCACCTTTTATAGCTCACACTTCAATAATGATAACCTACACCAGACATATAATATTAACAATCAAACACTTATATTAACAACTATCACGTAATATAATAACAACTCATCTTGCCCTATATTTCCACTGTTGAGAATATTGAAGAAAAGTAACCTGAAATACAACCATTAAAGAAGCAAATATCATATACTAATAACATAGGATAATGCACGTTGCCATATATTCCTTAAAAAATTTTGCAATACATTATATGATAGCTACTTATCACATTGACATATATTTCTTGTTGAAGGTTGTGGTATCTGCATCAAACAAGCTTGGCAACAGTCCAAGCAGCAACATATACTATTTTTCTCTAGGGGTCAAAACAAGAAATTGTTTTACACACTCAAATCAGCTAAGCATGCCTCTACAAAGGCCTAGGACTTAAATATGTATAAGAAAATTTTTCTTTTATAAAAAATGAAATCATGATTGTCGCTATCTTAATTTACTAATGTCAAGTAAAAAAGGATGATACCAAAGAGCATTACTTTGTTGGGTTTCTGATCTAGCATAAGGGTATGTGTTGTGATTTCAAAAACACATATCAAATAAGTGAACATAAAGTGTTCGATTAAAATCATCTCTCTTATAATCCCTTAGTATATATCAAATAGTTGACTACATCAATTCCCTTTTCTATTAACCAGAGGTAGAACAAGTATTTTAGTTGAAAGATCAGACAATAAAGATGCAGAAAAATAATTAAACAGAATTTATTTTGTACTATATACAGCATGAACATTATGAATATATAAAAATTACCATTTATTTTCAACCATGTCAATGTTCGGCCAAAGCTGTTTTCTTTCACATAGGTAGAGAGAAACAGTGCTAATGTTGTTTTCTTTCACAAATTTCCTAGCAGCATCTTCGACCAAAGTCTTGGAAGTGTATACCAGAGCTGAAAGCATAAAACAAACATAACAGGAGACTTGGAAAGCGTTTATAAAATATTATTGGTAGCCATAAAGAAATAGATAAAACAATTATGTTGACTTGGGAAACTAGCACTAGTACAACCAACTTGAATTAAATTAGAACCATAAAGAAATAGATAAAACAATTACCTTCAATTTGGAGTCTAAAGTTGGAGATAATTCCATGGGGATGAAGACAGGCTGATATAGGCTATGATAGGTTCCTTGATGGTCTCCTATAATTGTAGAGCCATGGCTACTTAGAGAGTAAAGAGAGGGGAAGGAAGAGATACGATCACACTAGATCCACGGCGGAGCATCTTCGACAGTAACAGAACTTGAGCAAGAATTTGCAGAGAGATAGGGAGAGATATAGAGGAAATTGAGGTAGTGGAATGAAGAGAGAGAGTAGATTCTTGATGCTGATGAGAGGGGATTACGGGAAAGGAAAGGAAAATTTAAGCCTTAGGGGTAGTTATGTCTTTTCACAATAAGAAAAAATTCATCTGAGGTCCCATGGGACTTTAAATTACTTATGCCATTTATTGGCACTTTTTTTATATTTAATTGCTTCCATGGGACCCAAATATCATTTTTCCTATAATATATACAAAATAATATATTATTATAATAAAATCAAATGAATAATTAGCCCAAATTCCTCCCATCAAACTAACCGAACCGCTTTATTTCTGCTCACCGAACCCATAGGCTAGTGGTAACTACCCCTCGAACAGTTAACTGGCCAACTGATATGGATAGGCCAAAATCTATAGAGCATCTGACTAGACCATAGATCCATTTCCCCTCGGTAAATAGGTGGGGGTGTCGCAACCCCTTGATAAAGAGGTGGGGCACATCCCTCGATAAATTGATGGGACAAAAGGCATATATTGAGCTCCGATAGAGACTATACCACGTGGTAGAAATATAACTCCATCATCACCCATCCCATTAGATAATTCTCAAAATAATCATATTAATCAAAATCTCAATAGTTTAATAAATATCACAAAAGATTTTTTTTTCAAGATAATAACTTTCTTCAAATTCTAATATCATAATATAACAAGTTTCTATTCTCACTTCAAACTTTCTAAATTAAACTTTAAATCCCACAAGGCTATTTTCTATAAAATTATCAATAAATATTTTCTTAATATAATCATATCAACATCAATATATATATTTATTTATATTAAATCGCTCACAAATATCATATTAGTACATACAACAAGTAGAAAGTGATTGCCTCTCATCTAAATATATGAATAATTATTACAAATATCTAAAAGATAAATTTAAGCTTTGAGTGGGTTGAACTAATGGCGTGTTTGTGAGGAAAATAGATGTGAGATTCTTTGGGAACAGGAAAGGGACTGAGAGAGAAGATTAAAAGAGAAGAACTGACTCATTAATCAAATTTGAGGAATAACTCAGGGTGTTAGTTCTATTTATAAAACCATAATAATAATTCAAAATTCAAATTCATGTCTTATCTTTATTAAAATCTTACAAAATATAGTAATTTAAAATTTAAACTATATTTTTAAAATAAAAGAACATATCTAAATCTGAATTCAAATCTTAAAAATTCTCAACTAATAATAACAATCAAATCATAAAATTTTAAATGAGATAAAAATAGGATAATCTATATATAATATTTCATTAAAAATAATAAATACTAAACTATAATAATCTAATTTTATAATATTTTTAAATTATTGATAAATAATATTTTTAATTTGACTTAAATATAAGAATAAAAATTGTGATGTTACATTTTGCACACTATCACACTTCATTAGAATATGAATAGAGATTTAACTCTAAAATTTCAAGGATAAAATTTATTTTAGGAGGAAAAAATTGTAATATCCTAATTTTTAAGTTCAGAAGTTTAGAAAGTAGCCTAAAATAGGTAGGCTACTAGGCCCTTTGAGCAGAAATTCTAAAAAAATATACAAAGCTAAACTATAAAATAGAAAAAGTATAGGGACTAAAGTGTAAATTATGAAAATTCCTAGGGATAAGTTTGTAAATAAAGTTATTCAGAAGAGTCTCCTGGGCATATAAAGAGAAAAGAGAAAGAAATGACTAAATTATAAAGAAGGGAAGTCCTTTAGGGCTTAAGAAAGTAAAATATAAGGACCAAAGCGTAAATAATAAAGGTTTATTGGGTCAAAAGTGAATGTAGACATAAGTAAAGGATTATAATGGAAATCCTAAAAGTTTTATGGTCTAAACCAAAAGTAGATACAAGTTATGGGAACTAAGGGTAATTATAAAAAGTTAAGGGGTCAAATTGTAATTATGAGATTTCAAGGGCATACGTGTAAATTTCAAGAAAAATATAAAAGTTCAGGACATAAATGTCATTTTAATTGTAATATCCTAATTTTTAGGCCCAGAAACCCAAAAAGTAGCATAGAAATATACAAAAGGTGTTCAAGGACTAAACTGTAAAATAGAGAAAGTACAATAACTAAAGTGTAAATAATGAAAGTTCATGGAGAGAGTTTGTAAATAAAGTTAGACGCTCCAAAAGAGTCTCCTAGGCACAAAAAGAGGAAAGAGAAAGAAATGACTAAATATAAAGAAGGGAAATCCTTAAGAAAGTAAAAAAATAAGGACCGAAGTGTAAAGAAGAAGGATTCCTTAGGTCAAAAGTGAATGTAGACATAAGTAAGGGATTAGAATGAAAACCCTAAAAGTTCCATGATCTAAATCAAAAGTAGACACAAGTTTTGGAAATTAAGGGTAATTATAAAAAGTTAAGGGGTCAAATTATAATTATGAGATTTCAAGGGCATAAGTGTAAATTTTAGGAAAACATGAACTAAAATGTCATTTTTGGCTTTGCTAGATATCCTCCCTAAACAAGTTAAAGGACTTGATTAAGTAGATCGTGCAAGTATAGAAGTGATAACATGTAGTTAAAGGTATGAATCCTTAGTGAACAATGAGATTCCCTCCCTCTTTAATATGTTGTGCGAGGATAGTTGGTTCCCCATTTTGGAGAAGGATTCAAATAAGGAACATTAGGAAGTAATTGTTCTAGGAAAAAGTATGTTTAAGTTACGACAAAAAGGTGCTTTGGTTCACAACGAATAAACACAAAGAGGTTTAGTGGAGATAAGAAAGTAACTTGGTTGCGACGAGAAAGTATCCTGGTTGCAACAAATATTTACAGAGAACTTTAGTCGCAATGAGCTAGTATTTTGGTTAGGATAATTGAACACACAGGTGAGTAGCAGGCAAGGTCGTGATTTTAGTAGTAACTAGTCAGTAGTTTGGTCGCTACTAAAAGGCATATCAACTCCTAGATAAGTTTGGTACGCTATATCTTGAGCCTTGCAGCTTCACAAGATAGCCTATGAGGACACGACTAAAGTAGACTGGTCTTAGTTAGCCAATGCCTCTAAGGTATGTTGTTCCTTATCACGATGTGGTTGACTAAGTGGGATAACATTCGAGGAGCAATTCCCTCTGTTGACAGAGATAAGAGTTGACCAGACTAAGGTCAAGAAAGCTATGAAAGCTAAGCTACAAGTGTTTGCTCAAAGTACACTAGGAGAATGAATTAGAATCATTATATGTACCTAGAAGCAATGACCAGACGCTACAGTCATGATGACTATATAGGGCAACTGGGTTTTCCTGTTAGTTCTCTGCCATATGATATATGAGTTTCTGCTCCCTTTAGCATAAGGGTGATTGCATCTTATGTTTAAGAGACTCCCTTGTATAAGAAAAAGTAATGCCTGTGAGTCAAATATGACAGTTAGGGATTGAGTTTGTATTATATACCCGAATAGGAAGGTATAGTGGCAACCTAAGTTAGATGAGTTAATGTAGCCCTGTTAAAGCTAGGGCAGTCTAATGAAATAGCTATCTCATATTCTTGAATATATGAAAAGGATCTTGGAGATAGTAAGCTAAGGATGAATAGCCTCATTGAATTTTTAGGGATCAGTATAAAGAGATGATAAGGAATTGAGAATGAGACAGATAGATACGAGAAACCAGTATGATGAAAGACATGTATGTTCTCAATGATGCTAAGAGATACTCAGTCATATGGTTTGGTTAAGACTTAAAAGGCTCCTGAGTAGGGATGCAATGTAGTATTTAATCCATAAGTCATCTTCTAGTCATCTATCTCTCATCATTCTTATTAAGGATAATATTTCATCTTCTTATTTACAAATACACCACATGTCCTATCTTGGAGGAGAAGAAAAGTTTAAAGCAATTTGGGCCACACAACTGAATAAAGTAAAGATATGTGGTGTGATCTTAGCCGTTCATTGTAGATAATACCCTGGAGTCTTTTAGAAGTGTTGTCACTATGTGAGGTGTCGCAGAGAGACACACAATCACCAATAACATATGAGGTGTCTCCTTGATTATGTCATAGATGATGTAAGTATGATGTAAGCAAGTTAGTAAGATTAAATCTTGGCCTTCCACTTCAAATTATCTTAACCATTCACTCCCTTAAGTTGATCCTATAAATATCCTCCCCAAGATAATTTCCATAAACCAATATCATTTTTCTAGGTCTCATCAATTCCATTTCCCCTAATTATGTACAGGTTTCGATCAGCCATAGAAGAGGAAAAATTATATTGTTTTCTAGCTATTTAACTCAAGATAATTCCTCCTAAAACTCAAGATTAAAAGCTTGATCAAAGTACTTACCTTGTTCTTTTGATTTCTAACTTCTTTGATTACTTGATTCTCCTTTTCTCCTTGTATTTATAGGAATTTTGGCAGCATTTTTCCCTTAGTTCCCTTGCTTCACGTGCTGCAAGGCAAAAAAATAATAGAGTTTTGAGATTCTGAGTTGGCATAAATATGATAAACAGAGAAAAAGGCCTAAGGAAAAGAAGAATAATACAAGGAACTCCTGAGAAAGAAACAAGATGAGGAATGCTTAGGAGATAGAGAAGATGAGTGAAGTCTAAGTAGATAATATTGGGTTATATGAACATTCTTGGGGAATTATTAGTTAAGTTACCAACTAAGTGGAAGCGGCTGGCCTTGTAACTTAGTCTGTTAGTTTTAGGTTTTTCAAAGAATTTGATACAGTATAATAGAATCATAGTAGATTCCAAAGAATCATAGTTAGATCCTAGCATGACTCACAGGAAATAGAATTTCAGGGTCAGAGTAGATCCTAAATAGGTTGAGGATGATCGTGAGAGATTCCAGATCATGGAAAAACCTATCCTGTGGATTGAATTCCATAATCCTGAGGATTCTAAAGAGGCTTAGGGCATTGCAGAGGATCCTGAGCTGTGGAAAAACCTAGCCTAAGGAAAGGAAATGAATGATCCATGAAGATATGGCCACATTATAGTATTTCTATGGGAAGGAGATTACCAAGTGCAAGATTAAGGTATATAAGCCTCACAAGTTGGTTAACTCATACAGGGAGAGTACCCATAATGTTCCCCAGATAGCCTTATTAATTGTTAGACCGAACTCAATTTTCTCCTGATAAGCAAAAGAGGAGTTCGAGTAAGTATGAGGTATTGAGACTTGCTAAGTAGGTAGTAAGAACCCCATATGTCATAAGAGTAGACTGAGTATAAGTAAACAGATTCCTAAGATAAGGCTAAAGTGAATGAAAGCTAAATAGACCTGTTAGAGATTTAGAAATGAAGGTCTAAGGTAGGGTAATAGTAGGATATGATCATGTGAGTAAGGATATGATGTGGCCTACGGCCCTACATATCTTAACCTGGCTCTAACCCATCAACACTCATTGGTTAAGCGTGCTCAAGTAAGGTTATCCTAATGATAGGTAAACCATTTGGAAGTAGTGTCGTGAACTTACCTAAACTTGTATGCTTATTGCTTGAGTGTTGTTGATATGTTGTTGGCTTGACTTGATTATGTGAAGAGTGTATGATTGTGAAAGCTTTATTTCTTTTTATGCAATAGCCATATGTTATAAGTAAGAAGCAAGAAAGCATGCATATATCATTATGTTAACATGATCATAGTAAGCAAGCATATTTAACACTAAGCATATGCGTGCATACATTATTTGTGGTACTGTTTGTTACTAAGATTTTCCCAAAATCTCACCCCTACTTTTCCCTAAACATAATAGGGCTATCTTACGGTGGAGGCAAGGCCAATTGAAGATATCTGATTATCATAGAACTTGTTTATTTGTTAGCATGTACTATAAATAAACAATATTATATGTAATATATATTATTGATGCACGAACAATAACTTTTTTTAGCACCATCTTTTTGTGGCTTTGGTTGAAAATAATAAATGATTGAATAGATGTATAATATTTTGCCCGTAATTAGTATAATGCTGAGCTTTGATTTGATATGTATAACGCCTTATTTGGATGTCTACATATTGAGATATAATTTTTTAAAGTTGGGATCAAAATGCTAGAATCAGGGGAATAACGTTGGATGAATAGTAAAATTTAGACATTGATGAGAGTTGACTCAGTCAAGGTTTGGTCAACTACTTATTTTTCCCTAGAAGAACATTGAGTTAGCTTAGCGTAGCATCTTGAACCACTTTGTTTCAATTTTTCTAAAATTAATTATAATTTTTTGAATTCAGGTCACTTATATAGAATTTGCACAGTGAACAGTAACCTAAGAATGGTCAAATTCTAGATTGTGCTATTTGACTTCAATGAGCTTATAAGTGGTTCCCGATGCTATCGTTTAGTCCCTAAAATACAGAAAAGTAAGGTGTTACATTTTAAATAAAATAACCTATTTTTAAACCCTTAGAGTATGCATTCGAAAGCGCATTTAACTATCAGAAGCATTACATTGACCCAAATATTAAAAATTTTCATTTAAGACCTTGGGTACTTTTCATTACTCATTTCCTAGATTGATAATCTAAATTTAAAAAATTATAACTAATTTTAGAAAAATTGTACGAAGATTGTTTAAATATCTAATTAAAGCTCTTTTATTTCTCTTTAAGAGAAAAATATAAATCCAGATGTTTGATTGGTCATTTAGCATAATTAATTCATTACTTTTTACTGTTCGAATGGTCAATTCTAGAAACTCTAGATCCTGAACCTCAATTTTAAAAATTCATTTATCTTGATGTACATATCCAAATGAGGCATGTTACCTATGTATTTAAAGCTCAGGATATGTACTATATGCTCATAAAATTTCATGGTCAGATATATCCATTTATTAGGTCAAACTGGAGTCATAACAGAACTGCTCCAAGACCTATATTTTTTCCATTCCATCTTCTTCTTTTAATTCTCATAAATTATTCTAGCATTAATAAACTATCAACTTGATTTCCCATACATTCATATACATCATGTAAATGTACCATAATTGTTTCATACATTTTTATCACATAAATAGGCACTTTATATAACATTTACATACTATCATTCATGACTATAACCTCATAAAGGGCAGAGTATAAATCATTCATACTTATCATACATCATCATCACATATAATAAACATATCAATACACAAGCATATACATCAAGCATACAAGAAGGGTAAGTTTACTACTTTGTACTTAAGCTTTCTCTCTTACTCTTGAACTTGCTCCATAGCTTCTCAACTATGAAGCCTTTCGGTCAACCACTTCCCAACATCATCCTGGATGTCTCAATATCCTAAACACATTTATATTCATCACATAACTTATTAGGACTATGAACTCAAGTAATGTTCAAGACTATCCTTCTTGAACTCAAGATTAAAAGCTTTATCAAAGTACTTACCTTATGCTCTTGATTCCTAGCTTCTTTGATTACTTGGTTCTCCTTCTTTCCTTGTGTCTATAGGAATTTGGTAGCATTTCTCCATTGTTTCCTTACTCTATGTGCTGCAGCTGGTGGGTGTATTTAGAGAAAATTCATGGGTGAATAGATGGCTAGGATTCAATCTTGCACTATTTGAATCAAGGGCTAATATTGCTTCTTAAAATTAACTCCCCACTAAGACAAATTATGACATCATCCATGATATTATTTAAGGCTATGTGTGGCATCTTCCATAGGGGAAAGGGCTACATGGAAAAATCTAGTCTAATCCAATACCGGCTCTATCAGATTTCACAAAACCAAACTGTTTTCTAACTCTAATTTTATAATATTCCAGAACATATTTTCTGTCATGAAATCTAGTGTCTAGATTTTTCTTACTATTGACATTATTGGATTGGGTATAAATTTAATTATTGTCCCTTGTAAAATGACTAAAATGTCCTTAGTTCACAATTTTACAATATATTAACCCTAGGGGCATTATTGTCATTTTACACTTTATCATAATATTTCCTGAATTTGGACAAGCATTCCTGTAACTCTCTTTGACGTTTGACCTTGGTCAAAGGACTAAAATTCTTGCCATTCATTTTTAGGGCCATTTTCGTCAATTTATACTTTTTAGAATATTTTTGGGTACTGGCCCCTATCTTTTCTTGCATAATTTGTTGTCCATGAATATATAATTTTTATTAAATATCTAATCTAGTTACTATTTTTAAATATTTTTTGAACATTCAATTATTTAGAAAATTATATCAATTCATAAGGCATCAAATAAAAATCATGTAGTTCATAGGATTGATCAGGAAAATCTCCTTTACCTGATATTGCTTCCATATCATGAATTTCAAGACTTTCCCTAATCTTTTCCAAAAATGATATTTAGGTCCTAAACTTTTATGCTTTTCCTAAAATTTACACTTATGCCCTTGAAATCTCATAATTACAATTTGGTCCCTTAACTTTTTATAATTATACTTTAGGCCCTTAACTTATCTCAACATTTGTTCTAGGCTTTGAGACTTTTATAATTTTCACTCTAGTCCTTGTCTATATTCACTTTTAACCCAATGAACCTTTTATATTTTTCACTTTTGTCCTTTAAATTTTCTTACTTATGTCTACATTCACTTTTGACCCAAGGAACCTTTATTCTTTATATTTTGGTCGCTTTTTACTTTTTTAGGCCAAGAAGGACTTTTCTTCTTTATAATTTGTCATTTCTTTCTCTTTCCTCTTTTTGTGTCTAGGAGATTTTTTTTGGAGCCTATAACTTTATTTATTAACTTGCTAACATGAACTTTCATTATTTGCTAGCCAAAAGTGAAGAAGAAAGGGGGAAGATAACATTAAAGTTATAAGCATGAAATTAAGGCTTAGATGATCTTAGATTGATGATTATACTTCGAATTAATTGTGAAACCTTTGACTTCCACACAAAGAGGCCATTTGGCCAAGGCAAGACAGAACCAAGGGAGTTGATTTGATTATTTTGATGCTTCTATTGAGTCCATAAGGAGAAATTGTATAGGATTGAGTCAAGGGACAAGAGTTGGAAACATTAAAAATCAAAAGCATATTTAAAAAAAAAAAACCTTGCGGCTATGTTTCTGTTATGTTCAGGCACTAAGGAGGAGTTAGAATTTGTTAATTCTGACTTCATATTTAGATTTCTTGAGAAAAATTGTGTGAGATATGGTTAAGGAATAAATTAATTCAAAGGGTAAAGCAGTTAACCAAAATTAAAGAAAGATAGGGTTATTGGTTTAGGAAGTTGAAACCAATTTTGGACTTGGATAGAAATAAATTATAATGAGTATATTATTATGATATGTTAGGCCTTGATATTTATGGAAGAGAAGACTAAAAGGCAAGAAGGAAAAGTGATAAGAAGTAGTGAACTTATACCTAAACTGGATGATTGTGCTTGAGTGTTGTTGATGTGCTGATGACTTGACTTGATTATGTGAAACATGTATGATTGAGAAAGCTCTACTTCTTTTTATGCTATAGCCATATGTTATAAGTAAGAAGTGTGGAAGCATGTATATATTATTATGCTAACATGATCATAGTAGGCAAGTATATTAAACACTAAGCATATACTTGTATACATTATTTGTGGTACCGTTTGCTATTAAGATTTTTTCAAAAATTTGACCCTTTTCACATGTCATAACCAATCATAGCAGGTCTTCTCAAGATGGAGGAGATGATATACATGAAGAGAATTAGGAAATGGATGGCATGAATGATTTGTATTTTATGTTATGAATTGTAATATGTAAATGCATTGTATTGAGTTTTTGGCAGCAATTTGTATCTACTTAGAAAAAATAATAAAAGATCAAATAAATATATGATATTATATGATAAAAGTAGACATCCTAATCTTTGATGTCATTACTTGAAGAAATAATTTTCTAAAGTCAAGGGACCAAATATGGAAACAGAAAAAATTGATCAAATAAATAGTAAACTTTTGGGCTCAATTGGCATTGACTCAATGAGACCGTGGTCAACAACTTATTTTTTTTTCTTAAAGAGCCTTAAGTTAGCTTTGAGTAGTAATTTAAACCACTTCATTTTAATTTTTGTAAAATTAAATATGATTTTTTGAAGTCAATTGTCTGCCTAGAATTTGCTCAGTGAACAGCACTATAGAGAGCAAAATTCTAGATTATACAATTTGATTTTAATAATCTTATAAGTGGTTTCAAATGCTACTATTTGGTCATTTAGATGTAGGAAAATAATGTGTTACATTAGCCTTCAACTACAACTTCATATCTAAGTGGTTAGCCTTGTGCCACTTAACGTTGAATCTCTCCACCACCTAGCATTCATGATCCCACACATGACTTGAAATCTAACTTCACCTTCTCCATTTATGATGGGTTCCGTCGCTTGCTTCGATTTTCTTTTATTATTTGTTTTTAAAGATTGATGAACTGTGTGAAATCTGATTTTGATTTTGATGGGAAGAAGCAAGTTATCTTTTATCATCGATTGTGTTGTTCAGGTTGAAATCGAAATCCCATAAGAACAGTGTAATGGAGTTAGAAAAGGAGAAGAAGGGAAATGAAGAATGGTTTCTGGTTCAACTCCCATTCATGGTGGTGGATGGTGGTAGCTTTGGTGAGAGGCGACGGTGGGCTTACTGTAATGTATTTGTTGGTTTTTGGTTAATGGCTAATATGAAGTTGTTATTCTTTATACTATAGTTGTTAGTACCAACATGTTAAACTCAAATCCGTTTTGGAGAAGATTAAAAGGCTGGAGAAAGAAATAGCATAGGGCAAGGGAAGATTAATGACTACTAACATGGATTTTGGCATGGAAAGCTTTTGAGATAAACTAAACTGAAAAGAAATATGCATTGTTAATTATAGGGATATAGGTCTTGACAACAATAAAATAGACCTTACCAACAACAATTGAGTAGATATTACTATGTCATTATTTTTTAGAATCCAAATTAACATTTACTACACTGAAAATAAGTATGCATTATTACCTAAAATGGTATAGGTATTAACAACAATGAAATATGTGTTACCAACAATAGAATCGATATTACCAAGTATTATTTAATATCCAAACTAACATTTACTACACAAAATAAGTATACATTATTAACTAGAACGATATAGGTATTAGTAATAATGAAATAGGCGTTACCAACAATGCAGTCGATATTACCAAGTTATTATTTAGCATCCTAATTGACATTTACTACACTAAAAAATATGTACACATTATTAACTAGAACAATATAGAAATTAACAACAATGAAATAGACGTTATTAATAATGGAGTCGATATTACCACCTCATTATTTAGCTTCTAAATTGGCATTTACTACATTGAAAATAAGTTTACATTATTAAGTAAAACGATATATGTATTAGTAATAATAAAATGGGTGTTACCAACAACATAATTGATATTACTAATTTATTATTTAGCATTCAAATTAACATTTATTTCATTGAAAAATAAGTTGTATTATTAACTAGAACGATATAGGTATTAACAACAATGAAATAAGTATTACCAACAATAGATTTGATATTATCAATTCATTATTTAGAATCTAAATTGACATTTACTATATTGAAAATAAGTATGCATTATTAACTATAATGATATAGGTATTAACATACTAAATAACATATTTGTACTAAACCAAGACCAACATTGCCATTAACCAAAAACCATCATGGCCAATATATTAAGCCATTTACATATGTTCACTAACATTGTGCTTTTCACCCAAAATTTGCCATTGATATACAATACTCACAAAAAATGAAATAGACACATATAACATAGTGTGTCTTCCAAAAAATTTGCCATCACATGTTCTACATCGAAATTCAACATTGATTTGGATTTTTGCACGTCCTCCCTATATGTCCATCTTGATGACATTGAGTTCAGTGGCATATTTTTTGTTTTGGAATTGTGATTCAATCTTTGTAGTCCTAGTTGTCTAGGAAGCCAATTAACTCTACTTCCATGATATCTAACTTGACCTTCAAGATTAGTCACAAATTCTCCATCTACATGAAAATAACGAAACAATTCCTTTGTAGAATTAAGCTTAACCTTACAATTCATTGTATATGCTAACCTGAAACAAACAAATTATCCTTATATCAGTTAACCAACAATGATATTTTGTCACTTTTTTAAATAAAGAAAAAAATAGAACCCTTCTTCCGTTAGGTATTAACTATAATCTCTACCGTATCATTACTATCTAGCTTCAAGCTTTCACTATAATTCACACTTTCACATTAGGTATTAACTATAATCTCTACTGTATCACTACTATCCAGCTTCAAGCTTCACTCTCTTGGAATAAGCTGATGTCTTGTTCTAATTTCCCCTCCAACAATCATCCATTCCACAACGCTAATCACTTTAAACCCCACCAGACATCAACAAACCTCTATGGATAAATGCTTCAGCTCAATCATAGGAAAAAACTTGAATATCACTAGAATTAGGAAAGCAAGTCAGCCCGAGCAAGCCCTGTTGCTAGCCCGCCACCCTTTTTTTTACTTTTTAATATTTTTAAAAAAATATTTTTATACTTTTAAAATACTAATATAAGATTTTTAATGTTATATTATCATAATAAAAAATTGCTGATGTTATACTCTTAAAAATTCATATTTTTTATAAAAAAACTCAAATTTTATAATTATAAATCTAAATAAATATTAACATAATATTAATCAATTATAATATATTAATATATATCAACAAATAAGTAATAATTTTTATTAATAGTATTTAAAGTAATATTTAAATAAAATAAAAAATAATATTAATAATTTTTAAAAAATGCCAAGCTAACGGGGCTGTGTAGCCCAAATCCACCCCTTTTTTTTAGTATTTATATTATTTATAGATATTAAGAAGTTAATTTATATCATATCACAAATATATGTTATTTTTTAAATATTTTTTAATCATTAATATAACTATTTGTTAATGAAAAATTTAATACTGTTATTAATAAGGATAATTTTAAAAAAAATAATGTGCAATCAAAGAAGTTAAATTATATTTGTAATTAATGTGTTATGATACTATTGCTAAAATACGATTGCCATTTAATCGGACTAATAATTTTAATCATTTAAATTTAAATTATTTGAATAACAATATTAAATATAAATATTATTAAAATAATTATTTATGGACAAAAGTATATAAAATTATCAGTTGCCGTTTTGAAATTAAAAAATGTCTACCGTCTCATCATGTGGGTCTTGGTCCCAAAGTGTCGTTTCACGTTCTTCGCCCCACGAAAGAAAATTGTTGAGGATGGGGAATTGGAAGTCATTTCAATCCGTTTCCCTTTTTCCCCTTACATTTTCTCCTCATTCTTCAATTCAATAATTTAATTAAATTTAAACAATTTAAATGTAATGTTTTATAAAATAATTATTTTATTTTTCGGATAATTACATATCTATACTATTATAAAAAGTAATTTATTTTAATTTTAATTTTTTAAAGAATTAAAATTTAATAAAATAAAGAAAGAAATTTATAAAAAATAATCTGATAAATTTATAATTAAAATGGAAAATTAAAAAATATTTTATAAAATATTAAATCAGATTAATTTAATAATTGAGATTGGAGAGGGAAAGAATTGGGGAGAAAGGAATTAGAAAAAAGTGAAAAAGCTAAATGCCTGAGAATGAAGAGTAATGGGACAATGACTTGATAAGAAACCTGAAGAAATCTGTGTCGTTTGTCTGTCACGTGCATTAACTTTTTCTGACTAACTGTGTCGATGGATGACTATGTGCGTGTTTGGAAGGAATCTAAACCTTGCTTTAAAACTAAAGTTTGACTCAAAATTTAAGTTTGGAGAAATTTTAAAACAAACAGTCATATTTGTTCAAACGGGCTTTTAGACTAAACTATGGTTTAAAACTAAGGTTTCAGATAAGCTGGTCAGAGTAGCTTCTGAAACAGTAAACCACGTTTGAACTAACCAATTACTATATTACCCCTACTTTTTCTTACACCTTCTCTCCTACTTTTTCTTACACCATCTCTCCTCTCTCCTACTTTTTTCCTATTTTCTTTCTTACACCCTCTCTCCTCTCTCCTCTTATCTCTTATCTCTCCTCATTTAATACTCATACCCTTTTTTGTAATTTACCACTCACAAAACCCCTTCTACAAATAACTATCCAAACACTCATTTATTCAAAACCACTTTTTTTTCATAATCTCTTCTTCAAAAGCCTTTTTCTATAAGCTGTTCAAAAGCCCTTTTTTTTCATAAGCCCGTTTTTAAAATCCTATCCAAACGGGCCCTATGTGAGGATAGTGGGGACGTGGTACCTTAAAAGGACATTTATCTTTTAACTCGTTCAAAATAGTGCTGGATCCAACAAAACATGAATCCATTTTAATTTAATTTAATTTTTTTCAACAATTTTATTTAATTTAACTTACCACTATCACCTTAATTTTTATATATAAACCTATTTTGATTAAAAATTTTGATATTTAATATAAATCCGTATAGAGGGTAGGAAGTAATAATTATTTTTAATTTTATTTCTATTAAAAATAGAGAAAAAATAATTAAAAAAATAGGATAATATTCATTCTTAAATAAGAATAAATTTTTTTAAAAATGAAATCTCATATACATTAAATAATTTAATTTATCTTTTTTTATATATAAAAATTAGTTAAAATATATTTATATAAAAGACTAAAGTGTTATTTATTATTGTCCCAATAATCATCATATTTTAATTCTAATAAACTAATAACTCATATAAAATAATTTTTATTTTTATTTTATTTTTTAAAAAAATAAAGCTCTTAATTTAATTTAGAGGATATTTTACTTTTTTTTATATATTAAAATATTTATTTATTTTTAAAATAAAATAAATTGTGAATTTTATTATGAGTCATTAGCTCAGTTATTATATTTTAATTAGACATACTTTAGATAGTATAATATTCTTAAAGTGTGTAAGTATTTTTTAAATATGATAGAAATTTATCTTTCCTTTTCAAAAATATGTTTAATAAAATTATTAAAAGAGTCATAATTTTCTTAATTCATAATAGTTAAATGAAGGGAAAATTGAAAAAGGTGTATTTATTACATCACTAATTTCCTCTAATATTTTTATATTTTCAGATAAAATAAAAGTCCAACAATTATCGCATTAATGGAAACAAGAGAGGGGATTAATTGAACTATTATCCCCTACCTCTTCATTAGTAATTAGTAATTCTTAACTTGATGGTTAAGAATAAGAAAAGTTTGCCTCCTACAAACACAAAGAGCTTAAAATTTACCAATAATTTTGTAGCTTTGCAATATGTAAATACTCTTATAAATAAAAAGTTATAAGTTCACTCTTGCTTATAATATTAAACTATTAATATTTATCTAATCTTTTAAATAAACTAAAAGGGCAGTTAAAATTTGTTTACAGTTAAAGATGGAGGGTTTATCTTTTTTTTTTTCGTTTTGGGTCTGCACTGCTTGGTTTGTTCGATATCCAAAACAAATTAAATTAAAATTAATAAATACTAATACTATTCCATTTTATTTTACAAAAGAATTCTTTAAAAAGAAAACGTATTTTATTATGAATCTTTTTAAAAGTTCAATATAAAATCATTAATGTTTTTCTATCTTATTTATGATTACATTTTATTTTTTTATGATTATGTTCGATTCAATATTTTTTTATTACCTATGAAGTTAGTTAAGAGTAAATTCAAGGGTAAAATTTCTAATACCTTAAACTAATTTTAGTAACACAATTATTATTTTAAAATATTTAAAGGTATAATTGATAATCTAAATAATTTTTTTATGCAATTAGCACCCTAAAAAAATTTATTAGATATAATTAGTATCATCCAATAACAAATCTTAAATTTCTGTCTAAACCCTTCAGCATAAACTCTTTTTTACACTTCATTATTTAAAACTCCACATGTACAATTATTTTTTTTCAAAAGAATCCAGAGATTGAGACTCTTTCTAGTTGATTTTTGGATTTTGACAAAAGTGGGTAAACGGTAGATCTACTAGTGCCCCTTAAGTCTGGTGCTCACACGGACAGGGGAATAATTTCATGACCTTAAGTCTCTCCTTCCTCTTTCTCTTTCATTTGTTAGATTTTTTTTAAAAAAAAATACATAGTTAATATTTTAAATAATAACATGTAAAAAAATTTAAGTGTTAAATAAAAGTTTAAAATATGTGAATAGAGGATACTAATTGTATTAAAAAATATTTTATGATATTAATTATATTTTTAAATATTTTAGTGTGTTAATTGTACTACTTAAATTAATTTGAGTGATAAATTCATATTTATCCTAAATTTAAAATTAAAAAAATATTAATTATTGATAGTTATTTTTTACCATCAACTAAAATTGGTACAATAGCATATAGGGAATGTGAAATTTATGCAATGCTTCAGTGAATATGAAGCCAATGAAAAAACAAATAGCATATGAAGTCAAGGGAAAAAAGCTGTCTGGTGATACTGCTGCCGAAAGCAAAATGTCAAACGCTAGAATTGAGATTATTGGGAAGTGAGTCCGGACGGAGAGGCCGAGAGGATGAGCACAATAATTTTTACCCCCAAAAAGAAATAATATTGATCTTTTACCAAACGATTATGAACTTTTTGTTAAATAAAAATTAATTAAAATTGAATTGAACTCGCATATTCCATTTACAATTTTCAAAATTTTGACACCTATGTTTGCAATTGATTAAACAATGTTATTTTGTGAGCAATAATTTTTAGTTCCATTAAAAAAATATTTTGAAACTTATCCTTTATTTTGAAACTGATTGAGTTTTTTAATAGGGGTATTTGATTGATGAGGAATAACATATAATAAAAACTTATGTAAATTTTTTACTAATTTTAAAATAATTATCACTTTTGGACTTTTGGTTTTATTTGAAAATAAGTATCATTTTATAAAATAAAGCATTGATTAGTTTTACATACCCTTTATTTATAAGAATAATGGCCGACAAAGTTCAAATACTCACATAAATATAACTCATTAATATAAGATGATTTTAGTCAAATTCTCTGATTTTGTACTACTATAGATTTGCTTATATTTAATAGTTACTACTTGGTAGTTAAAGGAAACCGTCACATAAGGGGAGATGGTGAGATGGTGAGATGGAGTTAGAGAAAATATTAATTGACAGTTATATATAAACTCGTCAAGCAAGTTTATCAAATATTTTTATAAGGTATTTCTTTAATTTTGATTAAATACTTAGCGATTTAAAACATTTACTATATTAATTTTTTGTTTTAACTTTTAACTTTTAACTTTTAACGTACTTTCTCAAGCAACACATAGGGCCCGTTTGGATAGGATTTTAAAAATGGGTTTATGGAAAAAAAGGGCTTTTGAATAGATTATAGAAAAGGGCTTTTGGAGAAGAGATTATGAAAAATAAGTGGTTTTAAATAAATGAGTGTTTGGATAGTTATTTATAGAAGGGATTTTATTATTGGTAAATTACGAAAAAGGGTATGATTATTAAATGAGGAGAGATAAGAGATAAGAGGAGAGAGGAGAGAGGGTGTAAGAAAGAAAATAGAGAAAAAGTAGGAGAGAGGAGAGAGGGTGTAAGAAAAAGTAGGAGAGATGGTGTAAGAAAAAGTAGGGGTAATATAGTAATTAGTTAGTTCAAACGTGGTTTACTGTTCTAAAAGCTACTCTGACCAGCTTTTCTGAAACCTTGGTTTTAAACCAGAGTTTAGTCCAAAAGCCCGTTTGAACAAATATAACTGTTTGTTTTAAAATTTCTCCAAACCTAGGTTTTGAGCCAAACCTTGATTTAAAACCAAGGTTTGGATTTTTCCAAACAGGCCCATAATCCTAGGTGGCCTCTTTAAGATGTTCAAGTTCATTAATCCCCACGCCATAGTAGCCCACGAAGCCACAGTGAAGGCGGACAAACTTAAGGAACAATCAAGGGCAATGATAGATTCCTTCATTGCAGGGGCAACAAAGAATAATGACACTTTCTTCTTGGCTCCTGATGGCTGAGGTTAAGTATATTATTTAATTTTGTTAGATTTAATTTATTGTTAACATTTATTAATTATTTTTTTATATAAAAATTTTTAGAAATGAGTTGGGTTCACTCACGATATAATGCCAGAGAGAAGTTTATATTCCTCCTAGGTGATATCAATATCGAGCAGGGCGATCCATCTATTACCCTTAGGCCAGGGAGAAGTCTTCATATTCTACACCTGATAAAATGATATCCGATGTATAATGTCATTGTTATTAAAAATCTAACAAAAAGTCTTAGCTTTTTACGCTTCCATATCTTTACAAATCACATTGTCCATGGAGAAAACTAGACAAGGGAGAACACATGGTGACAGGAAGTTCTGCCTTAGTAACACACCGCCTAAAGCTCACCGAAAAAGAAAACCTAGATATGCGATGAGCCATATTTGTACTTGTTGTTCTTTATTGTTGAAGTTTGTTATTCTCGCCTTTAAAGCTTGCCAAAGAAGAAGACCCAAATTTTTTATTGTGGGTGTCTATTTTTTTATTTCTTTCTTTATGGGTTTTATTTAAATATATTTTTGTTTACTTTTGACTAGGTAAGTTGGAGGAATTGTGACAGCGTTCTATAATGTCTTCAATTAGGTAACAGCATTTTAGGGTTTTTGTTTCTATGTATATATTTGGGTTTTCATTTCATTCATTTATGGGTTCTGTTTAAATATATTTCTGCTTGCTTTTGAGCAGGTAACCCAAAGGAATTGTGATGATATTTTTGTGATGTCTTCAATTAGGTGACGACATTTATGGGTTTTCGTTTGTGTGTATATATATGAGTTTTTGTTTCTTTCTAGGTTCTCTGGCATTTTCTTTCTTCTTCTTTTTGTTCTATACTTGTGTTTTACATGTACCTATTCTTCTTCATCACTTTCTTTCTCCTTCAGATTTATGACGAAGAATGAAAAAAATTTAGTGCTTTAATGAGGAAATTAGTTTAGAAGTTTCTCTGATATGAACATAGTGTAAGGAATTGGAAGACACGCAGCAGAAATTAATTTAAAAATTTTTTCATTCCCTGCCAGGATCTACTGTATGTGTTTAAGTTAAGTGGAAAGAAGTATTACCCTCAGTATTCAGTCGTGACTTTCTCAGCTTCTGGTTACGACGTCCACAACTTCTCTCCACGGCTCGTGATCTCTTTTCGATCACCAGAAGTCGACGACTCATGTCAGCTTCCTCTACTGGTATCCACACGAACAGCATTCCAACCACGAACGACGTACTAGCGCCTCCTGTCCCTCAAGGGCTTACTCAAGAATTCGTCCTCTCTGTCTCTATTTTGCTAGTTTCGTATCTGCAAACCTTTTTGCGGATTCCTGTTCACCCTTTTTTTTGGTCCCAACCGTAGGTCCTAAATATCAGATATATCGGATGTTATTCGTGTTACAACAGACTTGGATTTTTAGAATTAATCTTATATTAATTCTGAAATTAATACAATATCATATATTGTATAATTTGATAAAAAACTAATGAAATAAATAATGTTTGTATTAAATCTGACCCACATATTTAATTCATCCATTTATTTAATTTAAAATAAAGATAAGATGGAATTACATTTGATTTATTCTCATAAATCAAATTTGAGATATCATATCAATTTGAATTTCAAATTCAAACGTGATAGAGATTTAATTTTATCCTTATAAATTAAATCTTGTAAATAACTCTTATATGAGATATCATATCAATTTAAATTTCAAATTCAAACATGATAGAGATTTAATTTATCTTTATAAATTAAATCTTGAAAATATCTCTTATATATAATATATATACAAATTTATATATATACAAATATAAATATAAATAAATATATACATCCACCCTGGATCATTCATTAAATCTGGACATGTCTTAGATTCAATGAATCTGTACATTATAGCTCGTGTTGGGCTATTTTGTGAGCGACCCTGTAGACCCATATGAAGTTGGCAGTGGGCCATTTACTATACTGACTCACAAGTCGCAAGCGGTCTCTAGCAAGATATCACGACTACCCAAATCATATGAGGATCGATGAACGATGTAACCTTTTATACAACCATATCATGTCCCTTTTGTCACACGATATTTTAGTCATGGATGAGGTATGGAGAATGTCATCCTCCTATTCCTGACCGTTACTTTCTCGATCCCTGAGTAGTCTGACTATAGAAATGGAACTACCTTTCCATTACAGTATGGCCATACATTTCTCAGACTCACTTATCGAGGGGCCCAGTAATATCTCTCTACGAATGTGAGGGACAAATTCCATCTTGACCATTCACATTCCTCCGCATGAAAAACCACTAAGGTCGAACATAGTCTTTATGATCACTCGGTCAAAAGTGACTTTTGACTAGGTCAAAGCTGAGCGTTTTGTCATGTAGGAATCAATGATGATCTCAGGTCAAAGGGCGTATTGACATGGTTTGTATATGAGAGAAGCTTATGACGTTACCCATGCAGTTCCCTCATGGATGATATCAGTGGTTCGCTCTATGTGATCATCCAATGGATAATCACTCCCACAAATCACATCATTCTCAAGAAACTTGGCATTCCTAGACTCTACAAATCTTATAGAAGGTGGAGGACAATAAAACTTATAACCCTTAGACCTTTCCGCATAGCCTACAAAGTAAGCTCTAATAGTCTTAGGGTCCAATTTCTTCTCCTGTGGATTATACACTCTAACTTCCGTAGGATAACCCTATACCTTGAAATGATTTAAACTGGGTTTCCATCATTTTCAGATTTCAAAGGGTGTCTTAGACACTGCCTTTGTTAGAACCCTATTCAATATGTATGTGGCTGTCTTGAGTGCTTCCTTCCACACAGAAGACGGCAGTTTGGAGCTACTCATGCTCCTAACCATATCCAGTATGGTCTTATTTCTTCTCTCAACTACACCATTTATGTTAGGTAATCCAGGCATAGTGTATTGGGCTATTATACCTTGCTCTCGAAGAAAATTAGTAAATAGACTTGCAGCTTGTCCTTCATTAGTGTATCTGCCATAATACTTACCACCACGGTCTGATCTCAAGATCTTGATTGGTTTCCCAATTTATTTTTCTACTTCTATTTTATATTCCTTGAAAGGATATAGTGTCTCACTTTTATTATAAAGCATGTAGACATACAAGTATCGTGAGTGATCATCAACAAAGGTGATAAAGTATTTTTGACCATTTGCAGTCAAATCAGGGTAACAAATATCTGTGTGTATAATTTCTAACAACTCAGAACTTCTTTTAACCCCCTTATGTGACTTATTGGTCTGCTTTCCCCTTATGCAGTCCACACAAGAATCAAACTCCGAATGATTTAAAGATGGAAGAATTCCTTCTTTATTTAACCTTTTGATTATGTCAACGGAGATATGACCCAATCTCCTATGCCACAGGTTATAAGAATTATCATCGATGACACTTCTCTTAATACCATACGAAACAAAAAAAGATTTAAGCGAATCACAAATAATTTTAAACAAGTCATCAATCATAACTAAATTCACAATTAAAACAGAATTCTTTATCAAAGTCATAAGTTTCTTAGAAAGAACTAGATGATAATCAAATAGAATGAGCTTTGACATAGAAATCAAGTTCATTTTATAAGAAGGAACATAAAAGACATCATAAAGTTCTAAAACATAATTGTTTCAAAAGGTTATACGAAAAGTTCTAACGGCTTTCACAGGATCTCCTCTCCCACTGCCTGAAAGGACAGTTTTCTCATTGGGATGTGGAGACCTACTTAACAGAAAGCCTTTCACGGTAGTAGAAATGTGGATTATCAAACCAGTGTTAATCCACCAAGTGTCATCGTTAACGCTAGAAAAGTTAGACTCAAAAGTAACACACGATGAAAGCATACCTCTCATCTCCATAATATGTTGCCCCATACTGCCAATATCTGTAAGCCTCACAGCACATAATTTAGACATGATGGCACCACCCATCTGCTCGTCTGTAGCTTAAATTGCTTATATAAGGCTTCTAGGTATCATTTGGTTGTGTCAAACCTAGGGACTGCTCCCCTAATGCTCCTAGTGATCCTTTGTTTTATAAGCAGAAGAGATAAGTAGTTACTTGCTCCCACATATTATACCTTTCCTTTTCCTCTTTGTCATCAAAGGCATCATCAGGTCTCAGAGGTTTATCAAACCTCAAGGAATAATCCAAGTCCAAGAAACTGAGCTGCAGCAAAACATCATCTCTCCAGTCAGCATAGTTGATACTGCCATCTAAGATTGTTTTATTGCTTACATCAGCCATAATCTTGGGGGCAGCAATTAGATCTGCAAAATGAGAACATAAAAATGTACAAATAAGCTCACAGTAATAATTTAAAGCAATCACAAGTCATTGTGCCATGTATACATGCTTAGCTCAAATGTAGCATGCAAGCAGTATAAATACGCATCACCAATATCTACTTATGGGCAAAGACATTAGCATAGCCATGTATTTATCTCAAATGGTAAAATTAGAACGCATTCGTAATTTTCCAATACCTGTGGGTTAATTAGAAATTAATGAAGTCATTCTATCATACCCTAATTAAATGTACAATTATGAGATATCTACTTGTGGGCAAAGATAAATCATAGTTATACATTTAATTACAAATGATATTTCAAATCCATATGTGATTAATGAATGCATGCAACAGATTCAATAAACAAGGATGCTGTGGCTACTCCTCTAAAAATTGCACGCTAATCACAAATATCATTCATGTGCATTGAAAATTCAAATATGCACAACTTAATGGAGAAATTAATCTCCCCATAATTAAATGTACAATAATGAGATATCTACCTATGGATAAAGATAAATCATAACTATATATTTAATTATTATTAATATTTTAAATCCATATGTGATTAATTAATGCATACAACAAAAATAAATGAGGATGCTGTGGCTATTCCTCACAAAAATACATGCTAATCACAAATATCAATAACATGCATATAAATCCAAATATGCACAACATAATAGAGCATTTAATAAATTAATTTAATCAATAAAAGTGACTAAATAATTTAATTTAAATTCTCCCACTATTTCATGCACCCAAAAATGTCTAATAAATTAATTTCAACTCAAAAGGTTTTTACAAAAATTAAATAGTTAATTTAATTGCCTGGGGAGAAATTAAAAACAAAATAGGCAATTAAATGACATACAAATTAAAATTTGTAAATACCTTTTTTCCAAAAAAATCAAAATAATAGAGAAATTAATTTAAAACATTTACAGTGCATGAAATAGTAATTAAACTTTTCTGGAAAATCAAATTAAATGGCCAAAATTAATTTTCTGGAAATAAAACCAAGTGGCCCATTCCCAAAAGTCTAAAACATGGCCCAAAATAATTTCCAGAAACTAAAACCCAAAGTTCAGGCCCAAAAGGCATTTTTCTAAAAAAATTGTTGATCTAAAAATTAGCCCAAAACGTAGGCCCAATCTGGTCATAAAAACATTATTGCATAGCCCAATAACCAGAAGCAGCCCAGAACGAAAGAAAAAAAATAATAATATAGTGGCCCAAATTGCGTTGGCCCAGTAAGAAGAAAAAAATAATCATAAAAAAAAAATAAAACCTCCTGCAACCCAAATATCAGTGGCCCAAAATAGCAAATTTGTTTTTGTTTTTTGTTTTAAACAGATGCCTCAGTACTGTGCTAGGTCAGGTTAAGTCAACCTGGTGACCCGGAACTGCAGATCAGACATGCCGAGAGACCTTCTGCTATAGAACAGTGATGCCGGTAAGGTACTGTATGGATTTTTGATGGTCCTCACAGTGACCACATGCTCCAGTTACCAACGACCCTACTGGTGAGAAGGTTCTCACGACAAGTCTCCAGAATAGGCTATGACGGGAATATGGCAGTCGACAGTTCCTGACGACCATTCCTTGAGCCATTACCGACGATCTGGGGTTCCTTCTGCAGCAATTTCAGTGGCGGCACCCACGATAGCTATTCACTGTCATGGTAGCCGCTCTATCCACTCACCCTCGCCCCTCGCCCCTCGCCCCTCGCCCCTCGCATAATCTCTCGTTCTCTCGGTTGCTCTCTCTTTCCATTGTAGAAGAGAAAAGGATTAAAGAATAATAATAAAAAAATAAATATTGTATCCCATATTCATCCCATGATCACAAAGGATCAATAAGCAAGGTAAGAGTGATCTTAAACTTGGCTTTGATACCACATGTTAAAAAATAAATATTTCAATCATAGTATAACCAATCCAAATTATAACACACTCAAATATAAAACCTATATGAGATGCATCAGAAAACTTAAAGTTACCTCTCACAATTAGCTTGATTAATCTGAGGAGAACTGAGATTAAAATAGGATACCTGTCAAACAAAGAACACTGTCAAATAAATCACAGGTTCTTTCAGCTGGTGATTAGGCACAGTGATAGTAACTTGTTTTCAACTGTCACTAGTAGGGAACCTTCAGAGGAGAGCTGAGATTTAGGTTTCACTCTAGACTTAAAAAGAGATCTCACAATAAAAAATAAATTGTTCTCAATTGTTAATTTCCACCATCAGAAAATTAACCTTAAATAAACTGAATCAATAGCCCACTTTGGACTTGGCCCAATGACTGAGGGCCACACTCATAAATATTTATTAATTACCCTAATTAATATCTAAATAAGTTATATAATAAATATCTCATAGAAAAGACTTAAATCTTGACGATAGGGTAGAAATATGGCCAGGGCATACGGCTTGATCTGGTTAAAGCCTAATTTATTTAATAAATAAGTTAAGTTTCATATCTATTTAAAGAATTACTAGTTTAAATAGGCAATACTTTTTTTCTAAGGTTTAGTCTACAAACTAATGTTAAACTCTATGTTTTGATTATAACAAATGATTTTGATGATGACAATTCAAATCTATTTTTAATATAACTTATTTTTCGATAAATTTATCGATAAATGTATTTATCGATAAGTAATTGAATAAATAATAACAAAATTCAATTGTGAAAAGAAATTTATTGAAGCATTTATCGATAAAGCCTTAAAAAAATTAAGAACAAAACTTAATTAATGAAATTTGCATCTAGAAGGAATTTATCTATAAGTGTGTTTATCGATAAGCTCTTTGATAAATAAGAACAATTATGAAATATGTTTCAAAATTTTATTTGTCAAAGTATTAATCGATAAGATAATTTACCAATAAAAACTTTGATAAATAGAGAAGAATTTGTTTTTAAATTAGTTTATGAAACTAAAACTAGTTAAGCAATTTTTAGAATATGTGATTAAATTATTTAAAAAATAATCTTATAAAATCTTGATTTGAATACATTATCTAACATTTGAGATGAAATTAGAATAATCAAATATAGTTTCAAAGTGACACCATTGTTCTTAAATGTCATGCATCTATTCATAAGTTATTCGACAAATTTATTTATAGAAAGACACTTCGATAAATTACTTATTATGGTCTATGGAATGAATATTTTGAAAATACTTTTTCTCGATAAGTATTTCGTTCAGCCTGAATCAAGACATTTCAATAAGGCTGGTAATCGAAGTATTTTTTTTATGAGAGTCAATATGTTTGAATACACATTGTTTGATATTTATCGAAGATTTTTTTATAAGGTTACTTTTCGATAAACACTTCAATAAATCTAAATGTTCTTTCAAACCATACTTTGATGTTGTGATCCAAAACATTGAAGATTAATTTATCTTTGTTTAAACTCTTTTTATATAATTTATACAATACATTTCAAGATCAATTGTTGGTAGAAAAAAGATCAAAAGAAATTAATCAATAAGCAAATTTATTTCAGATGCATTAAATGCTTCAATCGTCAGCAACTCCAATGACTTGATTTCTTTAACGGCTACTTCAATGAGTCCAATAGCTATTCAAATGACTTAACTATAAAAAATAATAAATGCTGAAGTTAGAGAATAATAATGAACAAACGAACAACATTTATTGAGCATTCACTACAGCCGTCATTACTACTTTGTTTCTTATTCTCTAAACATAGCATTTTAATCTTTGCAAGAAAAACTTAGAGAGCTTTATCTTCAGTGTTTATCATTATTATTATGCTTGAGAGAGAGTTCAAAAACTTTATTCTTTCAATTGAGATACTCGAGAGTTAACTCTTGAGTGGGATTGTAACATTACGAAAAGTAAGGGGGAGTGAGAGAGGTAATCTCTTGATGTATTGAGGTAACATGAGCCAGTGAATCTTGAAAAATAATAGAATACTCAGAGGAGTTATGAGGATTGGACATAGACTAACTGTTAGGCTAAACCAATATAAATTGTTTGTGCATCATCTCATTTATATATATGCTTCTTTCATTGGTGATATATTTCTTAACTCAATTTTTATTTTTCTATTTAAATTCAAAATTTTTAATATTACCTAATTTAGCCCTTCTAGGGTGAAACTATCATTCTAACATTTGAAATTAGAGCAAGTTTCTTAGAAAAGACTTAAAAGTCTAAAGAGTATATCATTATGGTGGGATTTAGTGATAGTATGCTACTAGAAGGAAGTTTATCAAAGCTTCAGAGTAGGGATTGTGGGATATAATTCAAGAAAGAAACTGCATTCTAATGAAGATAGTAGATGGCCAGATAATTTCAAAAGTCCCAAGCGAGTTTGATGACAATGACAAGAAGCAAATTGTGATAAATGACAAATATGTCAACATACTCACCTATGCTCTAAGTCAGAAAGAGTACTTTAGAGTATCAAGTATGGAGACATCAAATGAGATGTGGGAAGCACTCAAAATTGTACATGAAGGAACATATGGAATAAAGCAAAGTAGAGCCAACACTCTGACCACCAAATTCAAGTTGTTATAAATAAACCCAGGAGAAAGCATTCAACATTGGAAGTCATATTCTCTTATCTCATGAACCACTTGATAGCAATGGCAAAAGATACATTCAAGAAGATCAAGTTAGGAAAATCCTCAATGGACTCACAAAAGAATGGAAACCAAAGATGAATACTATATAATGAGTAAAAGGAGAATCAATGCGATCAGTTGAAGCACTCTTTGGAAGCTTGTCAGAATAAGAGAGTAAGTAGAAATATAAGGAGGAGATAAAGGAGAAAAATTGTAAAGGGATTGCACTCAAAGCTTAGGAAATCAAAGAAGAAGACGATGAGCTAGAAGATAATGAAATAAGTCTCATTGTCAAGAAATTTCAAAAATTCTACAAGAATAAAGCAGCTGGAAGAAAATATTAGTCAAAACAAAATTTTCCCTTAACCTCATAAGCAAGGGATTATATTATTTGCTTTGAATTTAAGAAGCCTAGATAAATTAAAGCTAATTGTCCACAACTCTCAAATAAGGATAAAGAAAAGAAGGAAAATATCAAAGGAGAAAAGCTCTAGTTATATCCATATGGGTAGATAGCTTATCATTAGATGATAAAGATAGTGACAAAGAAGAAGTGGCAAAATATGTTTCATTGCTCGAGAATAAGAAGAGTTGGATGCTGATGAGGTAATCAATCTTGAACCTACTTATGATAAATTATTATTAGAATATAATGCTTTAAGATATGAATTGCTAAGAATAGCAAAAGAGTTGGTAAGCTCCAAGAAGAAAGTTAAGTTTTTCAAAGAACAAATTGAGAACAATACTCAATCAGCTCAATCCATATCAGTACAAACCTATTCATAATGTGAAGAAGCGGAGAAAACAAAGCAAAGAGTTAACCAGAACTCTCAAGATTCACTAAAGGGAGTGAAATGCTTAAGATGATTTTTGGAAGTCAAAGGTGCATTACTGACAAGTCTGGAATTGGATATGATCTAACTCTAGATAAAAAGAAAGGAAAGAAGAAGAATGGTGAAAAATCATATTTAAATTATTTTATAAGTTGTGTTCATTCTTATAATCTTTTTACTAAATGCATTTACTGTAATTATAAGGGTCATGCTACTTCTTCTTGTTAACTCAAGAGGAAAGGAACTTACGGGACTTTGAATTGGGTACCTAAGGGTACATATGTGTCTAAAGTTATTCAGACTAACCAATCAGGACCCAAGAAGATATGGGTACCCAAAAATAGTGATCTTTTTAAAGGTCTGTCTCAAGGTATCCAAGACTACTAACTGGTATATTGATAGTGGATGCTCAAGACACATGACTGAAGATGCTAATAAGTTTTTCAAGCTCACACCCAAAGATGGAGAAAAGTAAGCTTTGGAGGAAATCAATCTAGAAAAGTACTAGAATTGGAGAAATTGAAAGTAAAGAATGAATGAGAATTGAAGATGCTATTATGTGGATGGATTATACCACAACTTGTTGAGTGTGAGTCAAAGTGCAGACAGAAAATTGGGTGATCTATGATTCAAAGGAATGTTTGATCATCAATAATAAGGACTTGCCACTCAACAAAGTGAAATAAAGACAAATCTCAAAGCACCAAGAGATAGTAACTGCTATATTATTTTAATTAATTCCAATCGTTCTCAAAATTGTTTTATGGGTAAAACAAATAAAAGTTGTCTTTGGCATAAAAGATTAGCTAATGTTAATATGGGTCAAGTTTCACAATTGATTAAAAAGGATTTAGTAATTGATTTATCCAAAATCAAATTTGAAAATGATTTTGTTTATGATGCTTGTCAAAAAGAAAAACAAACAAAGTCTTCTTTCAAATCAAAGAAGATAGTCTCAACTAAAAGGCCACTCCAAATGCTTCATATGGATTTGGTTGATCCAACAAGAGACAAGTTTTGGAGGAAACTTGTATACTTTTATTATAGTTGATAACTATTAAAGATTTACTTGGACTTTATTTCTTTCATCTAAAGATGAAACATTTCAAGACTTTGTTATATTTGCCAAAAAGGTAAAAAATGATAAAAGTATTTCTATTGTGTCTATCACAAATGGCTGTGAAGGAGAATTTGAGAATCATGAATTTTCTAACTTCTGTAAGGAGCATGGAATCGATCATAATTTTTCAGCTCTATACACACCTCAACAAAATGGAGTAGTAGAAAGGAAAAACAGAGTCATCACTGACATTACTATAGCTATGCTAAATGAAAAGGGAATATCTCAAGTCTTCTGGGTAGAAGCAATGAGCACGGATTGATACATATCTAATAGAGCCTATATTAGAATAATGTTTAAGAAGACATCATATGAGCTATACAAAGGGAAAAAAAGCTAAACATAGCCCATCTAGTGATCTTTGGAAGCAAATGTTTCATCCATAATAACAAGGAGAATATGGGTAAATTTGATCCTAAATCTGATGAAGGTTTATTTCTTGGATATTCTAATCATAGCAAAGCCTATAGAGTTTTCAACAAAATAAAATTTACTATAGAAGAGTATATTCATGTTTTTTTGTTGAACATAGTCAATATCAAAACCCTTTGACGATAATGTTGAGATTGTTTAAAATTTTGAAAATTTGAGTCTTAAAAACACCAAGCATCATCATATTTTGAAAATCTAGAAAAATCCAATGAAACATTTTCTCAAATAGATTATGGCCAACTTAAAACCTAAAACCATATCAAGGATCATCCTTTGGATTAGATTATTGGTGAAGTCAATGAAGGGGAAAAACCAGAAGAGAAGTATTCAATGAAGTGCGATTTTCTACATTTATTTCAAACACTAAACCCACCAATTTTGATGAAGCTTTAAGAGATGCATTATGGATAGAAGCTAAAGAAGAAGAGCTAAACCAATTTGAGTGTAATCAAGATTGGACTTGGTACCTAGGCATAATGACTATCTAGTTATATGCAATAAATGGGTATTCAAGAATAAGTTTGATGAATTTGCAATCATTGTAAGAAATAAGGCTAGGCTTGTTATAAAAGGCTATAAGGAAGAAGGAATTTATTCTGAGGAAATGTATACTCCAGTGGCTAGATTAGAAGCTATACGAATACTCTTAGCCTTTTCATGTATAAAAGATTTTAAACTATATTAAATGTATGTGAAAATTGCATTTCTAAATGTTTATATTATGGAAGAAGTTTATGTTGAGTAGCCCTCTAGTTTTGAAAGTTTAATCTATCATAATTATGTTTATAAATTGAAAAATGCTTTATATGGTTTAAAGCAAGATCTAAGAGCTTTGTTTTAAAGGTATGAGTAATTTTCTTCTAGAGAACAGTTGTGAAAGAGGAAAAATAGACAAAACACTTTTTATAAAGAGAAATAAACAAGATTTATTAGTAGTTCAAATTTATGTTGATGATATAACATTTGGTGCTACTAATAAAAATCTTTGTTCAGAGTTTTCCAAGATGATGCAAGGAGAGTTTGAGATGTCAATAATGGGAGAAATCAATTTCTTTCTTGGATTGCAAATTAAGCAAAATAAGAATGGCATATTCAATTCACAAACTAAGTATCTCAAGAAACTTTTGAAGAAGTTTGAGATGGATCAAGCCAAAAACATTCAATGAGCTCAACAATTCAACTAGATGTAGATGAGAAAGGAAACGAATTCAATATCACAAAATATGAGACAATGATTGGATCTCTCTTATATTTGATAGCAAGTAGACCAAACATTCAATTGAGTGTAGGCATGTGTTTAAGGTATCAAGTTACACCCAAAGAATCTCATGCTGAAGTTATGGAGAGAATATTCAGATATTTGTCTGGAACCATCGACCTTATAATATAGTTTCCTAGAGGAGGTGGAGAATTCTTGGTAGTCTACTCATATTTAGATCATGTTGGTTGCAAGACTGATAAAAAAAGCACATATAGACAGTGCCAATTTCTTGGTTATTGTCTTGTTTCTAGATTCAACAAGAAGCAATATACTATTGCTCTATCTTCAACTGAAATAAAGTAGGTTGTTGTGGGAAGCTATTGTGCTCAAGTTATATAGTTAAAGCAGCATCTACAAGAGTTGGGAATTGAATTCAAGGAGATACCAATTCTTTATAACAACACAAGCACCATCAATTTGTTAAAGAACCTAGTACTCCATTCAAGAACCAAGCACATTGATATAATGCATCACGTCATCATAAATCATGTTCAAAAGAAAAATATCATAGTAGAATTCATTCTAACTCATCTACAACTAGCTGATATTTTTATAAAACCTCTTGCAAAAGAACAACTCAATTATATAAGAAGATCATTAGAAATGGTAAATCCCAATGAATTGTAAGATGACTCTAAATTTAATTCTTTTGTTAAATTTTATGTTCATGTTTTATGATCACTAACTTAAGCATTTGAGTATCTAGAATTTTATTTTGTAGGAAAATAGTATAATTAATCGAATAACAATTCGATAAGAGGGTTGATCAAAGAAGAATTCTATAAATGGGAGTTTGGAAGAGTTGAAGAAATAAGAGATTTATCAAAGAGGCTATCAATAAATTGTCTTTTTGATAAGGCCTTCGAAAAATGCAGCAAATTCTTTGACAAAATATTTTTTGCTAAATGGTAAAGATTTATTGAATCATTTGTCGATAAATAATTTTATCGATAAAGACTTTGATAAATAAGAGGTAAAAAAGTTTCAATTTTCAGTTAATAGTCTTTGGTCTTTGATAAGTGTACATACATTTATTGAAAAGCTTTTCGATAAGAACACTTATTAAAAAACCTTTCAATAAATGTATTAAATGTGTGAAAGATTTTTATCGATAAACACTTCAAAAATTGTCCTTATTGAAGTGCTTATAGAGAAATTATCAGTTATAAAGGCAAAATATGAATGTTACTATGTAAGTTTGTCGAACCCCATTTTGAAAAATCTCTCTACTCTCTATAATAGAAACTTCTCTAACTATTTTCCTACCTTAAATTTGTCCTTTAATATTTGCAAATCTTCCTCCCCAACTTCTTAAACATCTCTTTACTCATAAATTTCTCATATTCCTCGTTCTCAACTACTGTTCATGATTCATAATGGTAAATACAAAGAATACAAACGTTAGGAGTGAAAGCAGTAAAGGGAAGAAGCCAGTGACTCCTTCCAAATCGAAATCACCCTCATTTAGGCCTGAAGTCAAGAAAGATGTTGTTATTCCACCATGGGACTCAGTTACTCTGCAATTTGATATAAGGTAGAGCTCACAGCAGCCTACTTCAAAGAGGAAGAGGCACATCTTGCCTACTGTGTCTAAACAATTTGGGTTAAAAAATACCCACTCTGATAACAACATCAATAAGCAGTTAATGTTGCTCTCAATGTGGGAATTTCTTCTCAACCTCTTCCATCTGGTTAGAGGAAGAAATAAACTGATGGGAGAGGAAAAGTTTATTCTTCTCAAGGTACTTTTGCTCCTACTTTACACCTACTCCTATTCCTACTTTTGAAGAATTACCATGGGACACTTAGATAAAGGAGTAGACAAAGGAAAATATACATTGAAGTTTGCTTATAGGGACTTCTACCCTATAGTCTATGTGTACTTTGACAAAACCCAGTTAGACCTATCTAATCCCATAAAGTATTATGAAAATTAGTTAGGGATTAATTTGTCTTATAGCCATGAGATAGTAAGAAGAGTTTATCATAATATGAATATTCATGATGAGGTAAATGAGGATGGAGAATTGATAAAGAGATACCTTACCATTGAGTTAAAAGGTAGGGAATTGATGCTGGATGGAGATATCATTAATCTTGTCCTTAGAACAAATCATTATGAGAAAGGACCTAAATTGTCACTCAATGACATTTATAGAGTTTTGATGTTAAGTGACAACTTTACTGGAGATTTAAAGTCTGTCCCTAAGAACATGTGTGATTATCATAGGACAATTCTCTACATTTACTCTAGAAGCATGATCAACTAGTGAGTTTTACTTATTTCAATCAAGATAATTATCTTCTACTAGCTAGAATTATCAGTGGAGAGAAAATTAACATAAGTGTTTTGATTTATAGTAAAATTAAAAACTTCCACTATAACAAGTCCAAGGTCACTCTTATCCCCTATCCTCAATTGGTCTTCTTCATTCTTCACAACAACCACATTGATTATATGGATAAAGGAGATAAGAAAATGAAGATTCTAAGATTTAGGGATGAGCGCATACATAGAATATGAATGTGAATCTCATTTCCTTTGCTATCTAGAGGCAAGCAAGCTCAAAAGGAAAAAGGGAAGCAGCATGTTGCATCAACCTCAAAGCAGCAAGATGAATCTCAATGTTCTACAGCACCTACTCAACCCTCTGCTCCATCTTTTGTTCAGGAATCTCTCCATCATGTGCTGCAACAAGAATTAAGAAGTTTTGAGAAGAGAATGATGGCTAGAGTGCAAGAAGTTGGTCAAGTTTCCTTTTAGGGAATTCTGGAGCTATTCAATGACTTTGGATAGTCACTTGAAGACAAGTTAAGTTTTGAGATCATTAAGGTTCAAAGAATAAATTTGGGATTCTTTACAATCTTATTAATATCCAAATATAAGTCCTCAAGGCACTAAGATAAGAGGTGGTAGACTTAAAGGCCAAAGTTAACAACTCTCACACCACTTTTTCTATTGATAAACTACTTGCCTCACCAAATCCTCCTTCTGCTCCTTGACCATTAGCACCCACTTCTATATATTCTACAGCCAAACTCTCTTCTTCTAAGCCTTAAATGTTTTATTTTTGATAATATAAAAAATGGGGAGAAATAACTGATAAGCATTATGGTCATGTTCTGTATTTGAACAAGTGTTTTGTTAATAAAAATATCAATTTGCTAAGTTGCTTATGTCATTGTTCAATTTTGCTACTAACATTATTTAGTTTGCTAAGTTACTATTTATGCTCAATTCTACAATTTGATAATTTAATCTATGATTGTCTATGTTAAGATAATATTGTTTTTATCACTTATATTTTGCTATCATCAAAAAGGGGGAGAGATGTTAGACTTCTTCTTTTGATGATAACAAATGATTTTGATGATGATAATTCAAATATGTTTTTAATACAGCTTATTTTTCGATAAACTTATCGATAATGGTATTTTTTGATAAGCTCTTCGATAAATAAGAATAAAATTCAATTGTGAAATATGTTTTTAAAGGAATTTATCAAATTATTTATTAATAAAGCCTTAAAAAACAAACAAATATTAGTTTATAAAATATGTTTTCAGAAGGTATTTATCAAATTATTTATCGGTAAGAGTGTTTATCAATAATCTCTTCGATAAATAAGAATAAAGTCGTTATTAAATATGTTCTGAGTTTCATTTGTTGAAGTATGAATTGATAAATTAGTTTATCGATAAATAGAAAATAATTAGCTTTTAAATCAGTTTTTGAAATCAAAAGCACTTAATCTATTTTTAGAATATGTGATTAATTGATTTGAAAAATAACCTTATAAACTCTTGATTTGAAATACATTACATAACATTTGAGATGAAATTAGAAGAATCAAATATAGTTTCAAAATGAGACCATTGTTCTTAAACATCAGGCATTTATCGATAAGTTATTCGATAAATCTATTTAATGAATGATACTTTGATAAATTGCCTATTATGGTATATGAAATGAATGTTTTGAAAAGACTTCTTGTCAATAAGTATTTCGATAAGGCTGAACCAAGCCTCTATAACTAAAAGCTTATTTTTTAAAAGATATTTTAATAATTTAATAAGGATAGTTATTGATATATTGTTCAATAAAAGTCAATGTATTTGAATACACATTGTTTGATATTTATCAAAGCTTTTTTTTGGTAAGGCTATTTTTTGATAAACAATTCAATAAATCTAACGTTCTTCAAAAATATTTTAAAGCTGGACTTTGATATTTCAATCCAAAATATTGAAGATTAATTGATCTATGTTTAAACTCTTTTTATATCATTTGTACAATACATTTAAGACCAATTGCAAGCAGAAACAATATCAAATAAAGAAATTCATCAAAAAGTAAATTTCTATCAAAGGCCTTAAATGTTTCAACCATTAGCAACACCAACGACTCTATTTCTTCAAGGGCTACTTCAATGAGTCCAATGGCAATTCAAACGACTAATTATAAAAGGAACCATAATAAATGCTGGAGTTATAGAACAATAACGAACAAATGAACAACATTTATTGAGCATTCATTACATCATTTATTACTACTCTATTTTACTTTGTTTCTAAATCTCTGAACACAACATTTTAATCTTTGAGAGAGAAACTTAGAGAGTTTGATCTTTAATGATTAGTATTATCACTCTACTTGAGAGAGAGTTAGAAATATTTATCCTTTTAACTGAGATATTTGAGAGTGGAACTGTAACATTATGGGAAGTAATAGGGAGTAAGAGAAATAATCTCTTGTTGATATACTGAGATAACAAGAGCCTAGTGAATCTTTAAAAATAGTAGAATACTCAGAGGAGTTATGAAGACTGGATATATACAAAGTGTTGGGTTGAACTAATATAAATTGTTTGTGCATCGTCTCATTTATCTATATGCTTTTTTTCATTAGTGACATATTTCTTAACTCAATCTTTATTTTTTTATTTAAGTTCAAAATTTTAATATCAATTCACCCACTTTTTGGTGAAACTAATATTTTAACAGCTTGTAAGCTTCACCCATTTTTAATAAGTAGATTGTAAATAGACTCAAAGCATATTTAGAGTATTTTATTTGTAAATATGTAAGCTTTTGAGCATAGTAAAAGCTTAATAAAATTTTAGTAAGCTTCAAAGCCTACACATGACCTTTAAGGTTTGAATTACAAAATATTTTTAGAGTCATACATTGTAACTAGGCCTCTAAAAGAGCTTTAGACCTTGTAGGCCTTTTAAAGGCTTAGGCAGAGCTTAAAAAAGCCTTTATATAAGTTTAGGCCTAAACTCATACTTTATATTATTATTATACATTTAGGCCTATTTAGTTTAAATCTTGCCTGAATTGACCTATGTTCATACCTACTTGACCCATGCCAATTAAAAAATAATGAATGACCTGATAATTTTTATTTTAGGACGTGCTTAATATTTTTATTTTAAGTGGTTTAAATATTAAATAATTGATAAAAACAACAATAAAAGTTTCAATAATCTCACGAGTTGAAAGCGATAGTCAAATATTAATAACAATTATTTTTTATTGAAATATAATTATATTAAAAAACGAAGCTTGTCCTTTTTAAAAAGAACAAGCTTGTAAGTTGGAAAAGAGAAAAAAACAAATTTCTATAAAACGAAACTCTTCACTTCAAAGTCAATTTTAAAAATAGAAAATAAAAATAATAAACAATTTCACAAAACCATCCGTAACTAAGCATCTGATTAAAATAAGAATGATGTTGTATGGATACGAGTATCTATATCAAATATAAAACAATATATAATCGTGGTTAGCTTAAGCGAGTGCGATTTAATTTCCTCAAGTAAGTTAGGGTTTGGATTTTGTATATGGAAAAGTTTAAATTGTAAGAGTTGTATCCTATTGAAATTGACATTGCTCAAATATGACTCGATAATACTGTATGTCATAATAATCATATAAAAATATAAATTAAAATAATACATAATACCTGACCACTTTTACAATTTTAGGATATATTTGAAAAGAATCTTGTGCAATATATTAAGGCGAAAATATGTAAAGCAAGGTATATTTATAATAACATAAAAATAAAATTGTTTGTCCCTTTTCAAATGCAATAACATTGTTATAAATATTATTGACAAAATCGTAAGTTAACTATCTAATTTTACTGCTTTTATATTTTTATTTTAAAAATCATATTAACTTGTATATAAATTCATGCTAACAGTAAATTTAGTTGTGAGTTTACTTATACCATTTTTACTTTTTAAGCTTACAAAAAAATGTTAACTTAGTCTTAAATTTGTGCTAACGTTTAGCTTAATCTTAAATTTGTGCTAACATTCTAAATTTAATTATATTTAATAACTTTATATACGAAATTCATATAAACATTTTATTTGAATATGATAAATTATGAATGTTAATAGAGTTAATTTCAATTATTTATATTTAAATTATATTTAAATTAAATTATTGGTATTTTTTATATTTTAATATTATATATACTTTTGATAAAAACAAACTCTTATAAATTTACGAGTTTACAATTTGAATTTATTTCCTTAGTTTATTTAAGTTTATGAGTTTGACAATTTTGATTATAAAAGTAAAAGATGAAGAGGAAGAAAGAAACATGCGATTATTACAAACACCCCATAAGATTAATTTAAAATCCGTTTTACAGATAAAATGTGATGTGTGACGCCAAACAAGTGCGAGGAGGTGAGGAAGCATGCATATCCATAAGTTTGGTACGCATATCTATTGGATCATATATCTCATACTGGTGCATTTATTTATCAAAGCATTTGTGAATTACTTCTTCTATTCTTAATATATAATTTAATTTAGGAGTTAATTTTTATTCTAAATATAAAATATATCTTTTTATATTTATTATTTTTTTAAATTACTTCTATTAATACTTCTTTAATAATAATAAAATAAGAGGGGCATTGTGGCAGTTAAGAAAAAATATTATGGTATTTTTAAAAAATATATCATATTAATATATTTAACTAATTTTTTTAATATAATCAAATTAGTTAAATATATCATATATTAAAAACTGGAGAAATATATGATAAAAATGGTTTCAGTAACTTGGTTAAGTCTAAAGAAAGACGCTAGTTCTATATAATGTGTCCAACTAATATTTGAATATCTGTTGAAAAAAATATTTATATTTATTACCCAATTATTTTTTTAATAAAATTATCTCTCTAATAAGAAGATACATATACAATAAAAACTGGTTTAAATGAATACATCCAGCCTAATTGTAAATATAACAAAATATTAGTGTAAAATCAAGTTTAATTCATATATACATATGGGGACAGCTAAGCGCTTGGTGTTCCCCGAGCCTTCCTAATTTGCTGTCTTGCTCTCCCGTTAAATCCATGAAATCATTTGACAACAATTGGTTGTCCAGTAGCGCCTTGTTTTATAAAATAATAATTGAAAATTGAGAGCATCATATCGCATTTTGATTTGACTCTCTTAATTAATAAGAATTAAGTAAATAAGATCAAATATACAAAGACGAACAACTAACTGCCATCACCTGTGTCACTTATCCTGATGAAAGGAAGGGGGACAAGCAAAGGATCATGGCCATCAAATTATCAGTTATTATTATTATTGTTGTTGTTGTTGTTGTTATATAACTGTTATACATTTTTTATCCTATAAAATTTATACAAACTATATATGTTTTATAGTTTTGGTATTCTCACCAACAATATATTTGCCCATGCCAGTACTTTCTTAATTTCTTCCATTTTCTTGTTTTGCTCCCATGGGATGAGAGAAAATATGAGCTTTTAGTTAATTAGATCTGTTAAATTCCATGTTTTAATGATAACAAAACTAAAAGAAGGATTTATTGTCTTGCAGGGATTAAGTGAACTTAAGAGTTTAGCCAATAACAGTAATTCCATTATATAATCATGTGGTTTGAATGTACAATGTGAGTTCTAGTATTCAAGTTATATGATACAGAGTATGAATCGTTTGAGTCATACACTTGGACAAAAATGTGCTTGTGAGAATAGACTGCTGAATCACATGCTCAAGTAAACAAGGAGTTGAGACAGACCAAGAACAAAAGGTTGGACGAGTCATATACTCCAACAATGTTCCATGAGAGCATTTATTATCAAACGATTGTGTGAGTTATACACTAAAAAAATATAGTTCCATGACTGAAGTTGTGCCGGTTATATACTTGAACAAAGAATGTCATACAGTACCTCACAGAGTTAAGTTGCGTGAGTCCACTCGCGCACATAAGAGAGATAATGATCTTCCTCCTTCACTTCCCTGAGTTGTTTGATTTAGTTATTTGAGTCCATATCAAATAAAGTGTTATATTATCAGAATGCTCAAATCATTGTTGGAAACAATAACCTTTTCCCAAAGAGTCATATCCTTTCTCTAAGAAACTTGATCGAATGATACACTCGAACAAAGAAGCGGTGTATCAGGGAATCATCGCATCAGAATGTGTAAAAACTCATTTATATGATTTCTAGGTTTATGGGATTTATAATTATCTATTAACTTGCAATGTCCAAAAAAGTTAAGTTAAATTGCAGATAGCAAGCAATAAATGATCAAACTTATAGTTCTCCTATCAAGCTAGTTTATGTCAGAAGTATTTATTAAATGCACTCAGAACGATTAAGTAGAGACTCTAACATGAAGCTTGCTGAGTCTAACGATTGGATTAAGATATAAGGGATAATTCAAAATCAACTAGTTATAAATAGAGATGGATTGAAGACATAAATATAAGATTTTGGAAAATATTGAATAGAGATCAATTTATACAAAGCGCAATTACTATGTATTTTTGTACTCTTTTACTTAAGTGATGATCACAATATATTGTATTGGGAGATTTTATTGCAAAAGCACTTGTTGCTTAAAGTGATTTGATCAAGATCAGATGATCTTGATTGTTAGGAAGGGAAACTTATATATAGACGAAGTATGTGATTATTATATTGTGGAGCCAATAACATGTTAAAATCTTGGAGATAGAGTGAATTAAAATTTAAGGAAGTGTTTAAGTACTAGATATATGTTAAGTGGAATAAACTGAACTATGATATAAGATCGTTTGTGTATACTTTCCCTACTTATACATATAAGTGATGTTTTCCTAACTTTGTTTTGTGTTTTGACTATTTACTTTATAAAATTATTTATAATACTCAATTTACCATTTTATTGGGTGTATTCTACTGCTAACAAGATCACCTTAATACTCATTTTAATATTTCTCTTTGTAAATAGCTATAGGGTAATAGGGTTAATCCCATATATTACAAGAGTGATTAGTTATAATAATATATGTAAAGTTTACAAGAAATCTCACTATTGATTTTGTATAATCTATGGAGCCAACATCGAAAGAGAAAATAAAGAAGGAAACCAAATTTGAAAATATTGATGCTACTGACCCTTTTTCTATAGAAGAGATATATGTGGCTTTCCGCTTCCTTTGTAGCGACTTTTTTAGGCCTGCCATGAGCAACAAAACACTTAATACCATATGATATATGCAAAGAAACCTGGATCGAAATATATGGATATGAAAATTATGATGAAGGGAATTGAAAAGCTTAACAAGATATTGTCCCTCATCCTCAAACATTAGATTATTATATCAAGAAATGTATCTAGAGAAAATATGATAATTATATAATATAGCAACGCACTAATTATGATCATCATCATTCAGTTCAAAACAATATCATCATCAAGATCATTATTGATTTTACTAAGAACGTATTGAGGTAAATATGAAAAAAAAAATCATTCGAATATAATATATATATATATATATATATATATATATATATATATATATATATGGAGCAAGGGACCTTGTTGCTCAGCTTTGTAGATTCTACCTTTTGGTCATTGATTTTGCTGCCAGCTTTTTTGGTTGTGTTGGTTGCCCCAAATTTGTTAATCCTACGAAAACAAATTAAATTAAAATTGAAGTAATGAATTCTTTAAAAAAAGAAAGAAAAAAGAGCACATGAAGTCAAGAGGAAAAAGTTGTTTGGTGATGCCGCGGTTGAAAGCAAAATGTCAAAACCTAGAATCGAGATTTTCGGGAACTGATGTTTGATGGCTCTCTCTCCTCGTTTCTTGCATCACCTCGATAGCCCTAGTCGGGAAGAAATTATATCTGCATAATTTCATTCTTAAATGACATTAAAATAATTGAACATTTTCCTCAGACCCACAATAACTCTGTAAGTAGGAAAAATGAAAATGCAGCAAACACGAAATAAATATAATATTTCAAAAGCAAATTACCAAATTACATAATTATAAAATTTAAAGAGTAAATATCTGAACTATTTTTTATTTAATTTTTTTAAATTATTTTAAGTAATTATTTAATCAACTTAAAATCTATATAAAAATCAAATTATTTGTTCAATATTTGTATAAATAAATTATTATTTATTTAATAATTTTTTTAACAGCAACAAATAAAAAAATAAATTGTTTATATATATGTGTGTGTTTAAATTTATGATGGCGTTAATGCAGGAACCAATGTTTTTCTCTGTAAAATAAAATATGAAAATAATGTTGTGTTTATGTTCCTGTTTTATATTTCCCTCAATAAATCACTTATAATATATTTTGTATAAATTAAAATAAGTATACCATAAAATTTAATAATTTTTAAATTTTATTTTTATTTAATACAACATATATTTTTTAAAAGGTTATATAATACATAATATTATAATCTTATTTTTCATATATATCAAATGTTTTAATTTTATTTGTGATATAATTTTACCTATAATTTTTTTAATTTGATACAATTTTACCTATAATATTTTTAATTTAGTATAATTTTATACATAACCTTATTTCTCAAATACCAACAAATATATTAAATTAAAATATTATAAGTAAAATTGTAGTAAATTAAAAAAATTATAGATAAAATTAAACTACAAATAAAATTATGATATTAGACATATATGAGAAATAAGATTAAGATATTATGTGTTATATAAATTTTTTTAAATATAAAATTAATATAATAATAAATAAAAGATTAAATGATATATTTATAAGATTTTTTTTTATATCTTATAATAATTTTTTAAATTTATAAATAAGAATGGAGGAGTATAAATTTAAGGAGGACCAAAATGGGAGAAAGGCCTCGCTCCAGTAATATTTCAAAAAAGAAAAACGATACTGAATTTTTTTCCCGTTTTCCTTTTCTTTCTTTGTTTCTCTCTCTCCACCTTAGTCCAAATGTGAGAAAGGCCTCGCCCCAGTAATATTTTATAAAACAGATACTGAATTTTTTTCCCGTTTTCCTTTTCTTTCTTTGTTTCTTTCTCTCCACCTTAATCCAAATGTTATTATTTAATCAAACATACAAATAAAGATAGATTGAGAACCCTGTAGCCGGTGTAGCAATCTTCACACCGTTTTCTGTTTGTTTGGATGCCACTCTCGCACTCTCTTTTCCTCCTCAACCATGAAGAGCCCAAGATTTGAAGTAAACAGTTGGGGACTCCAATGTAAGAGCCACTCTAGCAAATGTGAATAGCCGCAGTGGAGAAAAACTTGCAAGTGGAAGAAATTATTGTAAGAGGCTCTCCAAGTCTTCTTCTTAGTGAGAGAGAAAAATGGTGAGAAAGAGAATGGCATCTGAAATGGAAGTTCACACGACGGCGGCACATAACTCCGCCGGCGGCGATTATCATCTGAGATTTCCCCGTCCTAGTGTTGTAGCCTCCTCTCTATTATCCACCGTAGATAAAGCAGCTTCGAGTAATAATAACAGTAAGTATAGCTATCATTGTAAATCTGGTTCACGAGATAATGTTCCTATTCCTAACCCCACAACAGTGACGCTCTCCAACTACTCCACTACCACGCTTCTATCTTCTTCTTCCACTAATCTCACCGCCATGACGTCACCCAACTACAGCAATCGTCATTGCGGTGAAAATCTCTCCCTTCATCCTCATCTTCAAGCTTTTCAACCTCAGACCCACGACCCTTCGCCTATTCCTGCGGTTTGTGGATTCTCGGGCTTGCCTCTATTTCCTTCTGAAAACAATCGGGTTAATAATACCAGTACTACTGCTGCCGCCGCCGCCGTAGACGGTGTTGCTTTGGTGGCCACAAACGCCCACTCCGACGGTCGACTTTCTTCTTCTTCCTCTTCTATGGAAGATAGTTCTGCTATGGCTTGGATCGACGGCATCTTGAAGGATCTCATCCATGGCTCCACTGCCGTCTCCATCCCCCAGCTCATCAACAACGTTAGGGAGATCATCTATCCTTGTAACCCCAACCTTGCTGTCATTCTTGAATACAGACTCCGTCTCCTCACCTCCAATAATACTTCTGAATCTGTTGTAAATTATGGTGACAAGAAAAGGACGGAAGCAGCGCCGCCGCCTCCTCTGATGGTGCCGGTGGTGGGCGTGGGTTTAAATCAGAGGTCTTTTGGCCCGCAAGTAGGCCCCTCTTGTGCCGCCATAGCTCCCAACTTGCATATTCCAAATTCTCCATCCGTTGGGAATCAGATGTACTCAAATTGGGGACTACCTGCGGTCACGGCCTTAACTCACGAAGGAGCCAACCCATCGGTGATTACTTTACCACTATCTCCACTTCCATCGTCAAATCATCAAGGTCATTCGCCACAGGAGGAGCAACAATTTCATGAGAAACAACAAGAGAATCAGAACCAGCAACAAGAAGAGGGAGTTTCTTGCCCTTGCGACAATCGAGCGGCAGCAACAGCGACGACGGCCTCAGCTTCAGAAATCATGCTGGCAAAAAGGAAGAAAGAGGAGATGCAGCAACAGAAGAGAGACGAAGAAGGATTACACCTCCTAACTTTATTGCTTCAATGTGCGGAGGCTGTGGCAGCTGATAACTTCGATGAAGCCAATAAGATGTTGCTAGAGATTTCACAACTATCCACACCCTTCGGTACGTCGGCGCAGCGGGTTGCCGCTTATTTCTCGGAAGCCATATCGGCGAGGCTGATTAACTCATGCTTGGGAATATACGCTACTCTTCCAATAGTGCATCATAGCCAAAAGATGGTATCAGCATTCCAAGTGTTCAATGGGATAAGTCCTTTCGTCAAGTTCTCACACTTCACAGCGAACCAAGCTATACAAGAAGCATTCGAGAGGGAAGGGAGGGTGCATATCATAGATCTTGATATAATGCAGGGATTACAATGGCCTGGTCTGTTTCACATTCTCGCTACAAGAGCTGGTGGACCCCCTTACGTCAGACTTACGGGGCTTGGCACCTCCATGGAAGCTCTTGAAGCTACCGGCAAACGATTGTCGGATTTTGCAAATAAATTGGGACTTCCTTTTGAGTTCTTTCCGGTGGCGGAGAAAGTTGGGAATCTTGATCCTGAGAGGTTATGTGTAAGCAAGACAGAAGCTGTGGCCGTTCACTGGCTCCAACATTCCCTTTATGATGTCACTGGCTCCGATACTAATACACTGTGGCTTTTGCAGAGGTGGGCATGCCTTCATTTTCTTGCAGATTTTCCATCTTTATATTTGACCTTATGAATTACTTCATGTTACGTGACTGGATAAGTGGAGTAGTTTATGGTCAACGGTTGGTTGCCCAGCGGCAATACCACTCGCCACGTTGGACGAGGTCCGGGTTTGCCCGGCATTGACATGTTTATGGGCGTGTGAATGTATTTAATTTGTATTAAATAAAAAAAAAGTAGAGTACTTTATGAGGTTGCATTGTTGTGGATTAATGGAGGAATAATATTGTGCAGGCTGGCACCTAAAGTGGTGACGGTGGTGGAGCAGGACCTGAGCCACGCGGGATCATTCTTGGGGAGGTTCGTGGAAGCGATACATTACTACTCAGCACTATTCGATTCGTTGGGATCAAGCTATGGGGAGGAGAGTCAGGAGAGACACGTGGTGGAGCAGCAGCTTCTGTCGAGGGAGATCCGTAACGTGCTGGCCGTCGGCGGTCCTTCGAGGACCGGCGAGCTTAAGTTCCATAACTGGAGGGAGAAGCTTCAGCAATGTGGGTTCAGAGGTATCTCCCTCGCCGGTAACGCCGCCACGCAAGCCAGCCTTCTTCTCGGCATGTTCCCTTGTGATGGGTATACGTTGGTGGAGGACAATGGCACGCTCAAACTTGGTTGGAAAGATCTCTGCTTGCTCACTGCTTCTGCTTGGAGACCTTCCTTCCACAATAATTCCACCACTGCCATCGTTCACCATGGCTGATATTGTTGGCGTTTGAATTCTCTCTCTGTCAACTTTGAGTTCTTGAAGATGGTGACCATTTCACGTTATAACTAATTGCATAATGCTTCTTCCACAATTGAACCTTTTGATGATAGTAGTTCGTATTTTTCATTTTCTTGATCGCTGACATTTTCTTCGCTGGTTAAGCAGTCAAACTTGACTAATTTTGCTTTCAACATTTTTCTGGTTCGTATAATTTTTTTTTTTGCCAAGGTTCGTATTAAATATACATCTTCATCCTTATCAATTTGTTCCGGTTCCGTCGTATACCAATGATGGTGCAGAGAATTTAATTTAGGAGCAGTGTTGGTTGGTGGATATAATGAAGAGTAATGAACGGACGCTCCCCGTATACTATTCGTCTTTATCCCATGTTACTTCTAAATTATTATACTGATATATTAAAATGAGTTAAAAGCAATACTTAAAAGTGTGTTATAAATTAAGAGTTTATTTAGATAAAAGTTTAAAAAATAATGTTTAAGACAGTTTTTAAAAAAAAGTTTTTAGAAAAAAAATTATAAAAATAAAAGTAATTTTGAATAAATATGGATTTAGATAGTTATTATTAAAAGTATTTTTATAATTAAAAATTATTAGAAATGGTATAATTTTATTAAAAATAGGAGGAGAGAATAAATAGTGTATAAGAAAAAATAAAAGTAAAATAGTAATTGGGTAGTTTATAAGTTCTTTTACTATTTTAGAAATTAGTCTAATTAGTTTTTATATTTTTTTTGATACAAATAAAATTTAAGTAGGTTCGGCACGAGTTTCTCACTAAGGCCAAGGTATATCTATAGGGCTCAGAGAATATTTATAAGGGACTTACGAGATCACCTATCAAAGGAATTATCACAACGACAGTAGGAATCGAACTTGTATTCTTGTGGGATATCAGCAAATTTCTTACTATATGCGTCAATTCTTATTGGTTAATATCAATAGGTTATCAAAGACATTAGTTTTAAATTATGATTTAATCCAAAAACTCTTAATTTTAAATTATGATTTAATCTAAAAATCTTTTTAAATAAATATAATTATTTATTTTAAAATTTTTTACAACTAAAATTTGGGTAGAAGTCAATTTGAAATCACATTTTTAATTATTATCAAATAAGGTACATAATGTTTCTTCTTAATATAGTTTTATTTATGGAAATAGTGAGTATGAGAGAGAATGAGTATGAAAAAAAAATGAGAATAAGTGAAAAAAAAACAAGAAAAATATATAATTAATTAGAACTAAAAATAAAAGAATACATCAAATTTTAAAACAAATTTAAATTGTTGTTTATATATATGACCCATGGTATTTGTAAAAAGGATTCGAGTGAGTACAAATAAAAATAATTAAAAGTGTTAAATTTATCCTAAAATTTAAATAATTTTTAATATTATTTTTATTAATTATATAAATTCTATCATCATGTTATTTTTTACTTTCTTCCACTATTCCTTATTAAATATTACTATGAATGAAAAATTTAATTCTCTTTGAAATTAAACAAATATTTTATAAAAAAGAACCAAAAATATTTATTAATTGATATTTTATAATAAGGATTAGGAAACTAATACTATTAATTGAGGTGATAAATAATTTTATTTTTATAAAAAGAAAAATTAAATTTAAATTTTAAAAAATAAATTTGGTAGAAGAAGAAAAAACTTTACGTTATAATTCTTGAAAGAGTTAAGAAGCCTTTGAATAAATAAATAAAAAGATTAAAGAGAGTAAGAGACTTTTGCCACGCTACTTTATGAAAACATTGAGCATACTCTTGTGGATTGTCTTTATAAGTCATTTTCATATTTTTTTATTAGAACTAAAAAAACTTTAAATTTTATTAATTTTATCTAAAAATTTAATATTTTTTAATTATATTTTTATTTAATATATACACGTTTACATAATAATAACTAAATAGTAATATTTATATTTATGTAAAAAAATTAATATGATTTATAAATATAACAACAAAATATTTTAACTTATAAATATGATTAAAAGAATATATAATATATGAATAACAGAAGTAATATTCATAGATTATTAGTAAAAATACTTCCAAAATAAAAGGAAAAATAATCAAATTAGAGGCCCATTTGCATGAAATTTAGAAGGAAAAAAGACTTTAAAATTCTTTTCATTTCATTCTCTTTCTCTTACTTTAACACTATATATATATATATATATATATATATATATATTTATATATTACTTCAAATCCACATAACAAGTCATTTTAAAAGAGTTTTGCAATTCATAATATAAATAATTTAGAGAGTAATAAAAGCTTATTTATCAATTTTATCTTTATAATTAATGTTTAAATGTGAGTCAATATATTTTTCTCTTTCATTTTAAACCTCATTTAAAATGAATAAAGTCAAAAAATTATTCAAGATAAATTTAATGAATCAATTAATATTTTTTTAATTTCAACAAATTAGTCAAAATGAAAGGGAATGCCTCACTAACGGAAAATTCAAAACGCAAAATGCAAATTTCTCTTGGGGGCCTTGCGCAATTTCATATCTAATTTACTTTATGTTGGGTTTTGGACATAATGAACTCTCTTTTATGAACTAATGGGCCAAAGCCCAATGTACATTTGTAATATTAATTTAAATGATAGAAAGATATGGGAGTGAACACTAACAGTTACTCATTTTGATGCCCCGTTGAGGAAGTGCAAAAGTGGGTCTAAGGGAGTTAACAAAGAATATAGGAACTCCTCTAAAAAAATGTTTGTAACAAAAAAAATATAGCAACTGTTCTTTCCACTGTTTGTCACATAAGTTGAGTTTCTTCTTCAAAAAACTCACCTACCCCTTAGTAGTGGATTGCTATGAAAGAGGAGGTTAGTTGTTGCCAAAATTAGCAAAACAATAAAATATTTGGTTTTAGTCGTATCCAAAAATATTGTCTTTAAAAAATATTTTGTTCAATAAATTAGGAAGTGGCATTTTTCAAGATTAAATGAACTTTTCCTGTAAAGATACATAATAACAAAACTAACAAAAGATAATATAACTCAGCAGAAGTAGAATATATTTTATGAAATTGATATGTCCTATTTTGGGTCATCACAAAATACCCTATGCGCAAAATTAATGTAGTAAACTGGTGCAAATCTTCTTGTTCTTTTTGAGGAGCCTCTTATTAATTCATAAGCTAAATTGGTTATAAAATAACACTGGTAAAAACTTGGGTAAAAATGTTTTTTCATTTGAAAACTATTCTATGGTGAAATAAAATTATAGATGCAATTGAAGTAAATCTTTTTAGGTGTTTTAATAAAAACAATTGAGGGAATAAAATTGGATTCAGGGGAATGATAATGAAAAGTATTGTGGCTATCCTAGCTCTTAAAAGATGTCGGGAGTTAAATTTCATCAATTCTAAATGAAAACCAAAATTAAAGCTTGGGGTCCAATGCTTCAATTAATGAAAATCAACTTTAATCAAAGTTAATGACCACCTTTCAAAACATTGTTTAAAATCCGCTTGATGCGCAATATGCAATGAAATGATATAATGTGATCTAAGGGAATGTTTATCAACAAAATCAAATGCAATTAAATCAATCACCAAAGCTTGACAATTTATCAACAACTGAAGTTGTTAGACTTCAATATTTTAATGATAACAATTGAGAAAAAAATTTCAAAAAATATTTTAATTGATAAATACCTCTTATCGATAAGTTTATCGATAAGAGGTATACTCAATAAGCTCTTCGATAAGTGGAAAATAAATTTGTGAAGAAAAAGAGTTTTTTGATATACATTTATTGAAGTCCTATTTGATAAGAATACTTATGAATAAAACTTTCGATAAATGAATAACAGAATCAGTTTTAGAAAAATTTGAATATTTGATTTAAAACTTATTTTTTCAAAAACTTATTCTATAAAGTTGTTTATCAAAGAAGCTTTTGATAAATTAGAAAGTGACTTAGTGTTTATATGAATACATTTATTGAAATATTTTCCTAATAACATATTGATCGAAAAAGACTTCAAAAAGAAAGCTTTTGTGAAAATTGTTTTGAAATGAATTTATCGATAAGTTGATAGATAAAACTTATCACTGTTAGGATAAGCTAGATCACCCAAGAGAGGAAGAATTAAGTATTTGCGGGATTTTAAAAACTTTGTCGAAATTCTTTTGTAATATGATCAGTGAAATAGATAAACTTGAAAACTTTGATAAGATAATTGAAATGAGTTGCTGGAAATAAAAAGAGTTAAGGAAGAGAAAAATCACACAGAATAATTATCCTGGTTTTGTCCTTCCTTGACCTACACTCAATTTTTAGCTCCTTGCTGAGATTTATAATCCACTAATTCCCCAAGATTATAACAAGCTATTGGTAGTATTTACAACCTCAATTGTAACAGCTAATTGACAACCTCCTCAATCTTAAGGTAACATCACTCTCTAGTGGCAACACTCCCCCTTATAGAGACAAGAGCAAATCCCACATAAAATCCTCGATTCTAAAGTTTGCTCTTAGATTTGGATAAGGATGATGAAATATAAAACTTAGATAGAGTAAATGATGTTGGAAATCGTGCCCTAGGGGCCAATCATTGTCTTATGAATATTATTGATTTATGAATTTATTAATTGTGTTATCATATTATTTGCATGTTTATTGTGATGACCATCCTTGGATAATTCATGATCTTATCCTAAATGTTCCTGGTCGGTCATCTATGCGGGATCACAGATAAAATAAGACCAGTATAACTTTAAAGATGTATAGAGATATAAATCAAAGTTATAGGCACATGTAAGAGTATAAGGTGTTGGACCGACCTGCTATGAGAGAACTGCATGGGTAACGTCATAAGCTTCTCTCATATATAAACCATGTCAATATGCCCTTTGACCTGAGATCATCATGGATTCCTACATGACAAATGCTCAGCTTTGACCTAGTCAAAAGTCACTTTTGACCGAGTGATCATAAAGACTATGTTCGGGCTTAGTGGTTTTTCATGCGGAGGAATGTGAATGGTCAAGATAGAATTTGTCCCTCACATTCGTAGATAGATATTACTGGGCCCCTCGATGAGTGAGTCTGAGAAATGTATGGCCATACTGTAATGGAAAGGTAGTTCTATTTCTATAGTCAGACTACTCAGGGATCGAGAAAGTAACGGTCAGGAATAGGAGGATGACATTATCCATGCCTCAATCATGACCAAAATATCGCGTGACAGAAGGGACATGATATGGTTGTATAAAAGGTTACATCGTTTAACGATTCTCATATGATTTGGGTAGTCATTATGTCTTGCTAGAGACCGCTTGCGACTTATGGGCTAGTATAACAAATAGCCCACTGCCAACTTCATATGGGCCTACAGGGTCGCACACAAAATAGCCTAACATGAGCTATGATGTCCAGATTCAATGAATGATCCAGGATAGATGTATATATATTTATTTATATTTATATTCGTATATATATAAATTTGTATATATACATTATATATAAGAGATATATGAGATTTAATTTATAAGGATAAATTAAATCTCTATCACGTTTGAATTTAAAATTCAAATTGATAGGATATCTCATATAAGAGATATTTATAAGATTTAATTTATAAGGATAAATTAAATCTCTATCACGATTAAATTTGAAATTTAAATTGATAGGATATCTCATATAAGAGATATTTAGAAGATTTAATTTATAAGGATAAATTAAATCTTTATCACATTTGAATTTGAAATTCAAATTGATATGATATCTCAAATTTGATTTATGAGAATAAATCAAATACAGTTCAGTCTTAGCTTTATTTTAAGTTAAATAAATAGGTGAATTAAATCTGTGGGACGGATTTAATATTATTTATTTAATTAGTTTCTTATCAAATTATACAATATATGATATTGTATTAATTTTGGAATTAATATAATATTAACTCCTAAAATCCAATTCGATAGAAGAAAACACAGAGCATCCTATATATCTGATATTAGGAGCTACGTTTTGCATAGAGATATACATAGAACACAGAAAGGCCGAAGGGGACTGAGCAAAAGGGTTTGCAGATAAGAAACTGTCGAAATAGAGATGGAGAGGACGAACTCTTGAGAAAGCCCTGGAGGGACAAGAGACGCTAGCACTTCGTTCGTGGTTGGAACGTTGTTCATGTGGATATCAATAGAGGAAGCCGACCTGAGTTGTCAACTTCTTGCGATCGGAAAGGGAGTACGAGCGCGGAAAGAAGCTGTGAATATCGTGACCAAAAGCTGTGGAAGTCGCTGAGGCACACTAAGGGTAATACGTCTTCCCACTTGACTTAAACACATACGGTAGATCCTGGCAAGGAATGGAAAAATTTTTAAATTAATTTCCGCTGCGTGTCTTCCAATTCCTTTCAAATGATACATTGTAGTACATAATATTTTTCTCTTTCAAGATATAATGATGGTACATAATGAAGAATAGAGAGGTGGAAGCTTTTTCAGTCTAACAATGAAGAACAGAGTTAGAAGCTTTTTCAGTCTAACAATATTTTGGCATTTTGATTATGCATTCATAGCTCGTATATCATCTTCTTAATTTTGAATGCTCTTCTATTTATATATAAAGTTGAGCTTTTAACCGTTGTGCATTATCTCTTTCTCCATTGAACTTTTCTTCTTCCATTGAGAATATAATCGTTGGAATTAACTGTTTAAGCTTCTAACACAAAGTGCCTTTTTACAGTTGAGCCCGTTGGCTTTAATCTTTGTTTAATCTCACTCTAATAATGTCTTTGGATGAAGTGTGACATAATCAAGAGAAGTTTTGGAAGTTCAGCACTTGACTTTCTTCTATCTTATGATTATCTTTGAGTTCAAGAACAATGGTTATCTTTCAATTATACTTACCTCTTCTATTTAATTCTAAATATAGAAAATGACTTATCCCTATAAATCTCTCTGTGTCTACTTTCCAATTAACCAAGTTTGACTCTAAAATTCATTATAGACAGAAATATATGATCAATTTAGTGAGTAGAGGTCATTGCCAAAGATTTAATCTTCTGTTCCATATTGCGAATGACATATATCCCTCATATAAGACTCTTTGGTGTGAAATAGGTTTAATTGAAACACATTATGAGTCTAGAATTATATGAATCAATTTTCACTTCAATTGAATAACTAGATATTAAGATATAGTCGAAATACTCAATTTATGTCAACATAAAACAGAACATAACAAAGAAGTGAAAAATGAATAAATTAATTCAGCAAAGAAGACATATTTTAGTTGATTTATCGATCATCATTTTCTCCATTTTCTATTCCTTCACACTTTTATTTAGTTGATCAAGAGTTCGATTAATTTCTTAAATCTTGAAATTGATTAATTGAATTCATAGTCTATTAATTCATTCTTCTTCCAATGCCTTCTTCACAGTTCCTCTATATTAATTGAATCCAAATTCAATTAATTGTGATTAATTGAATTGGAGTTTGATTAATGTTCAACTTTCACACTGAACCTTAATCGATTACCTAATCTATTACTGTCACCATGTTTTGTGCTAGAACTAAACTGTAATCTTAGCTTCTGATCTTAATCTTGTAATCACTTCATTTAATTGAATTGTTAGTAGATAAAGACTTGATATATGGAGTGAGGATTGATGCAATATATTAAGATCGAAGAGAATGAATTAGATAATGATATGATAGTAAGACACACATGCTCATTTAGATGAATTCATAGTTGATAGTTTAAGCAATGATTAAGTGTATAAATAAGTAATAATAAACTCATATTATAAACACATCAAGTTCAAATAAAGTTCATATGGATTTTTGTAAAGTATATTGCATTAATCGATTACCTAATAGATTAATCATCATCAATTCAATCAATGTTTTAATTAATGTAAAAAATAGAAGATAGAGCATCACAATGATAAGTATTTTTGACATAAAATGATGAGCTAAGTTTCTCTAAAGATTTTTCAATGAATAATAATGAGATACAAAAGCAAACTTTTGGTTTAAATCAAATATATATAATTCAAAGATAGATGCAACTAATTTTAATATAAACACAAAAGTATCAATGAAATATATGGAGTTAATTGAACAACTAATCTATTAATATAAATTAATCGAATCCTTAGTCGATTAATGTCTCTAAAGAAATTGATATATAAAGGTTGTCAAAACATATTAATCGAGCAATCAATGGATTAATGTTTATTCATCGATTAACCAATCAATTAATGAAATTGATTTTAACTTACAAAAAATAGTTATGAATACATTAATCAAATAGTCAATCGATTAATGTATATTAATCGATTAACTAATATAGACTTAGCTTTTAAATTCTAGAGAGCAATGACTTTACATTAATCGAATGATCAATAGATTAATGAACACTCATTAATTAATTGATTGTTCTATTAATTAATATTAATCGATTGACTAATCGATTAACCAGTAAAAATTGAACATAAAATATTTTGGATAATCGATTAACTAATGTATTAATTTATATTAATTAATTACCTAATTTATCAATTTAGTAAATCATTAAAACAATATTATTGACACAAAAGCAACTTGAATCACGTTGGTATAATCAACACATGTATTTAATCAATCTTGTATTAAAAAAGTTTTACAAGAAATTGAATCAGATGCTGCTCTAAATAAATCAAGTGTGAATACAGTAACTGAACTTCAAATGCATTATGACACGCTTCTTTTTCTCCCCTATTTGTTAAAACTTTAAAATCATTTTCTCAAACGTATTATGAAACCATTAAAGATTTCATTTGGCATTTTAACATTATTGAAAACTTTTTGCCATTTGTCATTATTAAAACATACTTTCCAACAATCACTTTATCGATAAATTATTCGATCAATATCAATTTTCTTTTATTAAAGAGTTAATCGATAAGGAAGTTTATCGAATAACACATCAATAAATAGAGAAAATTTTTAGTTTATAACGAACACTGAAGTATTGATTGATAAATGATTTTTTATAGTGATTTATTGCTTATAATGTTGCTAAATTATTTGAATTATCTATTTCTCAAAGTTCTTTAAGAAATCTTGCAAAAAAGAAAAGAGATTAAACATGAAAGAAGAATGTTTGACATTGCTTTTATGGCTCTTATCAATAAGCTATTCGGTAAGCCTATTTATCGAAGAATACTTCGATAAATTGGATATTGTAAGACCTGAGAACTTATTATATTTATCGAATAGTTATCTAATAAGGTCATGTATGAAGTCCTTTTCGATAATGACTCTTTTCAACAAGGACTTCAATAAATAGGAAGAAATTTTAGATTATGAATTTGCTGAAAATTTAATGTATGATTCTTTGAATAATTTTAATGAGCTTATGACTTGCTTTGATTTGCTAAATGATCTTATGAACTCTTGTTTCCAAATATATTACATGGTTAAAGATCAAAGAATATTTGAAAGTTTGTTTGAAGAGTTTGAAAAGAATGTTTGAAAGTCTTTATCAATAAGCTATTTGATAAGTCTATTTATCGAAGAACACTTTGATAAATAAAATATTATATAATATATCAATAAGTCTAAGAGCATATGTTTTGAAAAAAATATTTTTCAAAGATCTTTTCAATAAGGATGTTTATCAAAAACCTATTCGATAAATTAGAACTATTTGAATGAAAATTAATGAAGATTTATTGATGTCCTTTTCAATAAGACTGGTTATCGAATAATTGCTCGATAAGATTTAAAACTATTTCAATGCAATTTATTAATAATTTATTGAATAACTTTCGATAAGGAACTTCTTTGATAAATTCTTCGATAAATCAAGCTTATTTGTGAAAAACTTTTTAAACTAGACTTCGACAGATTATGATCTTTAACCTAAATCATTTGAAAATAATTGTTATGTTCTTATATTGATTATATATCTTCTCTAAAAGTATATTTGGTTGGGAAAAATGGAGGGGAGGGGAGGAAAATTTGTCTTTTTTTGCTCCCTTACCCCCTCTTTCCCCTATAAATTTGGGATTTTTTTAAAGGGGTAAAAAATATTATGTGTTATATTAATTAAATTACCCCTGTTTATTTTTCAATATTCCAATTTTGCCCCTCTGGAGTAAAAATTGACCCTTTTTCGTTTTTCATTTCCGTCATTCCTTTTCCGCATATGCAGCTTAGCGTCTTCCACTATCGGCAAGCTACCATAGCTCACTGCTACCTACTTCGGCAGCTACCACCTACGATTTCGTTCAAGTAAGCTCTTCTACCCTTCTTCTTCTTCGCTCATTTTTTGCAGCGTGGAGTAGGATGTTGTGTGATTGAGTTCGCTATGATGACCTTTTACTGTTGAGAAGCTTTTAGTTAGGATAAGTTAGAATTTGTCGTACACTGGTACCTGTGGATTTTTGAAACAGCCTGTATAGTGTTGCCTGAAGAAGGCTGTCCGCTTTCATTCTCAAATACGTTTGTTGTTTCCTTTAATATTCTGAGTTATGGACTTTGGCCTTCAGTAACTTCCTTTTTATGGTAATAATTTGGGATGCTTTTGTCTTTTAAAATTCCATTGTCGGACAAATCTTCGCTTCAGCTCATGTTGACGTTTGCTTGACGCTATTTTGATTCCTATGACATTTGGAGTGTGAGGCATTTGGCAAAATACTGGCATCGGGTACTTGATAGTTGTTGCTTTTCTTACTCAACCTCCGTCAGACGCCACTAAAATTGGGTCCTTATGAAGCTAGGGGATATTCCGTGTTTTGATAATTGTAATAACATATTTAGGGACGGAAGCATTCTAAATTTTAATTAGGGGGTTATTAGTTTGATACGGTATAATGGCTATGGAATTATGGCATGCTTCATTTTCACCAGTCCTAGATGTTATTTGAAATGACTGATCAGTGCTGTGCAGAACTCTTAGCTCTGAATGGTGGATAGTTTCCTTTCTCATTACCCATGCTTGGTGTTACAAGAGAGGAAATTATAGCTTCACAATGATTTTGTCTAACTGGGAAATTGATCATTTTTAACGCACCCAACGACCACTTCCAGTCTTTTTAGGAATAAAAATTGGCGAGGATCCTTGTTGGGTTCTGACATATCATTAAAATTTGGTTACATTCTAATTGAGTAGTTCAGATCCGGTATCACACGTATGGTTCATTATATTTGGGACATTTGCTAGTTTAACAGAGTGGCTCTACTTCATTAATATGTCCATAAAATTGTCTGACAATCTCAAAAGCATTTGATTCCACTTGGAGTCACCGGTTGGGCTGTAAATGAAACTTAAAGTTCTTTTACTCTGCTAGTTCTCTTTAACAATATGATGACATTCTTGTGAGTTTTTCCTCTATTTCAAATTAGAACGAGTTGCATTTGAATGAGTATATTTTTTGGCAAATGATAAACTTTAGATTTTAACTTGGGTTGATTTTACATGATCAGATTGGTTGTATATGCATGCTAACTTCATCTTTGATAGTGTTGTTTCTATGAATACTATTGTGCTGTTGGAATAGTTTCTAACCCGTTTTGAGTTAGTGGTTGTAGTGTGAAATTCAATTTGTATTTGTTTTACATGTAAATATCCATTCATGTATCATTGAAGTAGTTGCAACTTTTTACTTCCTACTCCTTCTTATGGGTCATAGATTTAAGTTCTCAATTGAAGCTTGCAATATGAAATTGTCATCGTTTTGCTTATCAAGGAGAGATCCATTCATCATTCTCATGTGGCTGTTATAATATTAATATCATTTTGAAGCTGAAACATTCCATTACCTTTTGGATTAATAGTTTAAGTTTTCAAGGTTCAACTGTCGAAGGTCCCCCTCATTTGGCACTGTATATTTATTATTCTTTTCATATCTCTCAGTAAAGAAAGTAACAACGATATCTATTTTACATACACTTTTCATGAGGTCAAAAGAAAAAAGGACAGAAGAAAGGAGATAAGATATTATAAAGTAACACAGTTATGGACTCAAATGAACTACCCATTGGTTTTATAGTAGTTTAACTAAGAATGATTATGAGAAAATTAAATCTTGCTTTAATGCTAGAGATATTTTAAATACTCGTGACTTTATATATATATATATCTCTAACAATATTGAAGTGAATGATTATAGAGAACTAAGGGTATTTCAGTCTTTTTCTAAAGGATAACAAGTAGATAAATACTCAGTCCAATATGTCAATGGTAGAAAAAAAATCTGGATACTGAATTTAAGGCCAGAAAATATATTATAAAATCTCTTAAAAATTAGAGTTATTAAACAATATATATTTTGTGAAATTTGATCAGGCTGAAACAAGCTAGAATTAAGTAGTTTGAGTTTAGAAAATCATGTAATCTTAGGATTGTAATCTTGAGACCCTTTCTGTTACTATTTAGGTGCCTAGGCAGGAGTTAGAATTTCATGATTTTGATGCTTGCAATGGTTTTAAAATAAAAAATTGTGTGGGATAAAGTAGATAAACAAGTATTGGAAGCATTAAAATTAAAGTGAGAAATTTTGACATTTAGGAAGGTGCTGTACGATTATGGATAGATCTCAGGAGGATTTTGATTTTCATAATTCCAAGATCAAATTTGGATTCCTTGGACAAAATTATGTAGGATTGGTCTAAGGAAATAATTATTACAAAGCTAAACCATTAACTCCAAGAATTAAGTTAAGAGTTAGGGGTTTTAAGGAACTTGATATACCATGTTTATGTAATGGCTCTAATGAGTTGTATATACAATGTAATTGTATTTAGGGCCATGATATGTCAAGGACAATGAGTTAAAGAGGATGAGCAAGCAAACAATGTTTGGTTGGAGGCAAAGGGAGCAATGAGCAAAGAGCAAAGGATAAAGTTTTAGGGTAGTCGACTTACTTTTTTTGTATACTTGATGTGGTATACTTATGTGTTGACATGTATATAATGATTGAGTGATGTTGAATATGTTATGAATAACATGTTTCCCATGGCCATGTATTTTTATACAAAGTATTTAGCGTGAGGGCATGTCATTAATTAAAGGAAATTTAATGAAATTACATATCATGTATTAACATCCATATTGTATATTTAAATTGTAATGTTTTCTACTGAGATTCCCAGAATCTCGCCCTCCCATAACCAACCATAATAGGTTATTTATGATGGAAGAATCATGCTTGATACATGACCTAAGGAATGGAAGAGAAGAAGTAGATAAGTAATGGCATGTCATATATGTTATCCTTTTTATGTAATGTTATGTAATATGCCATTATATGTAAAGAAAAATATATGAAATAATTATGGCATAACCCCATGATATATATGAATGTATGAGAGGCCAAAGAGATAGTTTATGCATGTTGGAACAATTATTGAGAATTAAATAAAGGAAACTAAAATAGTAAAAATATAGGTCCTGAAGCAGTTTTATTATGGCTTCAGTTTGACCTAGCAAATGAATGAATTAATTTATGAAATTTTATGAGAATGTGGTACACATCCATATATTTAAATGCATAGGTAATAATATGCCTCATTGGGATGTGTATATCAAAAGAAATGAATTTTCAAAGTTAAGAGATAGAATATGGAATTTCTAGAATTTTCCATATGAATAGTAAAGATTTAACTGTATTGATTGGCAAGGTAAATTTCTATATTTATATTTTTTACCTTAAAGAGTTATAAAAGAGCTTCAAGTAAAAATTTGGAACACCTCTATACAATTTTTTGTACAATAAGTTATACATTTTCAAAGTTGGATTGTCAATCTATAAATCACCAAATAAACAGTACCTAAAAGTTAAATTTAAAAATTTTAATTTTTGGGTTAAAGTAATGCTTTTGCTAGTTAAATACGCTTCCGAATAAGTATTCTGTGAGATTAAAAGTAGGATGTTTCATTTTAGTATCAAAGCAAAAGGTTCTGGTATTAGTACATAATAAAATTTTAGCATAGAATAGAGGTTCTAGTGCAAGATGCTCAGATTAGAAAATAGAGCATGCAGCGGATTAACTAAGGCCCATTTAAGATTGAGATTAGTGATGGGTTATCTATTGATAGTCCAACTAAGATTGGATTGGAGATGAAGGCTCTAGGGAAATTGAACAATGAGGTTTAATATGAGACAAAAATAATTCTCGATTAATTAAGATAAAGTTTAAACCTCGATTAGTTAAGTTTAAAGGAGAGTTGAGATTAACAGAAAGTAAGAGATAACTTCTCACTTGATAGTGATCCTTGAGGTTAGGGGAAACTTAAAAGTATGAATGACATTGAGTTGTGAGCCAGAACCTTCCTCAATTAGCTAAAAAGAATTAGTTGACTTAGTTATAGATTACAGTAAAGCCAAGGACACAGAAGTCCTTCAGGCTAGGGACACATAAATTTTACAGGCGATGGGAGATGTTATGATGTAATGAAACTAAGTATGACTAATAATAGTAAAGGGAAAGGTAGATGCACACTAAGGAGATGCAACTGTTCATCATAACTTATGGTAACATAAGCCATATCATCATATAATTTGCTCAACCATCCATTATATGCACACTGCAATTAAACAATTAACTAAGTAAAGCTTAAAGCATTCTTTTCTTTGTCACATTATTTGATAGATCCTAATCATTTATTCAGGGTTAAGTCTAAGATTAATAGACTCCCTATCTCAGAAAGAGTAATGCTTGAAAGTTAGATAAAGTAGTTAAGGGTTAAGTCTATACCTTAATAGGATGATAAAGTGACAGTCTAGGTTAAATGGATAGTTATCTTAGTTCCTGAATAAATGATTAGGATCTGTCAGATAATGTGACAAAGAAAAGAATGCTTTAAGCTTGACCTAGTTAATTGTTTAATTGCAATATGCATATAATGGATGGTTGAGCAAATTATGTGTTGATATGGCTTATGTTACCATAAGTTATGATGAACAGTTGTATCTCCTTGCAGTTGTCATAAGATGATATGCATGTTAGAGTATGCTTAAATGATTGTATCTCCTTGTATATTATGCATGTTAAAGTATGCTATGATGAATGAATGCTCCCCTTTCATATTACATATAAGGTAGAATATATATGATGGGAAAGTTATGTTGTTCCCATTCCATACAACATGCAACTAGATAATTTAACTTGGTAATGATAAAGCAATAGAAAAAATAGTAAATGAGATAGTTAGCCAATTAATATCCAAAGTTTAGAATGAATATAGCCTAATTAAGGTAAAATGGCCTAACATGATAGCTATCTCAGATTCCTGAGTTGATAAATAGGATCTTGGAGAGAGTAAGCTAAAGATAAATAGCCTTACTAATTTCTCGAGGATTAATAGAAGGAGATGATAAGAGATAGATAATTAGATAGATAGTTATGAGAAAATAGTGTGATGAGAGACCAGTATATTCCTTATAATCTTAATAGCTACTCAGTTTTGGGGTTAGGTTGAGAGGCTCTTGAGTAAGGGATATGATGTATGAAAGTTTTGGCCACCTAGTTTTTGTTAAGAATTGGGAACTAGTCCTCCAAATTAGAGTTGATGTTGATCCAAATTGAGAAAATCTGAAGGGGATGTAGTTAAGATGGAGTTTATGTTGCTTTGACAGAAAAATATTTCCTCCATTAAGAACAAAGATAATACAGCCGAGGTAAGGCAAGCAGAGTTAACTTTACCTAATAAAAGTATGATTGCCAAGAATGAAGTTTAGGGAAAGAGTTTAATAGTGTACTAAGCATGTAAGAAAGCATCAACTAGTATAAGTCTTCTCCCTTTAATTTTATAAACAAGATGATTTTACAACTGACTCTGTAGACAAATATAGAGGCTCTCTTTTATAGGGATAAGATATTTAAATATTATGTTATAGATAAAATAACAAGTAAGAGCTTTTATTCCTTGCATAAAGTGCTAGACATTTTGTTATGTTTGTAAAATATGCTAAAACTCCAAATGTTAGAGTAGTGCAAGCTCCACATGATAGAGCTATGCAAGCTCTAAGTGTTAGAGCTATGCATATTAAAGAGAGGATGCTTGAGCTCCCATGTTAGAGCTTTGCATTCATATGCAGGTATGTAGTCCTATGACATGTTAGCCAGGTATTATGCATGTTAGAGTATGTGCTCCTACTTAGCAATAAAGTAAAAAAAAGAACATTCACATAAGTCCTCTCTCTGTACTGATTATAATTGTTAGAGATGATGAGAGTATCTAAAAGAGAGAGAAAACCCCTAAGACTTCTAATGTAAATTGAGTATAGTATGAGGCCTAAGATAAATATAAAATGATAGATAGGTTATTGGCTAGAGAATTGCTAAGGCCTACAAAAATGAATGGTACAATATATGGGAATGAATTAGAATCATTCAATGCACCAATAGGAAACGACTAAATGCTGTAGAAACACTGAGAAGGAAGGCACTAACCTTGCTGAAGTTTATCAGTTAGAGGATTGGTACAAGACGCATCTAAGCCAGCTAGTGTGATACACTGACATATGAACAATCAGTTTACAGAATATTAAGAAATAGATCATCCGTGCAACAATTTGAAATAGATCTATATTATGAAAGGCTTTATCAGGATAGTCTTTTTCCAAACGTAAGCAGTAAAGGCTAAATTGAGGCTTGTCTAGAGACCTGCCTAGCATATGGTCTAAGGAAAAATAATGTAATGATTGATAAATAGATAGAGAGTTGATGTTCCAGAAATAGAGGAATTCCATCACAGAGGAACTAATGACTCAGTGACCCAGTATAAAATAATATCCAGTTATGTAAGCACAAATTGCCTATGGTTGAAGGAACATTCAAATATCTCCAAAATGTTAAAATATCTCTTAATGGAAGGAGTAGTTAGTTTATTTACGAATTAAAGAAAAATGTTAAGGGATAGTAAATGGCATAGAAGTTACCCTACAGGAAAAGAACAACCCACTCAACTGGGAAGTATAACTTAAGTAGTTTTACGAAAAGTATTTACCTCAGTCAAATAGAGATAAACGCGATGCTAAATTTAAGTGATAAGACAGGGTTATAAATGAGACCCTTTGATGGATACTTAGCTTAGTTCATCCATATGAATAATGAGAGATGTACTACTGAGAAGGTAACTTATGAACTGAGCTTTGTGTTGTAAGAAAGGATTCTTCCTAAGTAGTTACAAAGGTTTAATGGAACAGTAGGGGCATGCAATATTTCAAAGAGAAGTTTATAATGCTGAGAAAAATGTAAAGGTTAGAAGTTCAGAAGAGGTAATGGAATTAAGAAGATCAAACATGAAATTAGTACCTAAGGGATACGAGATATGTGGTAGAGACTCAAATATGTTTCTATACCTTCCAAATTTCATTTAAACGTCTTAGAAACATTTCCCCAATATTCCAATAACAAATTTCCTCTCATAAACCTCAAATAACCCTCTCACACAACCTCTATTTATCATTTATCTTCCCTAGAAATGGCAGGAACCAAAGTACCCAAGGTTGGCCTAGAAAAATCAAAGAGTAAATAGAAGGAGAGCTCATCAAAGCCTAAATACAAGCCAAAGGTGAGTAAGGATAAGAGTCCACCTAAGGAAAAAGCTACAATGACACAGAATATGGAGAAATCAAGTCTAAAAATTAGGCAAAGTATTGGGTAGGCTTGTAAAATAAATAAACATCTTCTATCCACTATCTAAAGAACTTGAGTCTAAGGATACTCATAACCAAGCTATCAAACCTGCCATCAACATGGGTGTTTCAGTTTAATCTACACCATATATGCCTGTTGGTTCTAAATAGAGAAGAAAGCAAATGGCAAGAAGAGGCAGAGATGGCATTTCTCAAGGTAACTCAAAATCTAATTAATCTACCTCTATTCCTGCCTTCATACCTACTGCTTCTTCAACCCCTGCTTTTCTTGCTCTACTTACCGGGGATTTAGATAAAGGGAATTTTAAGGCAAAATTTGCATAAAGAGAATTTTGTCCAGTAGTTTATATGGACCTACACTATCTTAAGTATAACGATAAGACTTTTCTATACCTCTCCAACCTAATGAAGCACTACGAAGTGGTTCAAATTGCTACACGAAGCTAACTTAATCATTTTTCAAGAAAAAAATGACTTGTTGACCATGTTTTGACCAAGTCAATGTCAGTCAACACTCAAAGTTTACTGTTCATCTAATGTCATTCCCCTGATTCTAATATTTTGGTCCCAACTTTAAAAAAATGTATCTCCATGTGTAGACATCCAAATGAGACATTATATATATCAAATTGAATCTTGATATGTCTACTATTTATTCGTAAAATATCATATATTTATTCTATCATTTACTATTTTTTATTATAGCTCAAATGTCACTGCCTCACCACTAGTTATTATTCATAGTGGTAAATTCTAGCAACCAACTTTACATACATATGCATAACATACATCAATCACATATTAGTCATGCTAAATAATTCTTAAATTCTCTTCATGCATCTTCATCTCTTCCATCTTGAGAAGACCTGTTGTGATTGGATTGATATGGAAGGGGTGAGATTTTTAGGGAAATCTCAATAGCAAATGGTACCACAAACAATATATGCAAGTATATGCTTGTGTTAAACATGTTTGCTTTACTATGATCATGCTTGCATAATGATATATACATGCTTCCATGACTCTTACTTATAACATATGACCATAACATAAAAAGAAACAAAGCATTCTCAATCACATATGTTTCACATAGTCAAGACAAGCCAACAACATATCAACAACACTCAAGTAATAAGCATACAAATTTATGTATAAGTTTACTACCTATAGGGTAGCTTTTCCTTAGACCTTAGCCTTCACTCTAAGGTTCATTCTTTACATAGGTAAAAGCCTATACATATAATAATATTTTCATTATTATCATATCCAGTATAACTCTACTTAACTCAAATTTAACTTGAGGTAATCTCCTTAGTTCGACAATCTCCTAACTTTCCTTCTACTCATGGCTAGCATTATCAAGAGATATTCCATAATTATAAATATTAAATTTATAAGAACAATCCTCTAATTTATTAGAGTAGGGACTAGGATAAATTACTTACCTTATTCCTAAGCTTATTGAGTTCCTAAACTCCTTAGATTGCTCCTAACTCCAGACCTCCTCATTTTTCTTCCTTCCTTTCTCTCTTTCTCTCTTCTTCTTCTTGCCATGAATGTGGAATGGAATGGAGGGGTGGGGGTATTTATAGGTGAAGTAAAATATAATGGATGATCCAAATCGATTCATGATGAACATCTCAGATTACTTGCTTCATCAACAAGTTTTGCCTGCATCACCATGATGACATCATCCCCTTATGTCATCATGCTAAGTAATGCCTTGTGTGGGTACCATAGGATACCTCACATGGTGAGTCATCGCTTCTAGAAACCTCAAGTACATTATGTCTAATCCTATACACTCTTGTACCGTGTAAAGGGATTTTCCTAATTTATTAGACTATTCTATAGTTCAATAATTTCTATTTGTTCCAATGGTATTATTTACCTAGAAAATATTTATTAAATAGATACTTATAAATATCTGATAAAATTCCCTTTATCATATTACTTTCCCCAGTTACAATTATAACTGGGTACTTGTATTTTTCCTATTCTTACTAAATTAATGTTTCAGTGTATTGGGCCCTACTACCATGTGGAATGGCCCTCTTTGGCTCCATTTTAGGCTCACTTAGACCCAGTTCACCTACTGCTAAAATTTCATTATCCAGATATTAGGCATTCATGAACTCTGTCAAAATTCACTAAAACATGAATAACTTTTTCTACAGAGCTCATTTAAGAGTTTCGTCAGTTTTCTAACATCTGGCTTCATAGAATACACCATCTTATAAATTTTTATCTATATCTGAGGTCCAAAAGGTCAGATAAAAATCTGGATAACTTTCAGGATTTCAAATAAATATAAGCTATTTGATACCTCAAGTAATTATCTTGGGTCATATCATATTGACCAGAATAATTTTCTCTATCTTTTGATAAAATTTGGGACTGAAATACTTCTAGACAATTTTTGGCCATCTTTAACTCAATTTTGTCATAATTATCATTTTACTCCTAAACTCTTGAAAATTGTACTTTAGTCCCTTAACTTTTCATAATTACACTTAATAGCCTATAACTTATATCTACATTTATTTTAGGCCTTGAGACTTTTCTAATTTATATACAAGTCCCTATACTTTTACTTATTTGTAGTTTAATCCCTGAAAACTCTGTATATTTTTGGGACTTCTGCTTATTGGGGTCTAGTAGTGTACCTATTTCAAACTACTTTTTTGGGTCTCTGGGTTTGAAAATTGGGATATTACATCAACCATTCCATTTTATAAAGAAAATCATAAAAATAGTAGCAGAGGATTTATTTCTTTGCATTTATTTAGTTGATAGTGTTTTGAAAACCCAAACATTTTTATCCATGTCAATATTGCATTTTTTATGTTTTGTTTTGCTTTGAATTATTATTTGATTGAGGACCGTAATGGCATTGTTGTCGGGAGCGGTAATTGGTTCCGTATGTAACCTAAGTGTCAAACTTGCATTTGACAGGGGTTTAGTAGAGATTAGGATAGGGTAGATACTAACCTGTTTTTCTTTATAATTGAAATTTTTTGATGAGAAGTATCATTTGCAGTGGCGAATAGACACAATAAAGCTTTCTATAATTTGCACTTTGGTCATTATCAACTTCTTTACAGTTTAGTTCCTCTAGTTTTTTGTTGCTATTGTTTGTCTTGGGGTCTCTTTTGGCGTGTCATTTGAATCCTTAATCATCTCCAAGTATCTACAATCAAGATGAATCTTTTGTAATACCATTTATCATCAAAATCAATGCACTTAGAAAATAATTGGAGTATTTGACTATTTTACCCCTAATTATCAAGAATTTAGTGAAAGGATTCTAAAACACAATTAAGCATAAATGTATACAAATTGGGTATAAAAACATATCAAAATAACTTTAAACAGCATGGAAAACATATTGCAATTGAGTTTTATCAATTTCCCCACATTTAAACCTTTGTACTTATGGACAAAGTCAAAACTTAAAACATTCCAAGGAGGCACAAGTGTTATGAGTGAGAACCTTTTGTATTTCTACCACTAATAAAGCAATCAAGCAATGAATCAAGAGGACTTCTTAAGGTTGTAATGATGGAAAGGCTAGATGGAAATGAATTATGAATGAGAACAAGTGTTATGAAAATGAATGATAAGAGTCGTGGTACATCAACCAATGCCAGTAAAGCTGAAATCTTAATTTTCTAATACCAATTGGAATACTTATACGACATTTTATTCTTTTGCTATATCTTTTCTTTTGATATGCTTCTTTCTTTTTATTTCAATCTTTCTTTGGCTTTTCTATGCACTTTCTTTTGTTACCTTTATCTTCCTTTTCTCTATTATTTTGTTTTCATTTTCTCAATATTCTCTATTACATAAAGCAAAGAGAAAGAAAAATGTTTGCTATGGCGAGGTTCCCCTTGCCACAGCAAAGAGACACATAGAGCAACACATAGGAATTCTAGGGGCTTTCCTTGCCACGAACCAGATTTTTGGACGTGGCAAATGAACACAGTGAGCTTCCCTGGTCTATAAGTCAGCTTTTGCCATGACGAAGTAGAGTTCTTGTTGCAGTGAATAAACACCGTAGCATGCCATTAAAAAAAATTCAAAGCTTTTCAAAAGAAGTGCAATGCAATCATAACCTAGATTCCTATACCTTATCCAACAAGGATCAAATGTGAAAATGAAGTCGAAAAATGTGAAAATGATGAAAGATTGGATTGAACTTTTTAAAGCCAAATGCACTTATTCCTTTCAAAAACTTTAGAACACAAATAAGCCCCTCCCCCACACTTAAAATGATAGTGTCCCCATTGTCATGGGAAAGAGAAATGAAGGCTCAAAAGTCCCAACCTGTACATATATTGATTTACAGCACAAAAGCAAGAAATCATCCATAAATTGAATTTCATGAAATGGATTCTAAGTGTTCATAATTCTACAAACAACCAAGTCTCCACAATCATCCAAAGTTTGGATCAAACATTTTTAAAGGAAACAACCAAAAGGGCCATCAGTGGCCATTTGATCTATCCCATATTTACCTTGTTAATTCATGTCATTTCTTGAGTTTTTATGGAGTTTGTTAGACTCCATATTTTGATGATGACAAATGATTATATGTTCAAATATATTTTTAACAAAACTTATTTTTTGATAAGCTTGTCGATAAGGATGTTTATCAATAAGCCCTTGGATAAATAAGAACTAAATTCAGTTTCAAAAATCAGTTTCTAAAAAGAATTTATTGAAGCCCTTAACGATAATGGTGTTTATCGATAAACCCTTTGAAAAATAATAACAAAATTCAGTTTGAAAAATCTGCTTCTAAAAGGCTTTTATTTATAATGGTGTTTATTGACAAGCCCTTCGATAAACAAGAACAAATTATGTTTATGAAATAAGTTTTTAAATGATATTTATCAATAAGCACTTTGATAAATAGAGAATTTTTAGTTTTTAAACCATTTTCTCAAACTAGTAACAAGTTAAGCAATATTTAAATATGTAATTACTTTGAGCAATGATGTTATGATTGTTTTAGAAAATGATCTTATAAAAGCTTGATTTGAAAATGAATTACATAGTATTTGTGATAAAGATTACAAGACTTAAAGATAGTCTCAAATAAACCATTGTTCTAAAATATCATGATCTTATCGAATAGTTATTCAATAAGCTCATTAATTGAAGAACACTTCGATAAGTTACCTCTTTTGGTCTATGAAATAAAAGTTTTGAATAGACTTATTCTTGATAAGTATTTTGATAAGCTTGAACCATGCATATGTAACTAAAAGCTTATTTTTCTATGGACATTTTAATAAGGCTAATTTTTTAAGTATTATTCTATAAGAGTTGATTTGTTTGAATACATTTGAATGTTTATTGAAGCTTTTTTTTGATAAATCTGTTTTTAATAAACACTTCGATAAATTTGCTTGTTCTTCGAAATGATTTTCAAACAGACTTTGCTATTTCAATCCAAAATATTGGAAACTAATTGATATTTGTTTAAACACTTATTATATATCATTTATACAATATATTTCAAGAGTCACAGTAAAAATTTAGTAATTTGAGTCATATCATATTGGTGAGTCAAGAAGGGGTAAAAGTCTAGAGACAAGTGTTCAATAAAGAGCGATTCTCTACATTTATTTCAAATACTGAACCCACAAATATTGAGAAAGCTCTAACAGATGTATTCTGGATAAAAACTATGCAAGAAGAGCTTAACAGTGTCGTCAAGTTTGGGGACTTGGTACCTAGATCTAATGACTATCCAGTTATAGGTACTAAATGAGTATTCAAGAATAAGCTCGATGAATGTACAATAATCGTTAGAAATATGGTTAGACTTGTTGCAGAAGGATATAATTGGAAAGAAGGAATTGATTATGAGGAAACATATGCTCCAGTAACTAGATTGAAAGCTATATGAGTACTCTTAGCCTTTACATGTATAAAAAATTTTAAACCTTATCAAATGGATGTTAAAAGTGCATTTCTAAAGGGTTATATTATGGAGGAAGTTTATGTTGAGCAACGTCTCCCCTGGTCTTCAAAGTTTAAACTATCCTTCTAATATTTAGAAATTGAAAAAGGATTTATATGGTTTAAAGCAAGCTCCAAGAGCTTGGTATGAACGCCTTAACAATTTCCTTTTAAAGAAAAGTTTTGAAAGAAGAAAAGTAGATACAACTCTCTTTATAGAAAGAAATAAACAAGATTTATTACTAAGTTCAAATTTATGTTGATGATATAATATTTGGTGCTATTAATAAAGATCTTTGTTAAGGGTTTGCCAAGATGATACAAGGAGAATTTGAGATGTGTATAATGGGAGAACTCAATTTCTTTATCAGATTACAAATCAAGCAAATGAAGAATGGCATATTCATCTCTCAAATGAAGTATCTCAAGGACCTTTTGAAGAAGTTTGAGATAGATCAAGCTAAAAGTATGGCCACACCAATGAACTCAACAATTCAACTGGATATAGATGAGAAATAGAAAGAATTCAATATCACTAAATATAAAGCAATGATTGGATCTCTCTTATATATGACAGTATGTATACCAGACATTTAATTGAGTATAGACATGTGTGCAAGGTATCAAACTGCACCCCAAAGAATCTCATGCTGAAGATATGAAAAGAATTTTTAAATATCTTTGTAAAACCATCAACCTTGGGATATGGTTTCCTAAAGGAGGTAAAGAATTCTTGGTAGTCTACTTAGATTCAGATTATGCTAGTTGCAAGACTGATAGAAAAAGCACAAGTAGACAATGCCAATTTCTTGAATATTGTCCTGTTTCTTGGCCCAATAAGAAGCAATATATTGTTGCTATTTCTTCAACTGAAGCTGAGTATATAGCTATGACAAGCTTTATGCTCAAGTTAGTACCAAACCATCATCTTGTCAAAGAATCCAATACTCTACTCTAGAACTAAGCACATTGATATAAGACAAACATTTCATCAGAGATCATGTTCAAAAGAAAGATATCAAAGTAGAATTCATCCCTACTCATTTGTAACTAGCTGATATTTTTGCAAAACCTCTAGCAAAAGAACAATTCAATTATATAAAAAGACAATTGGGAATGGTGAATCCCAATTAGTTGTAAGATGTCTCTAAATTTATTTCTTTTATTAAATTTCATATTCATGTTTTGATGATTAACTAACTTAAGCATCAAAGTATGTATATTTTGTTTGTAGGATATTGATCGATTAACACTTCGATAAGAGGATTGATCAAAGAAGGCTTCAATAAATAGGAGAATGGAAGAATTAGAGAAGTCAGATATTGATCAAAGAAGACTTTGATAAAGGGTCTTTTCCAAAAGGACTTCAAAAATGCAACCAATTCTTTGATATAATCGCTTTGCTGTGTGGTTACATTTATTGAATCACTTATCAATAAATCATCTTATCGATAAACACTTTGATAAATGAAAGGTAAAATGTTTCAATTTTTAGCTATTGGTCTTCGATAAGTACAAGCATTTATTGAAAAGTTTTACAATAAGAGTACTGATAAAAAAACCCTTCAAAAAATGAGTAGAATGTGTGAAAGATTTTTATCATTATTTATCAATAAACACTTTGAAAAGGGGCCTTATAAAAAAACTATCAATAATAAAGGCAAAATAGGACAGTTACCGTGTTTGTTTATTGAACCCCATTTTGAAAAATCTCTCAACTCTTTGGAATCAATACTCCTCTAACCATTTTCCCATTTTAAACCTTCTAAATCCTCCTACCCAATTTCTCAAACCTCTATACACTCACAAATTTCCATACATTCTATGTTCTTTGGCTGTTGTGCTGGTGAATACGAAGAACCCAAATGTTGGTAGTGAAAGCAGTAAGGAAAATAAGGTAGTAACTCCTACCAAATTAAACTCAGGCTACTAGACCTCTTTGAGTATAAGTCCCAGAAACATAAAAGGGTTTTCAACAACTGGACTGCAAATATAGAAAGTATAGGGACTAAGATACATATAGAGAAAGTTCCTGGAGGCAAATATGTAAATAAAGTTAGGGACTCTAGAAGAATCTCAAGGGCTCAAAAAGAGAGATGTTAGTTATAGGCCTAAGGTGTAGGTAGAGACCTCAAAGTGATGATTTTATAATGTTGAGCCCGAGCAGGAGAAAAATCATAATTTCAGGAAGTTTCAGGCTAACAAGGGTAACTATGAATATAAAAAGAACAAAAATTTCAAAAAATCTTAGAAAATGGGAAATGAGGCATAGAGGCATTTTATGAGTATAAATGACAGAAATACCCCTAAGTAACTTTAATGGAAATTTCAATGTAATGGTTTAGTTTGAGGTTTTTATCTGGGAATAATTATTTGAGCCATGAAGAGGCTTGAGAAATGTATGTAAGAATGTGGAATAAATAGTTAAGAGATTGTAGAATTATATAAAATTAGTCTCATTCCAAAAGGCTAGAAGTATAGCTCCAAGAATATTTATAGTCCGTATATGCTCCTGAGAGGCAATTTATGGAATGCCTTAAAAGTAGGCTTACCGAAAGAGTTATGAGCTGAGGAAATTCACATACTTTCTTCTAGATTAGAGGTAGTTTATGGCACAAGCAGAATAAATTTTGGAACTTTGAGTTATGTTAAATAAGCCAAACAAATGTGAAGTAACTTAGAAAGTATATTCAAGGAATATGCTAAAGAGAATGATATTTTGGGAATTTTCAAAGAAAACTATATGTAGAATTCTATATCAGTCTCAAAAGGTTACATGCATTAAGGATCAAGAAGATGAAATCTTGACAAATTATATGAAATGTATCCTGGTGAATTATAGAGTTAGAAATTGTCTAATTTTGAGAAAATTCACCATAAGTACAGGTTTAGACAAGGTTTTCCTACAATACCCCTAAGGGTTTTTCTTCACCAAGATTGTGCCAAGTGTCATAAGGAGAATGTGAGGATTTTGACCTTTATTTTAATTTCATTTTGATTTATTTTCAAGATAAAAATGTTACTAATTAAGGTTAAGAAATTTAATTAAAGTATGGACCAATAGGAAATAAGATTAAGGCTTTGTAAATATTAGGACTTGAGGGGTATAATTCTCGCTACACTCCAAAAATTTCTCTATAAATACGTCCCATCCATAAGCACTGGCCAAGCAAGAGAAACCATAGGGAAACTCTTTCAAAATGTTCTCTTAAGCTAGATGATGCAATCTAAAGTCTAAATGATCAAGTATTCAAGGTAAGATATTCTCCTAAGTCCTTAATCTTGTAGTTGGGAGGATTACTTGTTAGTTTAAATGGTTAGAAATCATTTTATCCTTCTCCCATGCATGCTGGATGAAATTTGGTTGAGTAAGGAAAGCAAGAATTTGATGTTAAAGATAGGTGAAACAAGTTGTGATAGACTTGATTCAAGTGGTTCTTGTGTGTAATGGATTGAATTTCATGACTTGGTAGCCTATATGAGTGCCATGTTTATGCTGTGTTCTTATGACTAGGATGTGATTTTGATGATTCTAAGGCTTCCAATAGATTCTACATGAAAAATTATGTGAACAAAAGTTAAGAAAAGTGAAGTTGGAAGAATTAGAATCAAAAGTAGAAATTTGACACAAAGAACACTACCTCTCATCCACTATCCAATTTGAATAGAAGGAGTATGAATTTTATAATTCCAAGTTTATATTTGGATTCCTTGGGCAAAATTGTGTAGGATTGGCCTAAAGAAGCAATTGTTACAAATCTAGAACACTAACCCACAAGAGTTAAGTTAGGAAGTAGGGGTTTTAAAAAAGTTAGATACAATACTAAAGTAATAGCTCTAATAAGTTGTATACACAATGTAATTATGTTTAGGGCCATTAGATGTTAAAGAGGATGAGTTAAAAAGGTTGAGCAAGAAACCATTGGTTGGTTGAAGGAAAAAATAGATCAAGAAGAAAAGGATAAAGCTATAAGGTAGTGAACTTACCCTTCTTGTGTGCTTGATGTATATGCTTGTGTGTTGATTTGTTTTATGTTATGAGATGATGATATGTGACATGTATGATTGAGATATGCTTTGTCCCTATGAGTTTCCATGTCCATGCATGATAGTATGAAACATTGAGCATGATAACATGTCATTAGAAGCATGAGAAAGTTAAGAAAAATATGTTATACACTTGTATCCATCTTGCATGATTGATTAGTAGTGTTTGCTACTAAGATTTTCCAAAATATCACCCCTTCCTTAATCAATTATAATTGAATTAGAAGAGAAGAAATGTGGATTTGTGCTTAACAAAGAAAAACTATTTTTCTCTATTCAATGAATAATTATGTAATAAATATTGTACATGTATATTTATATAATGATTGTATATGATGTTATAGACATGTGTTAGATGAATATGCGAAATTTTGATGATGAGCTATATATGCTAGAATTAAACAAGAAATTATGAAAGGAAGTGGCAAGAATAAAAATATAGGTTATGGAGCAGAGAGCTTTCAGCTCTTGTTTAACCTAACAAATGAATGAATTAAATTATAAAATTTGGCATGCAAGAAATAAACATACTAAGCTTTAAATGTATAGGTAGTACACCTGTAATGGATGTATACATTAAGAGAAATAAATTTTCAAATTTGAGGTTCAGAAACTGGAATTTCCATAAATTACCATATGAACAGTAATATTCATCGCATGAACTTTATTAATTAGTCCAGTAAAATTCTATATTTATATTTGTTTCTTAAAGAGCATTGAAATTTTTTTAAATAGACACTTGAATCATCTACATACATTTTTTTATAATTAATTATGATTTTTAAAAGTTAGACTGTCAAATTTGGAAAATGAACAATGAACAATACCTGAGGACCAATTTGCAAATTTTTAAATTTTGGGCGTATGCAAAGCTTCCACATCTAATCACTTCTGAGCTAATACTCTGAGAGATAAAAATAAGGATGATTCAAATCCTCCCTTTATCAATTGTTTTATGAGGCTCTTAAGGGTTAAAAGTTAGGTTAGCTCAAAAGAATGGGTTTAAAATTGGATCGGGTTGCAACTAGGCCCAAAATTGCGAATCAACATTTTACATCCATTCACCATGACTAAAAAAATTAGTCCCTAAAAAAATTATGGTTCTTTGAAGATTGGTCTCTTTAGTTCTTAGTTGTTATTTTTTTACTTCTTTTGGCCTTCTTTGGTATTTCTTTTGATCCTCAAAATTCTTTCAATTTTCCTACAATTCAAATAAAATAAATGAAGCATAAAACACCCTCAAAAGAAAATATAAAATATTGACCAAAATACCCTATTTTATGCACTTTTCTAAACCAAGGACCATGAGCGCAAAATATGCCTAAATAATCCAATATATGACCAAATATTCAACCAAATGGCATGAAATAATTGATCAGAAATGAGTCACATCAAGGTGGATTCAATAGAGCTTGATCAATGCAAACCTACTTAGTCGACAAAGGGGAGTTCTCTAAACTCTTCACCTCTTCCTTAACCAATCCCTTCTATTGTTCAACCTCAAAAATTGGAATTGATTATGTTGATCAATTGCCTATGACTGTATCTAGTTCTTTATCCCATGATGAAAAGTCTAGGTTGTTAGATTGATTAGTAGGAATAAGAAAAATATTGGATGGACTTTACTTGACATTCTAGGGATTGATTCTACTGTTTGTACCTATAGGATACCACTCATTGAAGATGTGAAATCTGTTAAACAAAACCAGAGGAGACTCAATGTCGTATCCTTATTTTTAACCTCAATTATACTTAGTTAGAAGTTATTTGAACCAATTATGTGACCTTTTGCTTTAGAAACATGCATTTTCAAAAGATTGCTTCTCATGTACTGTTCATAGTTACTGTTCATTTGGTAATCTAGAACATGTACCTAATTTTGGAAATTCATAATTAATTGTAAAAAAATCAAAATAGGGTGATTCCAATTTATAATGAAAGCTCTTTCATTTAAATTTACTAAAAAAAATATAAAACTGAGGTTTCATTGTCCCAATAAAATCAGTTTATTCGTTAAAAAAATACTATTCATTTGGTAAATCTGGAAGTTCTAGTTTCTTTGCCTCAAGTTCAAAAATTTATTTCTCTTTAGTTTCTTGTCCAAATGAACAGTGTTACCTATGGATTTAAAGATCCAGACGTGTTCTTTAAGGCCATAAAATTTATAAAAAAAACTCGTTCATTTGCTATATTAAATTAATGTCAGAACATCACTGCCTCCAGTTGCTCACTTTATCTCAATTATAGATTTTATCTTCAACTTAGAAAAATCATAGTAAATCAAATACTTAACCAATTGAGGCATTCTTGGTGTCCATTTAAATCTCTATATCTTAGCTATTACCATTCTAAATTTCAAGTTCAAAATCATTGGTTAAGGCATCATAAATATTGTCACAAAGCCACAGCCTCAGAATACAACTACATGATCATACACTATGCATCCCATCATATCCTTCCATAGTGTCAAATAAACAATATAACTTATTATACAAATTCAACCATCTATATTTACCCTTTTTTCTTGAGAAGTTCCAACACCTATAAGATGATTATGCATATAGAAAGAATGAGATTTCATGGAAATCCTAATAGTATGTCATACAAACTATAATATCATGCATGATTAGTTAGATGTTTAATATGTTATCATGAGATGGGAGCTATTTCATAATAATACATAAGCAAACTCTAACATGCATATTGTCATGACATTAGTTGCAAGGAGTTGCAATCATTCATACTTCATCATCAACATGATGGCATAATCTCAAGCTCAACGAAACATCATAACTAACAAGCAAGCATACAATCAAGCAAACATGAAACTATAGTTAGGTATTCTTGCTACCCTTTTAGCTATCCTTGACAAATTCATCTTGAGATGATTTCCTTCCCTCACAAATATCAAAACCTAGCCATTACAAAGTAACATCAAGTTACAACTCAACTTGAATACAATTCTAAGACTAGGTTTTCACTACTATTATTTTTCCATTTTATGTTCCATACTTTCATCTTTCTAAAATAAATTCTCATGGTTCATTTCTACATAATTTTTCATGTAGAATCCAAACATAAAACCAGAATTTCCAAAATCAAAACACACCATGAGCTTCTGTATAGAACCAAAGTAAACCCTTATTTTTCCAAAAAATCACATTTTGATTCCAAAACTTCCAATACTTGTTCCCCTACTTTACAATTTTCCATTTTAAACCCATTGAAATCATTAAAATCACGAAATTCCAATACATGAACAGTGATTTGTATAGTAACAACCAAGAATACAAAATCTTAACTACATTCATACTTGAATTTCTAAGCTTATACCACTTGATTCTAGCTTATTTAAGCTTCCATAATATAAAAGTCATATTCTTATCACATATGGATAGCACTTACAGCAGCACCCTCAACGGAAATATGTTACAAAACCCCTTAAAACCAAGAGCTAACTTGCTAGATTAAAGTCCAAGAACAAGGGAGCTAGTTACCTTACTTGCTCCAAGTTGTGTGCTTCTTTCTTGCTTCAAATAAAATTTGGCCAGAGGTTCCCTAAGGTATCATGCATGCCAAATCAAGTCTGGTTTGGGGGGTATTTATAGAAAATCTTAGGTAAAAATGGAAGGCCAAGATTAGTTTAGTTACTATTTGATCTAATGGTCTATATTCCACCTTAACTCAAGCTTGCCCTAGAAGCCATAGATTGATGCCATGCATGACATCATTTAGGGCCATGTTTGGCTGAAAAAAGGTAAATATACTGATAGAAAAAATTTCAGTCCAATCCGGTACCGATCGGAGCAGTTTCACAAAAACCAGACTGTTTTATGTTCATAATTTTTATAATATTCCAGAATATATATTCTATCATAAAAACCAATGTCTAGGTTTTTTCTACTATTGACATTGTTAGACTGAGTATTTATCTGCCAACCATCCCTTGGAAAATGACCAAAATACCCTTGTTGTACTTTCTTGCACTATATTAACCCTAAGGGCATAATTGTCATTTTACACCTCTTTATACTGTATCAGGGTATATACTGGCTCTAACTAATAATCTTTATACTAGCTTGCACATTTTTAGCCTGTTCAGAATGAGAAAATGCCCTCCATCTATCTCTGGTATAATCTGGCTACACAAGGGCATTTTTCTTAATTTCATACTTTTCCTGTTACTCTGGATTTTGGCTCACTTAATTGTCTCACCACCTTATTGGGCCTCTTGGGACACCATTTAGGCCTTAGTATTGGTCCATTACCTTTATGGCACAAATCTCAAGAAATCTCTCTCGACCGTATTTATCGGATATTTTATTCAACTGTAAATTCCTGTAAGAATTCTACAGGATTCCTTTTCTAGCTCTGTCAATTTTATAAATTCTTATATTAAATATAGAAATTTACTGTAAAGTTTCATATGATTCTGAGGTTTAAAAAATACTATAATAATTATTTCTGACTTCAGAAATTTATATCAATTAATCGGGACATCAAATCAAAATTCTGTGTTGCGTTAAACTAATTAGAATAATTTTGTCTATCTACTGGTAAATTTTGGGACTAATCTGATTCTGGGCATTTTTTAGCCTTTTTTAGTTCAACTTTCTTATAATTATATTTTTGTCCCTGAACTTTTGCTTAATTAATTTAGATCCCTAAACTTTTGATAATTACCACTTTTAGCCTAACTTTTGTTTCTACTTTCACTTTTAGCCTCCAACCTTTTCTAATTTTTATTTAGGTCTCTGAACTTTTCTTAGTTAATAATCCCTCTCTTTCCTTCCTCAATCTAATACAGTTTATTCCAAGAATCTCACATCTATTACATATAAACTATACATATACATCATATAAGAAAATTGGGGATATGACACTCAACCCGTTGATTAAGGAAGTGGTTAAGAAGGAGATCATTCAATTACTTAGTGCTGGTATCATCTACCTTATCTCTGATAGTGAATGAGTTAGTATGGTTCAAGTAGTCCCTAAGAAAAGTCTGCTCACTGTTGTGAAGAATGAGAAAGATGATTTAATCCCCACTAGGGTACATAATTCATGGAGGGTTTGTATAGATTACAAGACGCTCAATAAAGCTACTATGAAAGACTATTTTTGCCTTCCCTTTATTGATAAGATGTTGGAAAGGTTAGCGAGTAGGTCACATTACTATTTCTTAGATGGTTAATTAGGATACTTTCATATCCCCATATATCCTGAAGACTAACACAAGACCACGTTTACTTGTCCTTTTGGTATTATGCATATAGGAGTGTGCCTTTTGGTCTTTATAATACACCTAACAAATTTCAACGATGCATGAAGTCTATCTTCTCTAACTTTCTTTATCATTGCATGGATGTTTTCATGAATGATTTCACTGTTTATTCTGATTCTTTTGATGCTTTCTTAGATGGTCTTGATAAAGTGCTTTCTATATGCATTGAAACTAAACTTGTGCATAATTATGATAAATGTCACTTTATGGTTGATCATGGCATTTTTCTTGGACATTTGATTTCTAAACATGGTATTCAAGTAGATGAGGCTAAGAGAGAAGTTATCCCCTCTTTCCCCTACCCCTCTATAGGAGATTTTTGTAGGGATATAGTAAAATTTCTTTTTCTTTGTCTAAGTTGCTTTAGAAAAATGTTGAATTTGTGTTCAATTATGAGTGCAAAGCATGCTTTGAATGTTTTGAAACAAATATTGGTTTCTCCTCCTATATTGATTCTCCCAACTAGGAACTTCCTTTTGAGTTGTCTTGTAATGCATCCAGTTCTGCTGTAGGGGTAATGTTAGGCAAAAGAGATGGAAAGATCTCAAAGGTTATAGTTTATGCTTCCAAAACATTGGATCCAACACAAGTCAACTACACAACTATTAGACTAATATTTTGATGATAAAAACTAGTTAGAATTTGATGTTGTCTTTAACATAGCTTATTTTTTTATAAACTTATCAAAAGAATGTTTATTGATAAGCTATTTGATAAATGAGAATAAGATTTAGTTTGTGAAGTCATTTTCTAAAAGGTATTTATCGATAAGTACTTTGATAAATAAGAGGTTTTGTTTTTTAAACTAACTTCTAAATATTATTTAATGAAAGATTGATCAATAAGGTAAGTTATGGATAAGCTTATCGATAAATGGACTATATTGTGAAAACCTTTTGTGAGCAAAATAATGCAGATCCTTTGAAAGTCAAGTTCATATATATACTTTCCATCTTGAAAAAGTTTTGAAAACCTTGATTTAAAACCTTGCCGAAGCATTTTTCAGATTAGAAGTGAAGTACTAAAAGAAATTTCCATTCAATTTTTTCACTTTAAGAAAATGCTTAAAGTCCATACTGCACTAAAATTCAAGATCTTATCAAAGCCTTATTCAATAAGACCACTTATCAAAGAGCACATTGATAAGTTCTCTTCCCTGGTGTTTGAAAGAACAAAGCATTAATCAAAGAACTTTTTGAAAAGGTTTCTTTTCAATAAAACCTGAATGCATGCCTTCGTCACTATAGATTCATTTTTCGAAGAACATTTCGATAAGGCTAGTTTTTAAAGTATTATTTAATAAGAGTAGATTTAGTTTTAAACACATATTCTTTGGACATGTATTAAAGCTCTTTTCAAAAAGAGTACTTTTTAAAAAGAACACTTCGATAAATCTACCTATTTTCAAAAAGCTTTGAAAATAATTTGCAAACTAGACCTTGCTATTTCAATCTAAAGCTTTGGAAACTAATTAATCTTTGTATAAACACTTATTATATCAATTATACAATGCATTACAAGATCATTTGCAGGAAAAATGGGGATCAACACCAAAAATCTCCAAAAAGTAAGTTTGTGCCAGAAGAGCATTTAATGCATTAAATTGTTCCCTTCAATGACTTTATTCTTTCAACGGCTACTTCAATAAGTTTTATGGCTACTCAACAAAGTAATTTTTAGACTCAATTATAAAAGAAGTCACAGTAAATACAACAAAGGAGAATGATTAATGAACATATTATTGAGCATTGATTATTAACTTCTGCATTTATTTCTCATACTCATACTATGTTCTACTTTATTTTTCATATTTTTAGCATATCATCCTTCATCTTCAATGTTTAACACTATCACTCTACTTGAGAGAGAAGCTTAGAAATCTTTTATCATTTTATCTGAGATACTCAAGAGAGTGGGTTTCTTAAGTTAGTATATTGTAACCTTATGGGAAGGAAGGGGAAGTAAGAGAGGTTATCTGTTATTTATATACTGAGGTACTAAGAGCCCTTTGAATATTTGAGAATATTTAAATACTCATAGGAACTATGAGGACTGGACGTAAGCCAAGTGGTTGGGCTAAACTAATATAAACTCAATGTGCATAATCTTTTTTATCTACTTCCTTTCTCTTCATTGATGTCCTTCCTAACTCAATCTCTAATTTTCGTTGTAAGTTTAAAATTTTTAATATAACCCAATCCACCCCTTTCTTGGGTAAAATTGTCATTCTAGCAACAACCACTGAAAATGAGTTGTTTGTAGTTGTGTATGCCTTGGATAAATTTAGACCATTTCTACTTAACTCTAAGGTTGTTTTGCATAGATCATGCAACTGTAAGATATCTATTCAAGAAGACACAATCCAAGCCATGATTGATTTGATGGACTCTCCTAATGCAAGAATTTAACATTGAGATCAAGGATAAAGCTAGAGTAAAGAATCATGTGGCATATCATTTGTTGACTTCTTCCTAACACAAGGGTAGTAGATCACTTTTCTATTACTTGTGATCATTTTCCTGATATGTATTTGTGTTGTTGATATAACCCAACCTTGGTATGCTGACTTGTTTAATTATAAAGCTCTTGATCTAATTCCACATCGTATGTCTTCTTATCAGGTACAAAATCTTAAAATCAAAGCCAATCATTACATGTGGGATTCCCTGTACCTATAGAAGAGATGCTTTGATCAAGATATAAGTAAATACATATCTAAGCAAGAAGACCGATCTGTGCCAGAGGCTTGCCATACCATGGTTTGTGGGGGGTCACTTTGGGCGATCTATGCCATATATAAGGATATCAGCATATTAGAAGCTTATTTTTATTGGCCAACCCTCTTTAAGGATGCTTTTGATTATTGTAAGGCATGTGATAAATGCCAAAGATTTAGGGGCTTAAGAAAAAGACATGAGATGCCCCACAACATTCTATCCTCTTCTATGAGATTTTTTTATATTTACGATATAGATTTTATGGGGCCTTTTCCATCTTCTTTTAGTTACAATTACATCATTACCCTTTCCTACAGGGGTAGTTAGGGCTGAAAGAAGAAAGAAAGAAGCTGAGATGTTTAAAGAAGTATATGATATCTTCAAAAAGGTGTAGATCAATGTTCCACTAGTTGACCTAATTGCACAAGTTCCTAAGCACGCAAAGTTCTTGAAGGAATTGTTTAGCACAAGAGAAGGCTTAAGTGAAATATGCATTTTAGTCCTCGGGTTACTATTCAATAAATAAGAAATAAACTCAGTTATGAAAAGCTGATTTGTAAAAGGCATTTTTTGAAGTCTTCTTCGATAAGGATACTTATCGATAAAGACTCCGATAAACTGAACTTAAACTTAGTTTATGAAAGTTTGAGTCACTATTTAAAAAATAAATTTTTTTAAGACTTATTCTATAAGGGTACTTATCAATAAAGACTTTGATATATATGATATAGACTCAGTTTATGAAATTAGTCTCTAGAAAAGGGTTTATCGAAGAATTGATCGATAAAAATATTTATCAATAAAAGATTTTGATAAATGAAGTCAGTTTCTCATAGAATATCTATTTCTCAAAATGACTTTTTTGAAGCACTTATCGATAAATCGATAAAAGTATTTATCGATAAGATATTTGATAAATGTAGATATTTTGATGTGAAAATATTTTAAGCTTCATTTATCAAACTATTAAATGATAAGGACATTTATTGATAATTTATTCGGTAAATAAAGACAATTTCAGTTTATAAATAGCATTGAAGCACTGATATGTTAAATGATTTTGCTGATGATTTATGTCTGTTAATGATGTTGTTTTGATTGAATTATATACTTCTCAAATAAATTTATAATATCAAGCATATATGAGATAATATTAAACATAGAAGAAAGGAAAAGTCTGAAAGTTTGATTTATCGTTCGAGGCATTTATTGTGAGTTACTCAATAAGCCTATTTATCGAAAAATACTTCGATGAATTGGTGATGCGACATAGCAAGATAACTTTCAACTTCCAATGATCCTTTGCATATTCCAACTTGACCAATCACAAGTGCAAGAGCTAAAAGAATTAAGGAGGCATTGAATGGGCTAGTACAAGAGGCATTGACAAATCAAATGGTAATTGGTGCAAATCATATTAAAAATACTAAGGATATCATTAGTTTCATTTGTGCTGAAAATAGAGCTGCTGAACCTATTTTAGGCTTGGAGACATCAATTTAAAGGCCTTGGACTAACTAGTACACATTGAAAAACTCATTTGGGCCTAAATAATCACTTTTTGTGTTTAAAATGCTAATTTTATTTTTATTATTGTATTTGTACGAAAATTAGTAATTAGTTGACAGATTTTACTTTTGGGTTCTCAAGTTACTGGAATTAAATCCTTGTTATTTTATTTAAGTTAGTATTTACTATTTTGAGTCCCTAGGCTGCATTCAATAAACAGTAAATTAGTATTTACTATTTTTATATCAGATTTGAAATGTATCCTTTAAAATAAATTGTATGACTCATTTTATAATTAGATTGGATTTTTGAATGAAAAGTTGCATTTATATACTTTGTCTCTTGAGAGTGGGTTCTCTCTAGGGTTCTTTATAAAACTAACAAACTTATCAAGACTTAATCAACCTTGTGGCATCTTCCAACACTTTGGGTCCTTGTTCTTCTATGTTCAAGGATTCAAGTGGATCACCAGACCTTTGTTTAATGTTCTTGGGGAGCATATATTCAAATTAGTTGTGGATTCATGGGGCTTTTCCTTGTGAGTTTGTACCAATTGGCTATTGTGAAAAGTTTTTAAAATGCTGATAAATCTAAAGGACTATGTTATAAAAAGATTTTTTTTGAAGAGCTATTCGATAAGGCTAGTTATCAAAGTCCTTTTCGATAAGAACTAAAACTGTTTTAGTACAATACGTTTGAAATTTATCGAAGTTATTTTCTATAAGGCATCTTTTTGAAAAACACTTCCATAAATTTAATTGATTTTTCAAACCAGACTTTGACAGACTTTGATGTTTTAATCTAAATCAACACAAATTCACTGTTAGATGCTTAACCTCTTTGTATATATCTTATGCAACATCTTTCAAGATCATTTTCAGATGAAGAAGTTTCATCAAAAAGTAAAATCTGTCAAAACATATTAAATGCCATTACTGTCGCAACCAAAAACTTTATTTCTTCAACTGTAACATTCAATGTGTCTAATGGATTTATGAAGAGCTCAAGTATAAAAGAAAGTGAAGTTAATGTCAGAGTTAAGAAGCTCACCAACCATGATCAAAGTATATTTATTCAAGCTTTTATTATTGCTTTCATTATCCTCTATTTTACCCTGTTTCACATTCTATGAACAAAGGAATTTTCTTGTGATAAAAATTATGAGATATTATGTATTTTAATGTTTAGCATAATCACTCTAGCAAAGAGAGTTATGTGTTTTCATTTATTCTCTAAGATACTGAAGAGTGGGACTCTTGAGTAGGATTGTCACCTTATGAGTAGTAAGAGTGAGTGAGAGAGGAAATCTCATATTGATGTTCTAAGGTGCCAATAGCCCATATAATCTTAGAAGACTAGTGATATACTCAAAAGGATTATGAGGACTGGACTAAGCCAAATGGTTGGGTTGAACTAGTATAAACCTACTGTGCAATCATCTTCCTTAAGCTTCTTTCAGTGAAATTGTTCTTTACTCAATCTCTTTGATTTCATTTAAGTTTTAATTTTTTGATATCACCCAATTCATCTCCTGTTGGGTGAAACTGCCAGAACTAATATTTGGTATCATAACACGTCTCTTGAAAATATACTTAATAGTTTCAAGAGAAGATATATGTTAGGAAGCTGGTGCGAACCCACAAGAGAAAATCCCATGAACCCACAACTAATCTGAATATACATACCTCAAGAACGCTAAACAGAGGTCTAGTAATCCACTTGAACCCTTGAACATAGAAGAACAAGGACCCAAAGTATTGAAAGATGACACAAGATTGATTAGTCCTTGATAATTCTATTCGTTCTATGAAGAATGTTATAGATAATCCACTCTCAAGAAACAAAGTGCATAAATGCAACATTCAATCAACAATCCAATCTGAATTCAAAATTAGTCATACAATATATTTTAAGAGATACATTTTAAATCTTATCTAAAAAGCATTAAATGCAATATAGGGACTTAAAATATAAATACTAACTTAAATAAAATAACAACGATAAGATTCAAGTAACTTAGGAGCCTAAAGTCAAATTTGTCAACTAATTAATAATTTTTGTACAAATACAATAATAAAAATAGAATCTACATTTTAAGCTCAAAAAGTGATTATTTAGGCCTAAATGAGTTTTTCCATGTGTACTACTTGGTTCAAGGCCTTTAAATTGATGTTTGTAAACCTAAAATAGGTTCAGTAGCTTTATTTTTAGCACAAATGAAATTCATGACATCCTAATAATTTTTAATCTAATTTGTTGCTCCAATTGCCTTTTGCTTTGTCAATACCTCTTGCACTAGCCCATTCAATTCCTCCTTAATTTTTTTAGCTCTTTTGATTGGTCCAGTTGGAATATGCAAATGTTTCTTGGAAGTTGAAGAGTCATCTTGCTATAACTGTCATTTTAATTATCAAACAATAAACTAAGTTAACCTATAGTAAAGTGAAGCTAACCTAGGTTGATTCAGCCTAAGTGGATGCTAAAGTACCTAACTAATCCATTGAGTCACAATTTAACAAGTTAATGTAATGATCTATGAGATGAGGTGTTTGAATAACTTTTGAATATAAATCCTATGCTACTATTATGATTTTAAGTGTTAATGATGATGATATGAATCAATGACAAGTGTGTTCCCTTGGATATTACCTTACCTTCATTATCTACAGAATATGAGAAGTTAATTAGTTGAATTAAAATGTGTTAGCCAACAACTCGCTAGTTAAATCTCCATCAAAGCTATAACTCATAGAAATTCAATAGATAAATAAGAACCATTCAACTCAAGAGGTAGAAGAAGATGAATTAAATAGATACAATTGTACTTAGCTATAGAATTGCTCTAATTAACCACATCTATGTCCAACTAGTTCAAGGATGAGAATCAATCAAAACTCAATTCCAAATAATCAGGAAATCAAACTCGGTTCCCTAATGATATTCATTATCTACTAACTTTAGTTGAATCAATAAAACTAGAATTAACTATATCAACTCGATATAATTAGATTTGAAATTAAATATACAATTGAACTCCCTATTTCATATCAAGGACTCTGATTCAGCATTATCTCCAAGAGAGCACAATGGATCTAGCATTCCATTGCTGTTAAGAACTCAACAGTAGTAGCAAGACTATCAGCAACCATGGTAAATGTAGAAGATAGAAGATGAAAAAAAAGATGAAATATTCCTATATTTCTCCTACCCATAATAGAGCAAGAGTACAGATGAAGAGAGAGAATAGAGATGGAGAGAAAAGTCATATATGGATAGAGTTGTGTGACAGAGTGAGAGTTAGAAGAAATGCATGGGGGATTAGGTGGAGAGGGAATGAGTGAGCTGTGATGAATGTGTGAAATGTGTGTGGGAAAATCAACTCTGGTCTCTCTTAATCCCCACAGCACGTGCCCAATCTGTTCTCACATAATTCCTTCTCAAGCGTGTGCAGCTCCGCAACAGAAAATGGAATTCTGTTCTCCCTATAGCTGTCAGCATGTGCATCAATCTCTGTTGTTCCCCTTTCTCCTTCCAGCTATCACTATTTTCCACCTTATTTGTTGGTTAGTTACAGTATTAGCCTGTGATGGAAATTTAAAAGAAATATATTATTTATCCAATTAATCACTAAAATCACATCAATTAATTACCAAATATTCTAATTTTATTTTATTTATTAATTTCTCAACATACTAGTAAATGGGGACAAAATTAATAATAAAACTCTCTTTAAACACACTAAAATCAATATAAAAATAAGAGTTTATTAATTTTTCCACACTTAGCTTTTGCACTATACGTAAAATTATTAATCAAAATTAAAATTCAAATACATATGTTCAGCAAAATTGGCAAAGCAAATTCAGCATAAGCACTTGCAATCATCAATCTTTCCCTTCAATTAGCAACAATCCATATGAATCTAACTCATGTAATTAAATCATAGTAACCAACTAGGTTGAGATTTTATCACAAAGTATAGTGTTATGCTCACTCTCTTATCAAGGTAATTTTCACTCAACCATCTAGCTCATAGGTTTGTAACCATCCTACATCTCCACTACTAAATGCCACAAGGATTGATTTTTAAAGGGTCTTTATTAGGTTGTAATGTTAGAAAGTCTAAATTATAAATGGAAATAAGTGTCAATGATTAATAAAATATTGCACATGATTTTCCCTTCTTCAAGTTGTTCCTAATTTGATAACAATTCTAATTGTGCAACTGCAAAAAATAACAAGTCACAAACTAACTTTCTTTCATACAAGTTAAACATCACATCTTGTCATTTGGTCTATCTCTTCTTTTTCCTTTCAACTATTGAGCCAGATAACAAATACATTGAGGTTCATACATTCAACAAGCGGGTGCAACTTAACAATTATTTCACAATTCAAGAATTATTACAGTAACAACTTTCTTGTATAGCATTCATTAATCAAGGATGGAATTTTCAAAGAAAATGAAGGTCTCAAAAGGTTTAAGCAAATGATTTAATATTTATGATGGCTACTATTTTGTCAAAAGGGTTTTGAAAGAAATGCCCTTATCATATTCATAATTTCAAGAATCTAATGTGGTTTTGAATCAAGGATTAAGACAAGTTATGTGAAGTTACCAAAGTAGTTGTGTCACACAATATAAAGGAGTATATGTTAGAGCCTCAAAATCCTACCATCTGGCTTCCTTATCCTAATTAACTCACCATGACTAGATTGCATGAATATTAAACAAAATACATGATACTAATAATTATACTACACAATTTCCAGTAATCAATCAATGAAACAAGCAACTCATACTTCATCAAGTTTGCCAATATTCAAAAGTATATGTTCAATGTTCAATTTAATTCTATAATAGTAAATTCCAAAGACCAAGCAACAATCAAAATGAAATAGAAGAATTTTTCAATAGAAGATCAATTCTAGTCATGACAAAAAGGACATCAAGTTGCGACTGTTTTACATAGAGAATAAATTTTTAGAAAATAAGGAATATTAGTCGCAACAAAAATGGACAATGGTCGCAACTCATAATCACATAGAACAAAATTTTTAAACGCACATGCTCTGGTCGTGACACAAATGTCAATCTAGTCACGACCAAAATTCACAGAGTTATCGTCATGACAAAGATAAACACATATCCCAACTACACACATAGTAGGTAAACTTTAGAAAATAAGAACTCCTGGTCATGACAAAAATAGGCAATAGTCGTGACTAATTTTCACATAGAAAAAGCTTGACATATTCTCACACATTAGTCGAGACAAGAACAACATAAGGTCATAACCAGAAGGCATAGAATCACATCAATTATCTTATTTCCATTCACCTATCTCACATACTAAAGTTCATCATGCCCCCACACTTATTTTTTACATTGTTCTTAATGTGAAGAACTAATGAAACACATGTAAAGGTAACACTAATGAGGACAAAACTGAATCATAATCTAAGATGAATTCATGAGAGTTTTTATCTACCCCTACTGACTTGCTCTCCTTTTCACACTTAATCAACAAATAACAGCTCAAGTATATAATAAAAACTGAGTTAAACAAACTATTATAAATGGGGAAACAAGAAAGGAGCCAACCTAAATATTATGGGGTTCTCTTTGTACAACTTCAATAAATGGCCTTGGACATGAAATGCTGTATCATCTGACTTTAGTTAGCACATTAACTTGGTTATCGCATATCTTTCATAGTATAGGTAGTTCCCATACGTAATATTTTGTCTCATGCTTAATCTTTTGACCCGTTCAATCTTTTTGCTCTGCATCTTCATGATCCTTTTGATGCTGATCCTTGTCTGATTTTTTTTACTTTCAATTATGGAACTAGCAGCTTCATTTATTCCAGCTGGTTGTGCAACATCCTTCAATCCAATTTGTTCATTTTTCTGCTACAACATCCTCCTCTGTTTACTGCTTTCTAATTTTGGAATGAATAAAGGTTTTTCTTTAATCAACTCGAGTTCTAGCTCTATTCTGCTGCTCATTTTCTCCATCATTCCTCTTATCATCATCAAAATTTGATTTCCCACTATGTTTCCACTTCTTAAGCTTATAGCATTCACAAATTTAGGGTTAACAACTTTATTTGAAGGTAGATTTCCACCAATCCTTGTCTAAAAATAACACTAACTGAATTAGCTAACTGTGATACATTAATTCATGTTTGCAGCTTTTGTTTCCTACTGTTCTATTTTACTCTCCAAGGCAACAAACTTAGAATCTGTCATTGCTAGTTTGCTCTCCATAATAGATCTCAAGTCCTTAAAATTAGATTTAAAGTGTTTGTTCATGGAGTTTATATTTGAGTTCATCACATTAATGCTCTTAATTATCTCAGATATACCATCATCCTTTGTAGTAGCAAGTACTTCTATAACTCTAGTAGATTCAACCACTTGTCTATCATTGTTGAATCTATTTTTCCCAAAATCCTATATGCACCTCTATCTCTCTATTTGAAATTAGGATTATCTCTCTATCATTCATTATATGTGTTAGAGTATAGATTTCTTTATAGATACCAGTTTTGTTTGTCTTGATAGATGGCTGATACATCCTCATAGTGTGTAGGATAGTTGTCACTGGTATGTATTAGAGAAGAATAAAGCTGACAACTAGGAGCAACTAGAACTTGAGAGTATGGGTTTGAGCATGTGAATTATTGAGCAGCTAACTTATTAATCTGAGCATTCATAGCAGCAACTTGAGAAGACAGATTATTATAATTTTGAGAAGATCTTATAGAAACCTCATGAACTTGTCTAGCATCATAGCCCCATACTGCTGGTCATTGTTTACTATCTTCTCAATCAAATTCCATACCTCCTCAGGAGTTAAATTAGTAATGGAACCCTCAGCAGCTATATATAAATTAGTTTTGTCTATAATGCACAATCTTGAGTGAAAATACTGTACCAAATGCTCACTTAGAATCTGGTGGTAGGGACATCTAGCTAGCAGCTCATGAAACCTTCCCCAAAACTCACAAAAAGACTCTTGAGCAAACTATTTGATAGCAAAAATCTCCTTTCTCAATAGTCTTGGATGTAGGGAAGTATCTCTCTAAAAAAGTATTTCTAAGTTGTACCGTGAGTCCAAGGCATGAGGTGTATGATGTGGTAGTATATAAAACTATTCCTTTGCCTTCAAGTGTAAAATGGAATACTTGTCTCTGCACAGCATCCATATCAGCGTCTATAGGTTTCATGGATGAGCAAACCCACTGGATAGTCTTTAAATACTTGAAAGGATCCTCACCTACCAATCTATAAAACTTTGGTAAGTTAATAAAGGACCTTTCAACTCAAAATTAACATTTAAAGTAGGAAAAGTGCAAAAAGGATCATAGTTTGTATTAGAACAAGTGAGTTTTCTTATGCTCCTATGTGCCCTTCTATTATTCATGTTATTCTCTTAGTGTTCCTTATTTTGATGATTCTGATTATGAGTATGAGCTTCACCCTCATTAATTGCTCTATGACAAAATGATTATCTAAGATATCACCAAATGCATAATTAGTCTCAACTGAAATAAATTTACCAGAAGAACTAGGCTCAATAGTTGATGCAGCACTAGCGTGATTTATGATTTTAGCTTTCTTAATTTGCCTAAATTTTATTTATTTCTTTGTCCAAAGGAAAGAATTTAGAGCTTCTGGTAATCCAAATTATACTCAACAATTATGCAGGATAAAAGTACATAAAAAATGCCACAATTTCAAAAATGACCAGTGTATTCCCTTGAAGATTACTTTACCTTCATTATCTATAGAATATGAAGAGTTAATTAGTTAAATTATAATGTATTAGCCAACAACTTGCTAGCTAAATCTCTATCAAAGCTACAACTCGCAGACATTGAATAGAGAAATATGAATAATTCAATTCGAGATAGAAGAAGATGAATTAAATAGATATAATTGTACTTTGCTATAGAATTGCTCTAATTAACCATAGCCATATCCAACTAGTTCAAAGATGAGGATCAATCAAAACTCAATTAAATATAATCAGGAAATTTAACTTAGTTCCCTAATAATACTCCTCATGTACTAACTTTAATTGAATCAATAAAATCATAATTAACTATATCAACTTGATAAAATTATATCTGGAATTAAATACATAATTGAACTCCCTGTTTCATATCAAGGACTATGGTTTAGCATCATCTCTAAGAGAGCATAATGGATCTAGTCTTCCATTGCTATCAAGACCTCAATAGCAGCAGCAGGACTGGCAGCAACCATGGTGAATGGAGAATATAGAAGATGAAGATGAGATGTTCATTTGGTTCTCCTGCCCAGATAGAGTAAGGGTGCAGATGAAGAGAGAGAATGGAGGTGGAGAGAGGAGTCAGATATGGATGGAGTTGTGTGATGGGGTGTGAGTAAGAAAAAATGCATGGGAGATGGGGTGGAGACGGAATGAGTGAGCTATGATGAATGTGTGGAATGTGTGCATGGGAGAATCAACTCTTGCTCTCTTAATCCCCACAGCATGTGCCGAATCTGTTCTCACATAATTCCTTCTCAAGTGTGTGCAGTTCCCCAACAAAAAATGAATTTTTGTTCTCCCTCCAGCTATCAACATGCACATCAATCTTTGTTGTTCCCCTTTCTCTTTCCACTATCACTATTTTCCACATCATTTGTTGGTTGGTTACAACATTAGCCTGTGATGAAAATTTAAAAGAAAAATTATTTATCCAATTAATCACTAAAATTATATCAATTAAATCTCAACTATTTTAATTTAATTTTATTTGTTAATTGCCCAACATAATAGTAAATAGGGACAAGGACTTAATTAAAGCAACTTGGGAACCCAAAAGTTAAATAGCCACTAATTACTAATTTTTCCATAAATACAATAATAAAAATAGAATCTGTATTTTAAGCCCAAATGCATCTTCCTATGTGTACTACTTGGTACAAGTCCTCTATATTAATGTCTCCAAGCCTAAAATACGTTCAACTGCTCTATTTTCAGCACAAATGAAATTAATGATGTGCTCAGTATTTTTAATATGATATGTTGCTCAAATTGCCATTTGCTTTGTCAATGCCTTTTGCACTAGCCTATTCAATACTTAATTCTTTTAGCTCTTGGTCTATGTGTAACTAAACCTAGATGATCTTTTTATAGGTATGTCTCAAGGCACCAAAGGAAACTAAATGGTATATTGATAATGGATGCTCAAGACATATAACTGGAGATACTGACAAGTTTTTCATGCTTACACCTAAAGGAGAAAAAGTTAGTTTTAGAGGAAATCAGTCCAAAACGATTGCTAGAATCGATGAAATTGGAAGCAAAGATGGCATGATGATTGAAAATGTTTACAACTTGGATGGATTATGCCATAACTTGCTGAGTGTTAATCAAATTATGGACAAAGACATTAGGTGATCTTCAATTCAAAAGAATGCATAATTATAAGTAAGAAAGACTTGTCACTCAACAATGATATATTAAAGGCAAAACTCAAAGTACTAAGGGATGATAACTGTTATATTATATCTATTAATTCAAATCCATCTAAAAATTGTTTTGTGGGCAAAACTGATGAAAGTTAGCTTTGGCACAAAAGATTATCTCATGTCAATATGAGTCAAGTTTCAAAATTGATTACAAAATATTTAGTTTGAAAATGATGTTGTTTGTGATGCTTGCCAAAAAGTGAAACAAACAAAGTCTTCTTTCAAATCAAAGAAGATAATCTCAATTGAAAGACCACTACAAATGCTTCATATGGTTTTGGTGGAAACTTGTATAATCTTGTGATAGTAGATGACTATTCTAGATTTAGACTTTGTTTCTTTCTTCTAAAGAAGAAACAAATGAAGTATTCATTGTATTTGCCAAAAAGGTCCAAAATGAGAAAGGTATCTTTATTTTGTTTATCAAGACTGATCATGGAGGAGAATTTGAGAACTATGAATTCATCAACTTCTATGAAGAGCATGGAATCAACCATAACTTCTCAGCTCCATATACACATAATAGAATGGAGTTGTAGAAAGAAGAACAGAGTCCTCATTAACATAACTAGAGCTATGATCAATGACAAAGGAATATTTGAAGTATTCTTGGTAGAGGCTATGAGTATTGCTTGTTACATCTCCAACAGAGCCTACATCATAAGCTTACATGCGAAAACACCCAACGAGCTATACAAAGGAAGAAAGTAAAGTATAGCTCATCTGAGGATCTTCGGAAGCAAATATTCCATCTACAACAATAATAAAGATAACTTGGGTAAATTTGATCCTAAATCTGATGAAGGTTTATTTCTAGTATATTCTAATCGACGTGAAGCTTATAGAGTTTTCAATTAAAGAACTTTTACAAATAGAAGATTCAGGACATTTTGTTTTTGCTGATGATGCTGAAATCATTCAAAACTTCAAAACTTGAGTCTTAACAAAAATCATGCATCAAGTCTTGAAAAACCCATGAAACAATTTCTCAAGAAGATGACAGTCAACCTAAATCCTGGAATCATATTAAGGATCATCCTTTAGACCAGGTTATTGGTGAAGTCAATTAAAGTATAAAAACCAAGAGACAAGTGTTTAATAAAGTACAGTTTGTAACATTCATTTTAAACATTAAACCCACCAATGTTGATGAAGTTCTATTAAATACATTATGGATAGAAGCTATGCAGGAAGAGCTGAAGCAATTTTAATGTAATCAAGTTGGGGACTTAGTACCTAGGCCTATTGATTATCCAGTTATAGGCACTAAATAGGTATTCAAGAATAATCTTGATGAATCTGCAGTCATAAGAAAAAAAGCTAGATTAGTCGCAAAAGGCTATAATTATGAAAAAGGAATTGATTATGAGGAAATGTATGCTCCAGTGGCTAGATTGGAAGATATACGAGTACTCTAAGCCTTTGCATGAATAAAAGATTTTAAACTTTATCAAATGGATATTAAAAGTGTTTTTCTAAATATATTTATTATGGATAAAATTTACATTGAACAACCACTGGTTTCAAAAGTTTTAAACGTCCTAATCATATTTATAAATTTAAAAGTGCTTTATATGGTCTGAAGTAAGCTCCAAGAGCTTTGTATGAACGACTCAGTAGTTTTCTTGTAAAGAGAAGTTTAGAAAGAGGAAAAGTAGATACAATACTTTTCATTAAAAGAGATAAGCAAGATTTGTTAGTAGTTTAAATTTATTTTGTTGATATAATTTTTGGTGCTATTAATGAAGATCTTTGACAAGATGATGTAGGGAGAATTTGAAATGTTGATGATGGTTGAACTCAACTTCTTTCTCGGATTGCAAATCAAATAGAAGAATGATATATTCCACTCATAGACAAAATATCTAAAGGAACTCCCAAAGACATTTGAGATGGATCAAGCCAAAACTATGGCAACGCTAATGACTTCAACCAATCAATTGTATATAGATGAGAAGGAAAAGACTTTGACATCAAAATATATTCAGCCATGATTGGGTCTATGCTATATTTGATAGCAAGTAGACCAAACATTCAGTACAGTGTAGGCATGTGTTCAAGATATCAAGCCACACCTAAGGAATCTCATTCTAAAATTGTGAAAAGGATATTCAGATATCTTTCTAGAACTATTAAACTAGGAGGTGGAGAATTTATAGTCTCCTACTCATATTCATATCACTCTAGTTACAAAATTGATAGGAAGAGTACTAGTGGACAATGTCAATTTCTTGATGATTGTCTCATTTCTTAGTTCAATAAGAAACAATACACTATTGCAATATCTCCAACTAAAGCTGCATATGTAGCTATGGAAAGTTATTGTGCACAAGTATTGTGGTTAAAGAAAGTAGCAGCTACAAGACTTAGGTATTCAATTCAAGGAAATACCTATTCTCTGTGATAATATGAGCATTATCAACCTATCAAACAATATGGTACTCCACTCAAGAACCAAGCACATTGTTGACATAAGGCATCATTTTATGAGAGACCATGTCAAAAGAAAGATATCAATATGGAGTTCATTCCAACTCATTTACAACTAGCTTACATTTTCATGAAGCGTCTAGCAAAGGAGCAATTCAATTACATCGAAGAGAATTGGGAATGGTGAATTGAGCTGTAAAAGTTTCTAAATCTAAGTCTCTATTTTGATTCATGTTTCATGTTATGATGATTAACTAACTTAAGCATAGGCGTATTTAGAATTTTGTTTTGCAAGAAAGTTACTAATAATTGATCGATAAATACTTCAATAAGAGGGTTATTCAAAGAAAACTTCCATAAATGGAAGAATGAACTCATGAAAGAAGTCAGAAATTTATCAAAGAAGTTATCGATAAAGGGTCTTATTGATAAGACCTTTGAAAAATAAAGAAACTTCTTCAATTAGTTGATTGATAAGATTTATCAAACCACTTATTGGTAAATCCTCTTATCGATAAAGGCTTCGATAAATAAGAGGTAAAAGTAAAGTTTATGACTTTTCATCTTTTTTGATAAATAGAGTTTTATCGAAAAGCTTTTGGATAAGAACACTTATCGAAAAGATTTCAATAAATAGATTGAGTTAGTAAAGTTATTTGTGGTGTCAAGTACAGACTTTTATCTAACAACTCTTCGAAAAGGGCACTTATCTAAAAGTCTTTCGATGCATGCACTTACTTGGTAAAGTTATTTTTTACCGTTATATTGATATTTATCGATAAACACTTCAAATTTATTGAAGTGCTTATCGATAAATCATCAGTTATAAAAGCAAAATTTGACCGTTACTATGTCATTTCATTGAAAGCCTCTACGAAAAATCTTCAACTTCTCTGTAATCAAAACTCCATAATCATTTTCCAATCTTCAATCAACCTCTTTAAACCTCCCAAATCTTCCTCCCCAATATCTCAAACCTCTTATTCACCATAAATCTCTTATCTCACACCTACATTGCTCTGTTCTCATAACTGTTCATGGAAAAATGGCAAGAACAAAGAACACTGGTGAAGATCACGATAGCAGCAAGTTGAAGAATTCTGTAACTCCCTCAAAGATAAAGTACATGCCAAAAGTAAGAAAAGATGGGTTACTCTAAAAGCCACAACACGATAGAGTATTGAGAAGGCACAATAAAGTACTAAGATTAGGCAAAGTGCTCGACAAGCTTCAAAGAGAAAGAGACACATTATGTCAACTGTGTCTGAAGAAATTGAGTCTGAGAACACACATTCAGATGACAATATCAACCAAGCAATCAACACATCCATCAACATAGGTATTTCTTCATAATCCAAATCATCTGTCCCTATTATTGCCTTTATTGCTACTATTTAGAGAAGAAAGCAAACTGCAAGGAAAGGAAGAGATGACTCCTCTCCAGGTACTCCTACTCCTACCCTTTATACCTCTATTCTTTTATACCTCCATTCATTCCTACCCCTACTTCTACTTTCATCCTTTTTGGGGATTTGGATAAAGGAGATAAGGGAAAGTTTAAGGTAAAGTTTGCTGAGATAGAGTTTTGTCTAGTAGTCTATTTGGACCTAGACTATCTGAAGTACAATGACAAAACTCATTTAGGCCTTTCCAACCCAATGAGATATTATGAGAATTGGTTGGGAATCAATCTCTCTTATAGTCCAGAGGTGGTCAGAAGGTTTATTGCAATATGAGAGCCATTGATGAGGCTAATGATGATAGGGAGTTGATGAAAAGTCATCTTATCACTAAGTTGAGAGGCAGAGAGATCAAACTCAATGGTAATATAATCAATTTTCTTTTGAAGACCACTAAACATAAGAAATATCCTACTTTGTCCTTGAAAAACATTTATTAAATTCTCATGCTTAGTGATGGCTTCACAGGAGATTTGAAGTTTGTACTAAAGGATATGCGTGATTATCATAGGATAATCTACTATATCTACTCAAGGAGCATGGTGAACAAGTCAAGAAGCTTCACCTGTCTCACTCAGGAGGATTATCTGTTGTTGGCTAGGATCATAAGTGGTGAGAAGATCAATATTAGGGCTTTGATTTATAGTGAGATTAGGAAATTTTACTTTGACAAATCCAAGGCCACACCAATTCCCTATCCCCAACTAGTTTCCCTTTTCCTTCAATGCAACAACATAGCATATTTAGAAAAGGAAGAGAAAGAAGTGAAAATACCAAGATTTGGGCTGAGCAAATACATATAATGAGGATCCCTCTAACCTTGCTAGCTGGTGGCAAGCAAGCTTAGAAAGGTAAGCAGCCAGTGACAACTTTAAGGCAGCTAGATGAAACATATTCTTTAGGAACTCAACCTTCAATGCTCCTTCATTTGCCTAAGCTACTATTCAACATCTTGTCCAACAGGAGCTCAAAGTTTTAAAGAGAGTTTGATGGCTCGAGTTCAAGAGAGCACACAAGCTTCTGTTCATAGCTTTTCTCATATGCTCAATATATTTGGACACTCTTTGGAGAACAAGATTGTTTTTGAAATTGCAAAGGGTAATGCAATCAATAAGGAACAAGTGGTCACTCTTTTACAAATCATTGATCTGCAAAGGCAAGCAATCAAGTTTCTTGTATAGGAAGTGAATGAATTGAAGAATACCATTACCAGTTCAAATATAGTCTTCTCTGTAGATGAGCTTCTGGTCATACCTCTTCTTGTTTCAACAGTTTCTCAGCCTACTGATCCAACCACTTCTCAGACCCTGCTCCTCTAATCTACCTAATTCTACTCCTTCTACTTCTCAACCTACTGCCCCCTCTAATTCTTAATTTTTTTAATGATGACAAAATGGGGAGAAGAAAGAAACTGACATCATTCATGGTCTTTACTTTGAAATAAATTTTTTTGAAGACTTATTCAATAAGGGTACTTATTCGATAAATAGAGAAAATTTTAATTTATAAAAAGCACAGAAGCTTTGATCTATTAAATGATTTTGCTGACGATTTATGTCTGTCAATGATATTGTTTTGATTGAGTTATATACTTCTCAAATGAGTTTAAATATCATGCATATATGAGATGAGATTAAACATCAAAGAAAGGAAAAGTCTGAAAGTCTAATTTATTGTTCTTTAGTATTGATGAGCAATTCAATAAGCCTATTTATCGAAGAATACTTCGATAAATTGGCTATTGTGAAAAGTTTTTAAATGCCGATAAGTCTAAAGGACTATATTACAAAAAGAATATTTTTCAAAGAGCTATTCGGTAAGGCTGGTTATTGAAATCCTTTTCGATAAGAACTGAAACTGTTTCAGTAAATATGTTTGAAATTTATCGAAGTCCTTTTCGATAAATACTTTGATAAATGCAACTGATTCTTCAAACCAGAATTTGACATAATATGATGTTTTAATCTAAATATGAATTCATTGTTAGATGCTTAACCTCTTTGTATATCTCTTATGCAACATCTTTCTAGATCATTTTCAAACAAAGAGAACATTAGACGAAGAAATTTCATCAAAAAGCAAAATCTATCAGAAAATCATTAAGTGTCACTACCGTCAACAACAAACCAATGACTTTATATTTCTTTAACAGTAACATTCAATGTGTCTAACTAATTTATAAAGAGCTAGAGTATAAAAGAAAATGAAGTTAATGTCGGAGTTAAGAAGCTCACCAACGGCGATCAAGGTGCATTTTTCAAGCTTTAATTTTTACATTCATTATCCTCTATTTTACCCTGTTTCCCATTATGTGAACAGAGAAATTTTCTTGTGAGAAAAATTCAGAGATATTATGTGCTTTAGTGCTTAAGCATAATCACTCTAGCAAAGAGAGAGTTATATCTTTTTATTTATTATTTGAGATACTCAAGAGTAGGACTCTTGAGTGGGATTACCTTACGGGTAGTAAGGGGGAGTGTGAGAGAAACTCTCACATTGATGTACTGAAGCACCAAGAGCATAGAAATCTTGGAAGGTTAGTGAAATACTCAAAGGGATTATGAGGATAGAATGTAGATCTAATGGTTGAGCTAAACAAGTATAAACATATTGTGCAATAATCTTCCTTAAGCTTCTTTAGGTGAAAATGTTCTTTACTTAACTCTTTGATTTCATTTAAGTTTTAAATTTTTAGATATCACCAAATTCACCATTTCTTTTGTGAAACTGCTAGAACTAACATATTCATCATTTACTTAACCTCATAAATCATCTCATTGATACCTCTAACCTAACCTTTGGCCCTTAACTAACTTCTTTTCTCATTCTTGACCCTTGAGATAGTTAGACTCCATGTTTTGAAGATGACAAATGATTTTGATTATCACAGCTCAAAATCTATTTTTACATGCTTATTTTTCAATAAGCTTATGGATAGGGGTGTTTATCGATAATCCCTTCGATAAATAAAAAGAACATTCAGTTAACAATCTGTTCTACAAAAGGCATTTATCTATAAGGGTGTTTATTGTGAAGTATGTTTTCAAAAGACATTTATCAAAGCATTTTTCTATAAGGGCGTTTATTGATAAACTCTTGATAAATAAGGACAATGCTCTTATGAATTGTGTTTCAAGCTTCATTGTCAAAGTATTAATTGATAAGGCAGTTTATCGATAATCACTTTTATAAAAGTAGGAGATTCAGTTTTCAAACCAAAGCTCTGAATTGATAAATGATTTTGTAGGTTTATGATCAATTAGAGAATGATCTTATGAAGTACTTTGAAAAATGATCTTATAAAACTTATTTTAAAATATATTACATAGCATTTGAGATAAGATTAGAAAAATAAAGAAAGTTTTAAAGTCATACCATTGTTCTTCAATATCAGGCATTTATCTAATACCTATTCGATAAACTTATTTATCAAATAATATTTCGATAAATTGGCTATTATGGTATGTTTTGAAAAAAGTTTTCTCGGTGAGTATTTTGACAAGTTTGAACTAAGCCTCTATTATCAAAAGGTTATTTTTCGAAAGATATTTTGATAAGGCTAGTTATTGTTAATATGTTTCAATACAAAATATTTGATATTTATAAAAGCTTGTTTTGATAAGGCATATTTTCTATAAATATTTTGATAAATTCAACTGTTATTCAAAAAGATTTTCAATCTAGACTTTTACAAATTTTTATGTCTCAATCCAAAATATTATGAATTAATTGGCCTATGCTTAAACTCTTTCTATATCATTTATACAACATACTTCTAAATCAATTGCAGGCAGAAACAAGATCAAATGAAAAAAAATCATTAGAAAATAAAATTTGTCAGAATGCATGCATAAGCAACCAACGGCTCTATTCTTCAATGACTATTTTAATGAGTCTAACGGATATTAAAATAACTTAACTATAAATGAAGCCAGAGTAGATGCTTAAGAAGAGATGCACAAAGAAGAAGCACAATGAACAAACAAAACAACATTCATTATAGGATTGATTGCTGTTTTACTCCGTTTCTCATTCTTTGTAAGTTTTGATTATACTATTCCTTCTTTTCTCAAATATACTAATTTTTGTTTTTATAAAGCTCAAATGATGATATTTTTAAAAACTATATGGATTTTGATATAAGATATATTTTTACAAATGATTTTGATTTCAAAATATGAAAAGATTGGACTTAGAAAAGAAAATATATTTCTTGAATATTAGAATAATGAAAAGTCTGTATAGTGTTTAACTAAGAATGATTATAGGAAAATAAAATCTTGCTCTAGTGTTAAAGATATTTTAGATACTCTTGACTTTATTTATACTTCTAACAACTATGTTGAAGTGAATGGTTCTAATAGTTCATTTGAACAAATGGTACCTTAGATTGAAGAAGAAGAAATATTAGAACATTTTCATAAATTTGATAGACAAGGGGAAGATAAGTATCAAGAAGAACTCAACATGGATGAATTAAATGAAAATGAATCATTACATGTAAGTCAAGATATACCTATGGTAAACAGTTATAATTCTTCTTGTGCATTAGTAAAAAATGATTTTGAAAGATTGCATAAAATTGTCTTGCAACCCACTTTTATTCTTGTTTCAAAAAGCAAAAAAATTTGCATTCTAAGTTTAATGATATTGCTAAAAAATCTAATTGTGAAGAAATAAGTTATGTAGATTGATAATTTGAGATTATTTCCACTCGACCAACACAACATTTACAAAACTATTCATGAAAAGAATCATTCTATCATTTGCAATTATTGTAGTAAACTAGGTCATATTTCTCACACATGCTAAATTAGAAGAAATTCTAATTTGAGAAATAAACCTTGGGTTCCTAAAGGACAAATAAAATCCAATACTAACATTCCAAGACACAAATATAAGTGGGTACAAAAACTTCCTAGTTCTTATTTTTGCAAGATATATCTATCTAAGAATGGATAAATTGGCCCAAAGAAGAAGAAAGCACCTAAGAGAGCTACTCAAACGATCAACAAGAGAACTCTTCGAGCACCCATTCCTCGAGCTACAAATACCATTAATAAGAAAAAGCAATGAAGATAAAGAAGAAGGGCATTTTTCTTATCAAGGATAGACTATCACAGAGTACCATTCAATTACCTTGATAAGAACAAGAGAAGTTGGATTTCTCAAGGACCAAGTAGATTGCAAGCTCCCAAAGCAAGAAATCTAAAGTTTCATCATTACAAAAGAATAAACATTGGGGACCATGTTCAAAAGAAGGATGCGTTAGAATTCATCCCTACTCACCTGCAATTGGCAAACACCACTAGCAAAGAACAACTCACCTACATACGAAGAGAATTGGTAATGTAATCCCAATGAATTGTAAGAATTTCTCATACACATACTATATTTCTCTTTAAGCATTACATTATATGTTTTCATGATTAATTTTGCTGAATATAGCATCAAACTAGCAAAAAGTTTATTTTCGCAATATACTCTGATCAATGATGACAAAATAACGACAAGCAGAGTATATTAAAATTAATTTTGCTCAGTCAAATCAAAATTTGATATTTAAGTTCAAGTTTTACATTTTTTTAATCTTTTTTGGCATTAAAGAAATAGGCAAATTGATAGTAAATGAGACATTTCAAGTAATCCTCACTAAGAAAAGACAGAGTCCATTGTCATATCCTTCACTTGAATCTTTGATTTTAAGGGCTCATGAAAGACCCTAGGAATGAGAAAATCTATTTGACAAACATATTTACAAAATTGATTGTAATATTCAATAGTTTAGTACCTTGTGCATACATGATTTGAAAAGAAAATATCTCTTATATGCATAAAGTAATTATGCTCAATTGACTTGAACTGGTTATATTTTTAGAGCACATGAACTTTGCTTGTTTTGATTCATACAAACTAACTATTGATAGATTCAAGCAAAGTTGTATACTAAGAAAAATAATTATATTGTTTCATAGGAAATAGGATAGAAAGTTTCATCTCAAGATTGTAGCTACAAAGAGAAAGAATTCAAATCTTGAGGAAGTTGAAGAAGTGAAACTTGGATTTTGATATTAAATGTGCAAAGAAGAAAAGATCATCATCAATTCACCAAAGTCAAGCAAGTTGTCACAAAGACAAGAGGAAACATGGTAAAATCTAATCTTTACCCCTTTATTATGCTTTAATGAACTCTAAAATTGGGTAATGAATACTTGTTCCTTATTGCATTTCTTAACCAATCAACATTTCAATATTTTAAAAATATTTTCAGATTGCTGAATGGACTATAAAGTGAAATTGTGCATGTTTTCTATATTTGTGTTTTCAATTACTCAATCTAAATTGTTTTATAGATCTTAATTCATGAATTTATTTTTATCTATAAAAATGTGTATCCATGATTTGAAAGATAAATGTTAATTTTAACTCATGCACAAATATTTTGGTTTTAAAAAATACATACAAATGATTTGGAAAATGTTCATGATTTTTTATGGGTTCCAAAACTGGGAGTTAATACACCTATATGGAAATTTTAGATATGTTCCAAATCCATTGGCTAAACTTATCATTGATCCTAATTGTGCATTTTTTTCTCCAATATGTTGACTTCCTATTTCCCCAAGACTATTTTTTCAAAGATCCATATTTTGAAAAATTACATTGAAATTCTTATTTCAAGAGAAGAACTATTTTTTCATTTTCAAAATATTTTTTAAAAGGAACAATTTGCATTTTATTCTTCAATGATCTTAAAATATTGTTCTCTCAACAAATTTTTAAAGCATATGAATTTCTTGATTATTCTCCTGCTACCTTAGACTTAATAAGTATTGAATACCATAAAATAAATTAAGTTACTTGTAGGAAAAAAGTAGAAACAATCAATTCTTATCGAAAGTTATTGTTCTAAACAATCAAGTATATAAGTATATAAAGGAACAAGAAGCTTAAGGACTGCTTTCCTAGAGATACTTCCCTACTTCAAATACGCTATATTAAGGAAGGAGATTTTTGCTGCAAAACAATATGATCAAGAATCTTTCTATGAGTTTTGGGGAAGATTTCAAGAGCTGCTAGCTAGATGTCCATACCGTCAAATTCTAACTGATCATTTGGTGCAATATTTCCATTTAGGATTGCGCTATGCATGCAGGAAGAATTTGGATGCAACTGCTGGAGGCTCCATTGATGATTTAACTCCAGATAAAACATGGAACCTAATTGAGAAAATAGCAAGTAATGACTAGTAGTATGGGGATGTGATGCTAGGCAAGTTCATGAGGTATCTGCAAGACCATCTCAAGATTATAATTATTTATCCTCTCAAGTTACTGCCATGAATGCTCAGATCAACAACCTAGCAGCTCAATTGGGAAATTCACATATTCAAAGCCCATACTCTCAAGCTCTTGTTGCTCATAGCTGTCAACTTTATTCTTCTTCTATACCACTGTCAATTGTCCTACACATTGTGCAGGTGTATCAGCTATCTATCAAGGCAAACCAAACTAGTACCCACAAAGGAATCCATACTCCAACACATATAATGAAGGATGAAGAGATCATCCTAATTTCGATGGAGGGATATGTTGGAAATCGTGCCCTAGGGGCCAATCATTGTCTTATGAACATTATTGATTTATGAATTTATTAATTGAGTTATCATATTATTTGCATGTTTACTATGATGATCATCCTTGGATAATTAATGATATTATCCTAAATGTCCCTGGTCGATCATCTATGTGGGAGCACAGATGAAATAAGACCAGTATGACTTTGAAGATGTATAGAGATATAAATCAAAGTCATAAGCACATGTAAGAGTACAAGGTGCTGGACCGACCGCTATGAGAGAACTGCATGGGTAACGTAATAAGCTTCTCTCATATACAAACCATGTCAATACGCCCTTTGACCTGAGATGCTTTGACCTAGTCAAAAGTCACTTTTGACCGAGTGATCATAAAGACTATGTTCGGCCTTAGTGGTTTTTCATGCGGAGGAATGTGAATGGTCAAGATGGAATTTGTCCCTCACATTAGTAGAGAGATATTACTGGGCCCCTCGATGAGTGAGTCTGAGAAATGTATGGCCATACTGTAATGAAAAGGTAGTTCCATTTCTATAGTCAGACTACTCAGGGATCGAGAAAGTAACGGTCAGGAATAGGAGGATGACATTATCCATGCCTCATCCATGACCAAAATATCGCGTGACAGAAGGGACATGATATGGTTATATAAAAGGTTACATCGTTTAACGATCCTCATATGATTTGGGTAGTTGTTATGTCTTGCTAGAGACCGCTTGCGACTTATGGGCTAGTATAGCAAATGGCCCACTGCCAACTTCATATGGGCCTACAGGGTCGCACACAAAATAGCCCAACACGAGCTATGATGTCCAGATTCATTGAATCTAAGACATGTCCAGATTCATTGAATCTAAGACATGTCCAGATTCAATGAATGATCCAGGATAGATGTATATATATTTATTTATATTTATATTCGTATATATATATATATAAATTCGTATATATACATTATATGTATATATGAGATTTAATTTATAAGGATAAATTAAATCTCTATCACGTTTGAAATTCAAAATTCAAATTGATAGGATATCTCATATAAGAGATATTTATAAGATTTAATTTATAAGGATAAATTAAATCTCTATCATGTTTGAAATTCGAAATTCAAATTGATAGGATATCTCATATAAGAGATATTTATAAGATTTAATTTATAAGGATAAATTAAATCTCTATCATGTTTGAAATTCGAAATTCAAATTGATAGGATATCTCATATAAGAGATATTTATAAGATTTAATTCATAAGGATAAATTAAATCTCTATCACGTTTGAAATTCGAAATTCAAATTGATAGGATATCTCAAATTTGATTTATGAGAATAAATCAAAAATAGTTCAGTCTCATCTTTATTTAAAATTAAATAAATGGGTAATTAAATCTGTGGGATGGATTTGATATTATTTATTTAATTAGTTTCTTATAAAATTATACAATATATGATATTGTATTAATTTTGGAATTAATATAAGATTAACTCCAAAATCCAATTCGGTTGATAGAGAAAAACGCATAGCATCCTATATATATGATTTTAGGAGCTGCGTTTTGCAGAGAGAAACATATAGAATATAAAAGGCCGAAGGGGACTCTGCAAAAGGTTTGTAGATAAGAAACTGCCGAAATAGAGACGGAGAGGACGAACTCTTGAGAAAGCCCTGGAGGGACAAGAGACGCTAGCACGTCGTTCGTGGTTGGAACGCTGTTCGTGTGGATACCAGTAGAGCAAGCTGACTTGAGTCATCGACTTCTTGTGATCAGAAAGGGAGCACGAGCCGCAGAGAGAAGCTGTGAACGTCGTGACCGAAAGCTGTGGAAGTCGCTGAGGCACACTAAGGGTAATACTTCCTCCCACTTGACTTAAACACATACGGTAGATCCTGGCAAGGAATATAAAATTTTTAAATTAATTTCTGCTGCGTGTCTTCCAATTCCTTACAGTGGTATCAGAGCCAGGCCGTTTTGTGTTTAAGTTAGGCTTGATTGGTGATTCATATGATATGTGTTAGTCGTAGCCGATCATATAATATGCGTTTCATGTATGACATATAAGGAATCCGTCTTATGTATGACATATAAGGAATCTAAAAGGGAACTGAAATCGGTGGTGATATGTTTTGATTTGATCAATTAACATAGAAGGGGTCTAAGAAAACCGAATACAGATTCGTGATTATTTACATAGCAAAATTTTTTTTTCTAGGGGCGCTGCCCCAGACCCCGCCGCTAACCGGCTAGCGGGACCGCCGTGGCTACCTGTTCGTAGTGTAATATAACCATAGAATATGATATTTTGTGAATGTCTTAAGATTTGAAACATCAATTGCCCTGCAATTAAATCTGAATGTTGATTCTTGAATGCTTGGGTATGGTGAACAATATGGCTCTAGATTACAAGTGTTGTAATTTTTAAATACGGCCTGCGTGTCGTGCCTTCCTATATATTTACTCTCAATGTACCTTCTCTTCTCATCTCACTCCCCTCGAATGTTAAAAGAGGTTTCTATATGTAATTTCCCTTTTCTTACTAGAGAGCTCCTCTCATTGGCTTGAGGGGACTTAGGATAGGTGAGCCATATTGTATCACGTTTAAATTATGCATCTTATGATTATATCAGCACATGCATATTAATTGTATGAGATACAAACTGAGAAGCATGCATTCTCATAAACTAAACAGTTAAATTAAGCCCTCTAAATGAAATCTTAAGTCATAATGCCGTCAATTTATGAACACTTGTCAAAACCTCGATCGCTCAATTGTGGACTCCTCCAAAGTGGGTGCTTTTGAGTCATCTTGGGGAGATAAGCAAAGAGTAATGGTGCTACTCTCATATGTTCATTATTGTTTGACTTAATTGAAATTAACAAAACGGTTTTGGATCTCAAGGCATTAGATGGGATTAGAACATGCCAGATCATATGATGATAGGATCCCATGAACATCTAAGAGTTACATTTGATGTAATTGGTAAAGGTGTTACCTACCTAAATAACTTAATTTAAGCATCCTGCCAAAGCAGACTTAAGTTTGAGCCAAATATGGATCTTAGCCCACTAACTATTGCATTGAGGGTTGTTTATTTAGTGGGAGATTACTAATTACATTGCATATTTTAATTGTAGAATCATGACGACTAGTAATACTGCTACATTATCGCTGCGATCTATCCTTGAGAAGGATAAACTCAATGGGACAAACTTTCTTGACTGGTTTAGAAACTTCAGAATTGTTCTCAAGCAGGAAAGAAAGGCGCATGTCCTAGATCAACCCATTCCTGAGGAGCCAGCCGCCAATGCTCCTAGAGCTCAGAGAGATGCTTACATGAAGCATAAGGAAGACTCTGTCGATGTGGGATGCTTGATGCTAGCCACCATGGTTCTGGAGCTCCAAAGAGATCTGGAACACATGGAAGCTTATGAGATGATTGTGCATCTCAAGGAAATGTTCCAGCAACAGGCAAGGTAAGAGAGGTATGAGACCACTAAGGCCTTATATTCCTGCAAGATGGCTAAAGGTGCATCAGTTAGTACTCATGTCTTAAAGATGAAAGGGTACATTGATCACCTTGAGAGGCTTGGATTTCCCATGAGCCAGGAGTTAGCTACGGATTTGATCTTGAACTCACTCCCGGAAAGTTATGACCTCTTTGTCATGAACTACAACATGAACAACATGGAGAAATCTATTTCTGAACTGCATGGGATGCTTAAAACTGCTGAGCCAAGTCTTAAGAAGAAGCCCAGTAGTGTTTTGATGGTTCAGAAAGGAAAGGGTACTAAAAGGAAAGGCAAAGGCAAGGGGAAGCGTCATGGCTCATCAGGTAAGACCAAAGAGTCAGGCAAGCCCGAAACTAAGCCTACACCAAAGAAGGCAAAGCCTCCGAAGGAAGGAGTCTGCTTCTTCTGCAATGAACCCGGTCATTGGAAGAGGAATTGCAAACTCTACCTCGAAGATCTGAAAAAGAACAAGAAGGATAGCGGGGCTATCGCTTCAGGTATTTATATTATAGACATTCATCTTTCTACTTCCACCTCATGGGTATTAGATACTGCATGTGGTTCTCACATTTGTACAAATGTGCAGGGACTAAAGGATAGTAGGAAGCTGAAAAAGGGCGAGGTTGACCTACGAGTTGGAAACAGAGCAAGGGTTACTGCGTTAGCTGTAGGCACTTATGAATTAGTTCTGCGCACTGGGCTTTTGTTAGTTTTGAACAATTGCTATTATGTTCCTGCTTTAAGTAGTAACATTGTTTCACTTTCTTATTTGGATAAGGAAGGTTTCACTTCCATTGCTGGGAATAGTAGATGTTCTATTTATCGTAATGATGTTTTCTATGCTCATGGTGATTTGCATGTTGATCATTACATATTAAATTTGAAACAACCCAATCATGGAAATATCTATAACATAACCGCCAAAAGGGTCAAACGAAACGATTTGAATCCCACATACCTCTGGCACTGTCATCTGGGCCACATAAATGAGAAACGCATTTCCAAACTCCATCAAGATGGATTTCTAAACTCATTTGATTTTGAATCATATGACACTTGCGAGTCTTGCTTGTTAGGAAAGATGACAAAGTCACCTTTCACTGGGCACAGTGAGAGGGCCACTGATTTATTGGGCCTCATACATACAGATATGTGTGGACCGATAAACACAAATGCCAGAGGAGGTTATTCGTACTTCATAACATTTATAGATGATTTTAGCAGATATGGGTACATCTATCTGATGAAACATAAATCTGAATCTTTTGAAAAGTTCAAAATATTTCAAAATGAAGTACAAAACCAGCTTGGTAAAACAATTAAAGCCATTCGATCTGATCGGGGTGGTGAATATTTGAGCCAAGAGTTCATAGATCATCTTAGGAGTTGTGGTATAGTCTCACAATTGACTCCTCCAGGGACACCACAATAGAATGGCGTTTCTGAACGGAGGAATCGAACACTATTAGATATAGTTCGATCCATGATGAGTCAAACAGATCTTCCGCCCTCCTTTTGGGGCCATGCCCTAGAGACAGCTGGGTTCACACTCAATCGTGTTCCATCAAAGGCAATTGAAAAGACTCCGTATGAGATATGGACTGGGAGGACGCCTAGTTTGTCTTTCCTCAAGATTTGGGGATGCGAGGTCTATGTTAAGCAACAAACCTCAGACAAATTAGCGCCCAAATCCTCAAAGTGCCTTTTTGTGGGATATCCAAAGGAAACCAAGGGATATTACGTCTACAACCCTGCTGATAACAAAGTGTTTGTTGTCAGAAATGGTATCTTTCTCGAAAGAGAATTTATCTCTAAAAGAACCAGTGGGAGTAAGGTACACCTCGAAGAAGTTCGAGAGCCACAAGACACCATAGAACTGCAGATGGAAAATAGAGAAGACTCACAACAAGTTGTTGAGACTCCTCAAGTCATACAAGGTTCACGTAAATCTAATAGGACACGACTTCAGCCTCAGAGATATGGATTTCTGATTTCTGATAGTCGTGAAGTGTTGCTCATTGAGCATAATGAGCCGACTACCTATCGAGAAGCTATAGTAGGACCAAACTCTGAGAAGTGGCTTAATGCCATGAAGTCTGAAATGCAATCCATGTACGACAATAAGGTTTGGACCTTAGTCGACCCGCCTGAAGGTGTAAAAACCGTCGGGTGCAAGTGGATTTTTAAGGAGAAAACTGACATGGATGGCAATGTAAATGTCTTCAAGGCACGACTGGTTGCAAAAGGATTTACTCAAACTCATGGTGTGGACTATGATGAGACCTTTTCCCCAGTTGCCATGGCCAAATCAATCAGAATCCTCTTTGCCATAGCAGCATATTATGACTATGAAATATGGCAGATGGATGTCAAGACAGCCTTCCTTAATGGAAAGCTCCTTGAGGATATGTACATGACACAACCTGAAGGGTTTGTGCGTTTCGAGGACTCTGGCAAAGTGTGCAAGCTTCAAAGGTCCATTTATGGACTGAAGCAAGCCTCTCGGAGTTGGAATCAACGTTTTGATGAAGTAGTCAAAGAGTTTGGATTTCTTCAAAACATTGATGAACCTTGTGTGTACAAGAAGGTTAGTGGGAGCACAATTGTGTTTTTGGTACTCTATGTCGATGATATCCTACTTATTGGGAATGACATTCCTACCTTGCAGATTGTCAAGTCTTGGTTAGGAAAGTCTTTCTCGATGAAAGACTTGGGTGAAGCCACCTACATCCTAGGAATCAGGATCTATAGAGATAGATCTAAAAGACTTCTAGGACTCAGTTAGAGTACATACATAGATAAAATACTGCATAGGTTCAGTATGCACGAATCAAAGAGGGGTTTCATACCCATGTCTCATGGTATTCACCTCAGCAAAGATCTATGTCCTAGTACATCTGATCAGCGAGGTCGCATGAGTAAAGTTCCATATGCCTCGGCCATATGATCTATCATGTACGCCATGTTATGTACTCGTCCGGATGTCTCGTTTGCCTTGAGTATGACTAGCAGATATCAACAGGACACTGGTGAGGGCCATTGGACTGCTGTCAAGAATATCCTTAAGTACTTAAGAAGGACTAAGGACTTATTCTTGGTCTATGGTGGATTGGATGACGAACTCTGTGTAACTGGTTACACAGATGCCATTTTCCAAACTGACCAGGATGACCAAAAATCGCAATCTGGATATATATTCCTCCTTAATAATGGAGCAGTAAGCTGGAAGAGCTCTAAGCAGGGCACTGTAGCAGATTCTATGACAGAAGCTGAGTATATAGCAGCATCTGATGCAGCTAAGGAAGCCGTTTGGATCAGGAAGTTCATCACAGAACTAGGGGTGATACCTACCATCTCAGATCCAATAACTTTGCTCTGTGACAATAGCGGTGCTATTGCACAGGCCAAAGAGCCTAGGTCACATCAAAGGACCAAGCATATACTCAGGTGATTTCATCTCATCAGAGAAATCAATGATAGAGGTGATATAAAAATATGCAAAGTAGCAGGAGAAGATAATGTTGCTGATCCTCTAACAAAGCCGCTTGTGCAGGCAAAGCATGAGCGTCATGTCAGGTCAATGGGAATTAGTCAAATTAATGATTGTACCTAGTGCAAGTGGGAGGTTATTGGAAATCGTGCCCTAGGGGCCAATCATTGTCTTATGAACATTATTGATTTATGAATTTATTAATTGAGTTATCATATTATTTGCATGTTTACTATGATGATCATCCTTGGATAATTCATGATATTATCCTAAATGTCCCTAGTCGATCATCTATGCGGGAGCACAGATAAAATAAGACCAGTATGACTTTGAAGATGTATAGAGATATATATCAAAGTCATAAGCACATGTAAGAGTACAAAGTGCTGGACCGACCCGCTATGAGAGAACTGCATGGGTAATGTCATAAGCTTCTCTCATATACAAACCATGTCAATACGCCCTTTGACCTGAGATCATCGTGGATTCCTTCATGACAAAATGCTCAGCTTTGACCTAGTCAAAAGTCACTTTTGACCGAGTGATCATAAAGACTATGTTCGGCCTTAGTGGTTTTTCATGCGGAGGAATGTGAATGGTCAAGATGGAATTTGTCCCTCACATTCGTAGAGAGATATTACTGGGCCCCTCGATGAGTGAGTCTGAGAAATGTATGGCCATACTGTAATGGAAAGGTAGTTCCATTTCTATAGTCAGACTACTTAGGGATCGAGAAAGTAACGGTCAGGAATAGGAGGATGACATTATCCATGCCTCATCCATGACCAAAATATCGCGTGACAGAAGGGACATGATATGGTTGTATAAAAGGTTACATCGTTTAACGATCCTCATATGATTTGGGTAGTCGTTATGTCTTGCTAGAGACCGCTTGCGACTTGTGGGTTTAGTATAGCAAATGGCCCACTGCCAACTTCATATGGGCCTACAGGGTTGCACACAAAATAGCCTAACACGAGCTATGATGTCCAGATTCATTGAATCTAAGACATGTCCAGATTCAATGAATGATCCAGGATAGATGTATGTATATTTATTTATATTTATATTCGTATATATATATAAATTTGTATATATACATTATATGTATATATGAGATTTAATTTATAAGGATAAATTAAATCTCTATCACGTTTGAAATTCGAAATTCAAATTGATAGGATATCTCATATAAGAGATATTTATAAGATTTAATTTATAAGGATAAATTAAATCTCTATCATGTTTGAAATTCGAAATTCAAATTGATAGGATATCTCATATAAGAGATATTTATAAGATTTAATTTATAAGGATAAATTAAATCTCTATCACGTTTGAAATTCGAAATTCAAATTGATAGGATATCTCAAATTTGATTTATGAGAATAAATCAAAAATAGTTCAGTCTCATATTTATTTAAAATTAAATAAATGGGTAATTAAATCTGTGGGACGGATTTGATATTATTTATTTAATTAGTTTCTTATAAAATTATACAATATATGATATTGTATTAATTTTGGAATTAATATAAGATTAACTCCAAAATCCAATTCGGTTGACAGAGAAAAACGCATAGCATCCTATATATCTGATTTTAGGAGCTGCGTTTTGTACAGAGAAACATATAGAACATAGAAAGGCCGAAGGGGACTCTGCAAAAGGTTTGCAGATAAGAAACTGCCGAAATAGAGACGGAGAGGACGAACTCTTGAGAAAGCCCTGGAGGGACAAGAGACGCTAGCACGTCGTTCGTGGTTGGAACGCTGTTCGTGTGGATACCAGTAGAGGAAGCCGACCTGAGTCGTTGACTTCTTGTGATCAGAAAGGGAGCACGAGCCACAGAGCGAAGCTGTGAACGTCGTGACCGAAAGCTGTGGAAGTCGCTGTGGCACACTAAGGGTAATACTTTTTCCCACTTGACTTAAACACATACGGTAGATCCTGGCAAGGAATGGAAAGATTTTTAAATTAATTTCCACTGCGTGTCTTCCAATTCCTTTCATCATACTCTCTCTCTATCTTTATTTTCTCTTTTTTCCATCTGCAACTTTCCTTTGTTCTAAGCAATAACAAAATCCCAACTAAGAGAAACTGAAATGTTAGCTAAAGTAGTAGAAAGGAATGAGTAAACTCCCCAAATGAAGTCCCAAGCTCAGGCATCAATCAAAATTCCTTGAGGAAGCAATGTTTAGGCTCTCATGGTGACTGAAAATGCAGCTCCAACTCATCACAACGAACCACAGACATGGATGATGAAGAGATTAACATTAAAGTGAAGCAATATGGTGGATTGAGATGGAAATGGAGGGAAAATGAGTAAGAAATGATGTAGGAACCTCAATAAACTTAGAGGAACCTTAGAAAAGTGATATGGGAGTGTTAGGTATCGCATACCAGACTTTTACCCTTCACTGCAGCAAAGTGCACAGTTTAAGGAAAACCAAAACTTCATTTAACTTGGTCCTTTTATGTATTTTGAAATCTCTTGGTCCTATTGTGTGATTTCTTCATGTCCTTATTGACAATGTCAAATTTAATCTTGATTTTGACCTTGACCTAAAATTCATATTAAAATAATTGTAATATACCATATTCTTAATATTAACAGAATAATTACAATTTTACCCCTATAAAATGCAAAACACAAGAAATCATCCTTAAATCCCAAGTTACCTTAAAGTAACATCAAAACATGCAATTAACCTCAGTAAACTCTGTTAGAATGGTAGCTTTACCCAAGAGGGGGTGAATTGGGTGATATTAAAAAAATTTAATCCTAAATTAAAAAATAAAGATTGAGTTAAGAAGGATATAACTGAAGATAGAAGTAGATAGATAATGATGATGCACAGAGAATTTATACTAGTTTAGCCCAACCAATTGGTGTATATCTAGTCCTTAGAGCTGCTCTGAGTATTCCACTATTTTTTAAGATTCACGGGGCTATTGGTGCCTCAGTACAATAATAAGCAATAACCTCTCTAACTCCTCATTACTTCTCATAAGGTTACAATCTACCAACTCAAGAGACTCCACTCTTGAGTATCTCAGATGAAAGAATAAAAGATTTCTAAGTTTCTTTGAAGTAGAGTGATAGTGATACACACTAAAGATCAAATGCTCTGCTTAGAATATGAAAAACATAGTATAATAGAGTATAAATGACTATAATAATCAATGCTCTGTCTTTTTCATTTAATTTGGCTTCTTTTATAGTTAAGTCTGAATATTAGTTCGGTTGAATAACCGTTAGACTCATTAAAGTAGCCGTTGAAGTGAGTTGTTGCTATTGATAGTTGAAGCATTTAATGCATATGACACAAATTTTTTATTTTTGCTGATTTTCTTCATTTTATCTTATTTTTGCTTGCAATTGCTCTTGAAATGTAATGTAAAAATGCCATAATAAGTGTTTAAGTAAAGATCAATTGGTTTCCAATATTTTGGATTGAAATAGCAAAGTTTGGTTTGAAAATCATTTTTGAGAACAAGTAGATTTATCGAAGTGTTTATTGAAAAATAGACTTATCAAAAAGAGCTTCGATAACATTCAAACAATGTATATTCAAACTGAATAATACTTCAAAAAGTACACTTGTCAAAATATCCATTGAAAAATAAGCTTTTAGTTACATATGAATGGTTCAAACTTCTCGAAATACTTATTGAGAAGAAGTCTATTCGAAATGTTTATTTCATAAACCATAAGAGTTAACGTCTTGAAGCGTTCTTCAATAAGTGGGCTTATCAAATAACTATTTGATAAGAACCTAATATTTCATAACAATGGTCTATCTGAGAGTTTCTTTAATTCTTCTAATCTTTATCACAAAGGCTATGTAATACATTTTCAAATCAAGATTTTATAAGATTATTGTTCATAGTAATTACATATTTAAATATTACTTGACTGGTTACTAGTGTCAGAAATGGTTAGAAAAACTAAAACTTATCTATTTATCAAAGTGTTTATCAATAAACTATCTTATCGATTAATGCTTCGATGTATTCATTTAAAAAATAATTTCATAAACAAAATTTATTCTTATTTATCAAAGGGCTTATTGATAAATACCCTTATCGATAGATCTTTGATAAATCCTTTTAGAAATAGATTTCATAAACTGAATTTTGTTCTTGTTTTTCAAACGATTTATTTACCTTTATTAATAAATGCTTCGATAAATTCCTTTTAGAAACAAATTTCTAAACCTGAATTTTATTCTTATTTATTGAAAAGCATATCGATAAACACCATTATCGAAAGATAAGCTTTGTTAAAACATATTTGAAGATATCATCATTTGGCATCATCAAAATATGGAGTCTAATATTCTCTCTCTTTCAGATGATGGCAAAATTCAAGTGATACAAATAAGTTTAACTTGATAAATTAATCAACCAAAGGAAATTCAGCAACTTATAGTAATTGAAACTGGTATAACAATTTCAGAAATTGAGAGTTAAGTGAGATAACAATTTCGTAATCTGATTTTCTTAGAAAACAATTTCAGCAAACGAAAGTACAAAATATGACATAACAATTTGTTATTTCAGAATCTAATATTCTTAGCAAACAATTTCAGCAAACTAAAATACAAAATATGACAACAATTTCTTATCAGTCTCTTCACCTTTTTGACATTATCAAAAGGAAATGTAGGGCTTAAAAGAGGAAGGTTTGGATGCAAAAGGTAAAGCTAAGGGTGCTAAGGGTCTAGGAGCTGAGGGAGGATTTAGTGATGTAAGTAACTCATGATGGAGAAGGTGGTTTGAAAGTTGTCAACCTTGGCCCTTAAATATATCACCTCTTGTTTCAGTTCAAGGCCTTGAATGCTTGAGTTTGAATATCAATTCAGTTGTAATGAATCCTAAACTGGTCCTTTCAAGCTTCGTGAACTTTGGCAATTTTAAAAACCAGTTTTTCTTCAAGTGACTGTCCAAAGTCATTAAACAACTCAGGAATTCATTGAAAGGATACTTGACCAACTTCTTGAACTCTGCCCATCATTCTCTCTTAAAAATTTCTTAATTCTGTTCCAGCATATTTTGGAGAGATGCTTGAGCAAAAGATGGAATAGAGGGTTGAGTAGGTCTTGCAGAAGACTAAGCTTCATCTTGCTGCCTTGAGCTTAATGCAACAGTTTGATTCCCTTTGCCCTTCTGAGCTTCCTTGCCTCCAGATAGCAAGACAATAAAATTGTCATCCTATGAATTTGTTCACACCCAAATCTTAGAATCTTCATCTCTTTATCTCCTTCCTCCAGATAGTCAATATTTTTGTGATGAAAAATGAAGGAGACCAATTGGGGATAAGGGATAAGAGTGACTTTAGACTCTTGATAGTGGAAATTTCTGATCTCACTGATCTTCTCTCAAATGATAATCCTTGCCAACAGTAGAAATCCTCTTGATTGAGATATGTGAAGCTCCCTGACTTATTAACCATGCTTCTTGAGTAGATAAAGTGAATTATCCTACTATAATCACACATATCCTTTGGAACAAACTTCAAATCCCTAATGAAGTTATCATTTAACATGAGAAACTTTTGGATGTCCTTGAGTGATAATGCTAGTCCTTTCACATGAAAATTAGTCCTTAGGAGAAGATTAATAAGTTCACCATCAAGCTTCAATTCTCTGCGTCTTAACTCAGTAATGAGGTGACTCTTTACAATTATGCATCCTCATTAACCTCATCATGAATGTTTATATTGTACTATAATCTCCTTACTAGCTCAAGACTATAAGGCAGATTAATTCCCAACCAGTTTTCATAGTACGTCATGGGGTTAGATAAGTTTAACTGAGACTTATCATTGTACTTCAAGTAGTCTAAGCCCACAAAGGCTACATGACAGAGTCCATATCAGTAAATTCAAGTTTCAATTTTCCCTTATCTACTAATTTGTCTATATGACCCATTGGTAATTCATCAGGAGTAGGAGTAGAAGAGATACAGTGAGAGGACCCACCTTTTCCTTTTCCAGCACCTTGTTTCTTCTTCTGAACAGATGGAGGAGGTTGAGAGGAGATTCCTATATTGAGGGCAGCATTTACAACTTGGTTGATGTTGTCATCAAAATGGGTGCCCTTTGATCCAAATTCCTCAAACACAGTAGGCAAAATGTTCATTTTCCTCTTTGAAGTGGACTACATCATATCAATTAGTAGAGGTACCGAATCTTGTGGTGGAGGAAAGAAATATTTCTTTACTTTCGGTGTGAATGAAGGCTGCCTATTTTATACTACTTTCTGAGCTTTTAGGCCTAAAAATTTGGGTGTGACAGGATTCATCATCCATTCAACCCTAACACTCAATTTTCTCTCTACTCCACTTCATCTTCCATCTTCATCTTCATCTTCTTCACCTTTTTCTATCAAGACTCCATTTTTCTGCATAATCCACCATAGTTGCTGCTGATTCAAGAATGGAGATTGATGGATTCTCTTCCATGACTAGCTAACCTATGCTTCAAAGGGGAGTTTCTTTAGCTTCAATCCTAGGTTCAGCTATGTATTTATAATTATCGAGTTTTTGATGGTTGTATTATGTAGTGGAACCCTTGATTCAGTTTTGGATTCTTGTTGGATTGAATTTGTGATTAGGATTGGTTTTATGTAGAACTTTGAGTTTTAATATACATGATTATATATATGTTCCCTTTGAAATCCCATTGTATCTTTCCATCTCACATGATAATCTGTGGTGAACATGATTTTGTTTGATAGTTTGAGTATAATGAAATTGCTTGAGGAACTAACTGCATTTAATATTCTCTAATTGCACACTAAGAGGCCTTAATAATGTTTTAATTAATGAGGTTTTGTTAATTAAGGCATTTAACTTAACAATTGTTGATGTTTAGTACAATTGGAAGCTTAGTGATTTTGAAGCTCCAATATCTTTCATGAACAAGCATTGCCATGAAAACCATTTTCAAGAACTTCACCATTTCCATTCATTTAAACAATTATCCATTTTCCCACCATTTAATAAAAAAAACATAAAAAAAAAGATAGTAGCTTTAGGATTTTATTTCATTGTATTTAGAAAATAGTTTTGAACAAACCCCAAACCATGTTTACTTGCATTTTGGCATTTTGTTTACAAGCTTATTAATAAAAGGCTCCTCAAGAGATGAATGGAGGTTGTGTCTTGCTACAATCATTTGAAACTATAAATGTTTGATTGAGTCCCTCCAATGTGAATGACAAAAAGGCTCTCATCAATGGCGTCATTGCTGAGGTTCCTTGCTAATCTAAGTGTCAACTTCATTGTTGACTAGGGGTTCGACCCTAGTAGGTTGCATATAGTTTGCATATTAGGTTAGCTTTGTTTCCCCCTAATTGTTACTTAGTTGGAAGTTTATGGTATAAAATTGAATTTTGGTGAAAATCATTTTTACATTGAAAATTCTGCTGGAACTAAAAATGTTTGCCCCAAAACCCCTAAAACATGGTTTCCTAAAGTTTTTACTCATTTTAAACAATACAAATAGCTTTTAGCTATTAGTCCCTATGGAATTTTGCTAAATTCAATCGTTTACTGCAGTTTTCCAATTTGTCTTTATTTTTTAATTTTTCCAGATTTTTCTTTAGTTGTGTTTTTGCACTTGTTCTTTGATTTCTCCTTGTTTCTTTTGTTGACTCGAGTTTGTTTGCTTATTTGGAGTATTTGGTAGTGTTTCGAATTGTACATCATAGGTTTTTTCATTGCACTAAAATTTTAGGATAAACAAACAAATATCTTGATTTTGGTTTTGTTTTGCATATAGCATCATACCTTAGCATTCTTTGCATTGTAGTTACTTTGTCTCATGATTTGCTGCTGGAATTATTTTGCTTTGCTATTTATTTTGATTGGATTGATTTGTATTAGCATTGTAAAAGAGCATTTTAAGTGCTTTTGGAGCTTTTGTGCTTCAATTGGTTTAGTTGCTGCTATACGTGTTTGATGTCTGATTATTGAACATGACTCCAAGTCATTTTTGAGTGACATTGATACTTGTGCATATCTAAACTTTTGAAAAGATTTTGAAAGTTTCTAACTTGTGCATCAAAGTTGTTGAGTGTAAAGGAAAATTTTTAACATCCAATTCTATTTGAGTGTGTATTTTGGTTTTAGAAAAATCATTTGAGCTTAAACTTGTGCTTATCTTGGTTGCAAGGGTTTTTGAAATTTGTCTTGAACTGCTACATAATTTCTTTGAGTTCATTTAGGATCGAATTGGTTTCAAATTTGTTGTTCTATTCTGCTACTTTTGATATTTCACAGCGAAACTGCCTATTCACCATAATAAACATGCTTTTGCTCTCTTTTATAGCTCTGTGTTTCTTCTTCGTGGTGAAGGAAACCAATTGTAAACTCTTGGCCGTGGCCAAGGGTGACCCTTTTAAATTTTTTTCCTAATTCCTTTTTCAGTTTCTGTGCTTTGTTTTCCTTCTTTTAAGTTTTCTTTTCATTCTTAGGGCTCTTTAGGACCTAGATTTTTTTTGTTTCTTGTTTGTTTCAATTTTTATGGCTTGGTACAATTGATTATTCTTTGTCTGATTTTGATCTACCTAAGCCTTCTCACTTTATTTCAGGCTATGATATGGCTTCAAGCTCTCAATTATGAAGCAAAAATTGCTCTCTTTGTGGTTCTCATTCATTTGGCTAGCATGTGTCCACTTAGGAATGAAGTAAGGGCTTCGTATTACAACTTTCGATCACACAATCTATTTCTCTAGCCTATTAGTCAACCACTATATGAGCCACCATTCACACCATATATACCATATAAATAACCACCTTCTCAGCCATCCTATAGACCACCATACAACCATCCTCCTTCTTCACCACATGAACTTATTTACCTTTTCACTCACCATACCAACCTACCTTTCTACCATATAACTCATACTATGAACCCACCCCTTCACCCCATGATTTGCCCTATAGACCACCTTCTCCATCCTTCAAACCATAGGTTAAGCCTTCTTCCCAACCTATTGTGTAAAGTGAGGAACAGTCCATCAATGAAATACAAATTTTTATTCAAGAATTCAAGAATCAAATGCATGAACTTGAAGAGAAATTGGACTCACAAAACCGTATTGATGAACAACACTTTGATGCCTTAGAAAATAACATGGAACAAAGAGTGGAGGATCTTTCAAGGGAACTTGAGAATTTGGAAAGGAAAGTAAGAGAAAACGCACAACTATTAGCTACTATGAAAAGTGTGGTCCAAGAAAGTCCATCCACACCAATGGTGGTTGATCAAGCTTGTGTTGAGAAGAAGATCTTTGTGGAACCATCACTTCAAGAAGCTAGTGCACTCTTTTTGAGCTTAAGCCATGATGATCCAATCCAAGACCTAGACTGTGAACTTATTTGTTGAGATTTAACGCCACAACTTGATCTCTAATATGAAGACATACATGGAAATACATATGGAGGAAAGTGAGCTTAATGGCTTCATGACTATGTTACCAAATCACATTGAATGGAGGAAATCTAAAGGTAAAGCCGAAGAAACATGGCCTCAACATTTAAGAAGCAAAAGAGAATTGTGGAGAGCACTTCTAATAATTATCAGAAAGAGTTGGAGCAACTATAAGGAGCAATGAGGAGTTTTCTCTTCCTTTTGATAATAATTCTATTCTTATAGGAAGTAGACCCTCATTTTACTACTAGTATTCTAATTGATAAAACATGTGATTTGAGTGATAATCAAATTGATGAAGAAATAGTTTGTGAATTTTTATCGAATGTTGTTAGTAGTAGTAGCTCCATTGGGAGTATTGCTTGTGATGCCTATGATAAACTCATATTTGTAGTGATTTTTAGTGTATTTATATTGAGTTTTATTATTGATTTTATTCCCATTTACCAGTATAATGAGCAATTAATTAATAAAAATAAAATAGAATAAGTGGAAATTAATTGAAGTGATTTTAGTGATTAATTGGATAAATAATCTGTTTTTTCTCATTTTCTATTACAGGCCAATGCACTAATATAATGGATTAAGAAAGAATGACAGCTGGACTAAAGGAGCTAGTGACATGTGATAGTACATTGCTAAATCTAGGAATTAAGGAGCATTCACATGGGAATATGGCTGAGGAGAACATATTAGACATGTGCTAGATCCAAGAGCTGCCAACATAAGAAGTTGAGCTAATAGAATCACATGGAGCATGTGCTGCAACATATTGGACATGTGTTGGATCCAGATCTGATAACAGATTGCAAGTGGGAGATCAAGCATGTGCTGTAACAGAACAGAATTCCACACATCTAGCACTGTTCACACACATACCCCTCATCTGAACAGAATTACTCATTTTAGCAACAACTCATGCACTCCACACATCATTCCACCAATCAGCTGACAGTCACACCATTCACACACCACTCCTATATATTCCATGCAGATCATACCCATTGGGGGAATTATTACTACACTCATTCCACTTCACCTTCCATTCCATTCAGCTCACACCTTCACGCAAATCTTCACTATCCATTCTCACTCTCTCTCCATTCTCCATTTCTATTCTGCAACTTTCTTCTGTTCTAGTCAATAGAACCAGAGAAAAGTTCTGCAGTTCATCTTCATCTTCTTCTATCATTTTCACCATGACTGCTGTTGTGTTTTTTGTTGCTGTTGAAGTTCATATGGCAATGCAAGGCTAAGCTATTATGCTCTCTTGGAGATGATGCTGAACTAGAATCCTCGAACTAAATGAGTTCATTGTATTTTTAATTCAGAGTTAAATGTATCGAGTTGATGTAGTTAATTATGTAATTACTGATGCAATTATAGTAGTAGATGAGAAACAAGTAGGGAACCGAGTTAAATTTCTTATTTTTGCATAACTAACCTTTGATTGATTCTCATGTTTGATTAAGTTGAACATAGTTGTGATTAATTAAAGTAATTCTATAACAGAGTATATTTGTATCTGTTTAATTCATATCCTGCTATCTCTAAGTTGAATGATTCATAATCTCTTTTAATGTCTGTGAGTTGTAGCTTTGATTGAGATTTAGTTAGCAAGTTGTTAGCTAACTTACTCTAATTCAGCTGATTAACTTCTCATATTTTGTGGGTAATGAATGTAAAGTAATCTCCAAGGGAACATACTTGTCATTCATTTATCTTAGATTAGTCTTTTGAACCACTTAATTTCGATTTTTCTAGAATTAATTATGGTTTTTGAAGTTCTTCCCTAAATATGGAAATACTAAATGAATAGTACCTATGAAAATGAAAATTTTAGATTTTATAATTGAACTTCATTGGATGTTTAAGTGGTTCTAAATGCTACTGAATGGTCCCTAAGACGTACAAAAGTAAGGTGTTATATTTTTATTTTAGAGCAAAGTTTCTGGCATTAGATAGGATAATTCCTAGACCATAAGTAGTAAATATTTTAAGATAGGGATGCAGTTATAATGTTAATCATGATATGAGATATGTGGTTTGTGATATTTTAAATGCTTTGTATGTGTACATATGTTGTTTGTTATATGAATATATGTGTGTTTAAGAATGGTTGTACATATATGTAACTATGTTTCTAATTATTGGTAGAGTCCCAGAATAAGGGGACTAATAATTAAAGCAATGGCCCAAGCATAAATTGGAGACCCTGATACGACTATAGATTATAAGATTCTAACATGGACAAAAGGTTATAGCCTAGTGATGCTTTGGATTTGTTAGAGGTTAGAATTATTAAGTAAACCAAGTAGCCAGTACCCTAGTTGCAATGAATAGACACAGAAAATTTTAGTCATAATGAGGTAATATGGTGGACGCGACTAAAAGTGATAGTGACCCTCAGATGGACCATTTTGATAATCGTCATTTTAATTACCAAAAGAAACTAAGCTAACCAATAGTAGAGTGAAGATAACCTAGGTCGATTCACAATGAGTTTAAATGGATGCTAAAGTACTTAATTAATCTAATGAGTCACAAGTTAACAAATTAATCAGATGAATTGTGGGATGAGATATTGACTAAATTTTGAATGTAAATCCTATCTACTTTTTATGATTTTTAGGCCCAAGAGATTGCTTAGGAAACCTTAACAAGTAAGGCTCCCTAGCAACGGCGCTATTTTGATAACTGTCATTTTAATTATCAAACAAAATTAAACTAACCAATAGTAAGTAGAGGCTAACTTAGGTCGATTCACAAGGAGCCTAAATGGATGTAGAAGTTCCTAATTAATCTAATGAGCCACAAATTAACAAGTTAAAGAGATGGCATTTTATGAGTTTCAATCTACTACTAAAAGTAAATTCTATGCTATTGTTTATGTTTTTAAGGGTTTAGGATGATGAGATGAATATATGATAAGTGTGTTCCCTTGGAGATTACCTTACCTTCATTATCCATAGAATATAAGGATTAGATCAGTTGAATTAGAATATGTTAGTTAACAACTCGCTAGCTAAATTTCAATCAAAGCTACAACTCGCAGACATTAAAAGAGATTAAGAATCATTCAACTTAGAGATAGTAGAATATGAATTAAACAAAATCACTTCAATTAATCACTCAAACATAGTAGAATATCCTTCAATTGTTGCAGTCCTGAAATGTCTAAAAATTCTAGTTTGAAGTTCTCATGAACAGAGTTAGAATGCATCATATAATTATTAAATTGAAAACTCCCTAGCTCAGAGGTTCTAATTCCTTGTCTCTCAAACGACATAATCCTTGTCCTGCAACTCTGTTAAATTTGCTACAAACTTTCCTGGATATTGTTCATCACTTGAAATAGTGAGGTTAGTTCCAATAGAAAAAATATTAGATGAAGATGAAGAAAAATCACCCATAGTGGTAAGTCAATCATCAATTTTAGAATTAAGGTATAACACATCACCATTAGATGAAGAAAAAGCAGAAAAATCAGTGGAGGGGTTAGAAATGGAAGATTCTTCAACTTCATCATTATTTTCAAGTTCATGAATATTATGTTGGAAATCGTGCCCTAGGGGCCAATCATTGTCTTATGAACATTATTGATTTATGAATTTATTAATTGAGTTATCATATTATTTGCATGTTTACTATGATGACCATCCTTGGATAATTCATGATATTATCCTAAATGTCCCTGGTCGATCATCTATGTGGGAGCACAGATGAAATAAGACCAGTATGACTTTGAAGATGTATAGAGATATAAATCAAAGTCATAAGCACATGTAAGAGTACAGGGTGTTGGACCGACCCGCTATGAGAGAACTGCATGGGTAACGTCATAAGCTTCTCTCATATACAAACCATGTCAATATGCCCTTTGACCTGAGATCATCATGGATTCCTACATGACAAAACGCTCAGCTTTGACCTAGTCAAAAGTCACTTTTGACCGAGTGATCATAAAGACTATGTTCGGGCTTAGTGGTTTTTCATGCGGAGGAATGTGAATGGTCAAGATGGAATTTGTCCCTCACATTCGTGGAGAGATATTACTGGGCCCCTCGATGAGTGAGTCTGAGAAATGTATGGCCATACTGTAATGGAAAGGTAGTTCCATTTCTATAGTCAGACTACTCAGGGATCGAGAAAGTAACGGTCGGGAATAGGAGGATGACATTATCCATGCCTCATCCATGACCAAAATATCGCGTGACAGAAGGGACATGATATGGTTGTATAAAAGGTTACATCGTTTATCGATCCTCATATGATTTGGGTAGTTGTTATGTCTTGCTAGAGACCGCTTGCGACTTGTGGGCTAGTATAGCAAATGGCCCACTGCCAACTTCATATGGGCCTACAGGGTCGCACACAAAATAGCCCAACACGAGCTATGATGTCCAGATTCATTGAATCTAAGACATGTCCAGATTCAATGAAAGATCCAGGTGAATGTATATATATTTATTTATATTTATATTCGTATATATATAAATTCGTATATATATATATATTATATATATGAGATATATGAGATTTAATTTATAAGGATAAATTAAATCCCTATCACGTTTGAATTCGAAATTCAAATTGATAGGATATCTCATATAAGAGATATTTATAAGATTTAATTTATAAGGATAAATTAAATCTCTATCACGTTTGAAATTCGAAATTCAAATTGATAGGATATCTCATATAAGAGATATTTATAAGATTTAATTTATAAGGATAAATTAAATCTCTATCACGTTTGAAATTCGAAATTCAAATTGATAGGATATCTCATATAAGAGATATTTATAAGATTTAATTTATAAGGATAAATTAAATCTCTATCACGTTTGAAATTCGAAATTTAAATTGATAGGATATCTCAAATTTGATTTATGGGAATAAATCAAATATAACTCAGTCTCATCTTTATTTAAAGTTAAATAAATAAGTAATTAAATCTGTGGGACGGATTTAATATTATTTTATTTAATTAGTTTCTTATAAAATTATACAATATATGATATTGTATCAATTCGGAATTAATATAAGATTAACTCCAAAATCCAATTAGGTCAAGTGAAAAAATGCATAGCATCCTTTATATCTGATTGGAGGAGCTACGTTTGAAAATAACACAGAACACAAAAGGCCGAACGGAATCTGCAAAAGGTTTGCAGACAAGAAACTGCCGAAATAGAGACGGAGACTTGTGAAAGCCTTGGAGGGACAGGAGACGCTAGCACGTCGTTCGTGGTTGGAACGCTGTTCGTGTGGATACCAGTAGAGGAAGCCGACCTGAGGCGTCGACTTCTTGTGATCGGAAAGAGATCACCACCCACGTAGAGAAGCTGTGAAATTCGCTGAGCAACACTAAGGGTAATGATTCTTTCCACTTGACTTAAACACATACGGCAGATCCTGGCAAGGAATGGAAAATTTTTAAAGTTTATTTCCGCTGCGTGTCTTCCAATTCCTTACATATTATTACACTCATTTTCAAGTGATGCACCAATCATGTTAAGTCCTAGGAGAGAATGATCTAGATGTGAGTGTCTATACATGTTAAACTGAATTATGTGCCTACCAAATTCCATTTTAATAATTCTATATTTCATGCAAATCATGGTATTAGCTGTCTTCAAGAATGGCCTTCCTAGAATAAGAGTACTATCAACAAGAGACTTATTTGACATATCCAAAACATAAAAGTCCATAGGAAAAATAAATTCCTTAACTTGAACTAAAATGTCTTCTAAAATTCCCTTAGGATTAATAATTCTCTTATCAGCCAATTGAGCTAACACACTAGTTAGTTTGATCATATTTACTCCTAAGGCATGATAAATGGAACTTGGCATAACATTGATAGTAGCACCTAAATCTAGCAATACTTTAGGAATAGTTATCTTGCCAATTGTACAAGGAATAGAAAATGCACCTGGATCTTTACACTTCACTGAAAGTTGAGAATTGAAGAGTGCAAAAGCTTTAGGTCCCACTTGCACCATTTTATTAGGTTTATGTCTTTCCCTGTGCAACTATCCTTCAAACATTTTGTATTCTCATACTCTTTGAATTCTCTCTAGTGTAGGCACATTCACTTCAATCTTGCTGAAAGGGTTTTGAAAGAAATGCCCCTATCATATTCACAATTTCAAGAAGCTAATGTGATGTTGAATCAAGGATTGAGACAAGTTCTACAAAGTTACCAAACTATATGGTGTCACACAATGTAAATGAGTATATGTTGGAGGCTCAAATTCTTTCCATCTATCTTACTCACCCTAATCAACTCACTATAACAAGATTGCATGAATATTAAGCAAAATACATGAGATCAATCATTCATGATGTACAATTTCTAGTAATCAATCAATAAAAACAAGCAACACATACATTCATCATGCTTGCCAATGTTCAAAAGTATGTGTTCAAAATTCAATTTCAAATCCGTGATAGTAAGTTCTGTTAGACCAAGCAACAATTAGATGAAACAAGATAATTTTTCTGATAAAGTTCAAGTCTAGTCGCGACAAAAAGGGTCTTCAGGTCGCGACTGTTTTATAGAGAAGAAATTTTTAGAAACAGGGAATATTAGTCGTGCCTAACATGCACATTGGTTGCGACACATCATCAGAAAGAGTAATCCTGACAAACACATAAGCACAAGTCGTGACTAAGTGTCCATCCAGTCATAACCAAAATTCACAAAAAATTATAATCGCAACAAAGATAAGCACAGATCACAACTAAAACATTACAAATTGGTAATCATCAGAAAGTAAGAATTACTTGTCACAACAAACATGTTAATTGGTCGCAACTAATTTTCATAGAGTAAAAAATTAATATTTTTGCATATATTAGTCACGACAATAACATTTAAGGTCAGGAACAGAATACAAAATCACAGCAATTATCTGATTTTTACTTACCAATTTTATAAACTACTCCCCCACACTTAATTTCTACATTGTCTTCAATATGAGAAGTAATGAAACAAATGCAAAGGATGAAGTAATAAAGAGGACAAAGCTAGATTAGACTCCAAGATGAATTTATTAATTTTTGTCTACCCCTACTGACTTGGTCTCCTCTGCCACACTTGATCAACAATTTACAGCTCAAGTATATAAGTAAAACAATGTAAACCAGATTGTAAGTGGGGAAATAAGGAAGGAGACAACCTGAGTATCATGGGGGCTTGAAGTTCTCATTATATAGCTTGAATAATTAGCCATTAACCTAGAATGATGTACCATCCGCTTCAACCTTTCTTGTTGATATGGCCGTTATCCATCCTAAGAGATAATCCACAGCTTGCAGAATATATGCATATCCAAAAGATAGTGGGAATGAACTTAATGATATAACTGTTGTATTCATTTTTCCCTGCAATGCAATTCTATTGATGTTGGACCATATCCTTTAATTTTTGTAGTTCTGAAATGTCTAAAAATTCCAATTTGAAGCTCTCATGAACAGGGTTAGAATGCAGTATATAATTATTGAATGGAAAACTCCCTAGCTTAGAGATTACAATTCCTTGTTTCTGAAAGTATGTTGCACAATCCTTGTCCTCAACTCTATTAAATTTGCTACAAACATTCCTGGATATTGTTCATCACTTGAAACAGTGAAGTTAGTTCCAATAGAGAAAATATTAGATGAAGATGAAGAGAAATCACCCATAGTGGTAAGTCATCCATCAATTTTCGAATTAATGCATAACACATCACCATTGGATGAAGAAAAATAGAGAAATCAGTGGAGGAGTTAGAAATGGAAGATTCTTCAACTTCATCATCATTTTCAAGCCATGAATATTATCACACTCATTTCCAAGTGATGCACCAATCATGTTAAGTCCTAAGTGAGAATGATCCTAATGTGGGTGTCTATACATGTTAAACTAAATTATGCGCCCACCAAATTCTATTTTAATAATTATATTTTTCATGGAAATCATGGTATTAGCTGTCTTCAAGAATGAGCTTCCTAGAATAAGAGTACTATCATTAAGAGACTTATTTGACATATCCAACACATAAAAGTCTACAGGAAAAACAAGTTCCTTAACTTGAACTAAAATGTCCTCTAAAATTCCCTTAGGATTAATAATTCTCTTATCAGCCAATTGAGCTAACACACTAGTTGGTTTGATCATATTTACTCCTAAGGCATGATAAATGGAACTTGGTATAACATTGATCGTAGCACCTAAATCTAGCAATGCTTTAGGAATAGTTATCTTACCAATTGTACAAGGAATAGAAAATGCATCTGGATCTTTACACTTCACTGGAAGTTGAGAGTTGAAGAGTGCAGAAGCTTTAGGTCCTACTTGCACCATTTTATTAGGTTTATGTCTTCCCTTTTGTGTGCAACTATCCTCCAAACATTTTGCATATTCTGACACTCTTTGAATTCTGTCAAGCGTAGGCACATTCACTTCAATCTTGTTGAAAGAATTAAGCATTTCCTTGCTCTGCTCCTCTAAGGCTTTCTTCTCATTACTCATGAATTTCCTTGGAATAGGTAGTTTCTTCATATGTACTTTTTCCTTAACTACACCAGAGGTTGTTTCCTACTGCTTGAGTTCTAAATTTACTGCTGGTTGTGTTTCTTCAGTTATGTCCACTCTCAGATTCCTTAAATCATAATCAATAGCTTTAGGCAGCGCAATTTCCTTGCTATTTAGCTGTCCATAACCTTATGAATTTGGGGCAGAATTGATTGGACATTTTGTAACTTCTTCCTTCCCCAGTGGCTATGCTTCTTTTATATTTTCAGACTTCTCAATGCTACCGTTGGAATCAGTGTCTACCTCACATTCCTCTTTACTATTAGAAGGCTCAGCCACTTGTCTATCATTGTTGAATATGTTATGCCCAAAATTCCTGTCTCGATCTTTCATTATATTTGTTAGAGTATGGATTACTTTGTGGATATTAGTTTAGTTTGCCTTGATAGATAGCTGATACACCTGCACAATGTGTAGGACAATTGACAGTAGTGTGCATAGGAGAATAACAAAGTTGACAACTAGGAGCAACAAGAGCTTGAGAGTATGGGCTTTGAATATGTGAATTTTCCAATTGAGCAGCTAGGTTGTTGATCTGAGCATTCACGGCAGCAACTTGAGAAGATAAACAATTATAATCTTAAGAAGGCCTTGAAGAAATCTCATAGACTTGCTTAACATCACATCCCCATACTATTGGTGATTGCTTGCTATTTTCTCAATCAGGTTCCAAGCTTTAACTGGAGTTAAATCATCAATGGAGCCTCCAGTAGCTACATCAAAATTCTTTCTACATGCATAGCCTAATCTTGAATGGAAATAGTGCACCAAATGCTCAGGTAGAATCTGGGGGTATAGACATCTAGCTAGCAGGTTTTGAAATCTTCCCCAAAACTCATGGAAAGATTCTTGATATTGCAGCAAAAGCTGTCTTTGAAGTAGGGAAGTATCTCTCTAGGAAATCAGTCCTCAAGTTATTCCAAGAATCCAATGCTCGAGGTGTATGATGTGACATCATATAAAACCATTCCTTTGCCTTTCCTTCAAGTGTAAAGTGGAATACTTGTCTCTGAACAGCATCCATGTCATCTTGCTCTCCATGTTCCTTGCATTGTCATCAATGCAAGATTAGACTAAAGATAAGACAATGAAATCCAAAATGTGCAAGGAAAAAGTGAAATGAAGAGTGCCCACAACTAACAACACACAAAGCAAAACATAACACAATCTAGCTTTTACTAATGGAATGTTCCTCCCCTACACTTGTTCAACAACAAATATGCAATAAATTTAAAGACAATTAGAACAAGGTAAAGGAAGGAAATAACTTGTCATGGAGGCTTGTAACTTGACAAGAAAATTAGGAGGAAGTCTAGCTTTATCATCCTAAGTGGTTGTGCAAGGTCAATCGAGAGAGAATCCAAAGAGTAAGGACCTCAAGAGGCATGAGTGTATCCTCTCAAGTAGTTAGCCTGCAAAAAGTTAACTAAAATAGCAGTACCCACTACAAATATGCCACATGAATCAAAGTACTTGAACCCATAAAGCAAAGTGGCACAAGTGTCTAAAGTGCAACAAGGTTAGAATCAGGCACAAATGATAACAAATGCTTCTCAAAACCAATATAATCAATTAAGTTATTTAATGTTGTATGACATGCAATATGAGTAATCTCAAATCCTAATAAGTCAGGAGAAATCACAAGATAGGATCTCATAAGAAAATGTGATTAAGACTGCACATCAAATTATGTTTATTTCCTATTCTAGAGTAATGATGAAGTTCAGAAACTCATATTCAAGACCATATGATTCAAGAGAACTTATAATATATTTCTCCATATTGGGTTGTAAAGCACATGCAAGTATAGGATGGAAAGACTCTTGAAAATTATTTATAGCATGTGGCAAGAATATAGAATACTCAAAACTAACTTTATCATGCTCAAGTAAATCAATGTCTTTCATATGCACATGATTCTCACAAATATATTTGACATCAAAATCATGTTCACTAGTAAGCCCAACCTTTTTGACACCACTAGGGATCAAGAAAGATTTAATACAATCAACAACATTTACATAATCATCGTCAATCATGGATTCCTGATTAGGATCAATGCTAAGAGTAGAAGTAGATGAATGCAAACAAATGTATTTCTAAACATGCAACACATTTGAGTTTATCACTGCAATCAAGACATGTCATATTTGTGGTGGTATGTAAAGAGAAAGGATCAATGTTATCACTAAGAAGAATTACAGTACTCCCCTTTTGTTCAAGTTCCTTTGCTCTTGGTTGCAACTCCTATCTTTTTTGGTAATAAGTTGCAACTCCTCTTTGAGATTGTATGGAGAACTCTCGCCCTTAACTTCTTCTTCATCATTCATGTCAACCTCTTGCATCTCTATGGGGTTGTTTCTAGCTAGTTCCATCATTAAAATCATCTTCCAAACCTAGAAAAAGATTACAAAGACCTTCTAAAGGCTCATCAAGGCTATTAGGATCAAGGGCAATATCATTATTAACAAAGGATATTGTGGATGTAAACTGGAAACCATGCTAGTCAATTGAGAGCAATTGAAGCATAGCACATTAGTTTTACATTCACAAGAGAGGGAAAGAAGAATTAAACACAGAATCATCACTAGAATAGATAGAAAATTCAATAGTTAGAATAGTATCATGCCCCTTATCACTAGTGCAAATAACGTGCTCCCTAAGATCTTTAACATCAAAAGCTAAAATGAGGTTCACTACTTTCTACTTGCTGATGTGACCTATTTTTACTATGTTAGTTTATATCATTTTTGAGGTCATTTAGTAGGTTATCTGGTCAATGATTGCATATTTTATTATTAATGTGTGTCTTGGAGTGGTTACATGTAATTGGTGATTAAAAAGACATATTTGGTATGTTTTTATGATTACTCTTAGATAATTAATTTATTGGCACATTTTTATGCTTTTTTTGTATTGTAGGACCTTGAAAGAACAAGAAATGGAGTGAAAAAGACCAAGAAAAGCACAAGAAGGACTTGAAGAACTCACATTGGCATCACTGTGCATTGATCTGTGGCCCAAATTTCTGCGCCATAGCTCATTTTGGCTCTATGTTAGTGATAAACTCATATTTTTATATTGATTTTAGTGTGTTAAGATAGTTTTATTATTGATTTTGTCTCAATTTACTAATATGTTGACCAATTAATAAATAAAATAAAATTAGAAGAATGGGGAATGAATTCATATAATTTTGGTCATATATTAATATTATCTTGCTAGACAAATAATTGTATCTTATAAATTCTCATTTTAAGAAAGTGCTCATTAATCACCAAGTCAACTTGCTACTATATCTGAAATGTAAAAGAGGAGTTAGAATGAACAAAAGGGTTAGTGACAGCTGGACTTAACAGAGTGGGTAACAGATTGTAAACTAGGAGCTAACAGAAATCACATAGGGAGATGGATGCACATGTTTAACAGAAACCACGTGCTGAAGAGATTCATGGGATTGATGCAATCTGTCCACTGTTCAGCTCACACACAGAAGGGGCATGCTAATTGATTTGCTTGTACGCAAGATACACCTCTTCTATATCAGCTCACTCATCCCACAGTTCTGGACTTCATCTACTGAACACACGCTATTCACACTACTCCCATATCATTCATTCCACAATGCATTCATTACACATCACACCACTCCATCTCTACTCCATCTCTTTCACTCTCTTACTCCATCACAGATCTATTCCATCTGCAGCACTATCCTCACACCATTCCATCTCTCTCCATCACTATTCTCTCCCTTCATCTGCAACTTTCCTTTATTATGAGTAATAAAACCAGAGGAACCTGCTTCCATCTTCATCTTCTTCTTCTACATTCATCATGACTGTTGCTGATCTACTTGCTACTACTATTGAAGTTCTGATAGCAATGGAAGGCTAGATTTGTTGTGCTTTCTTGGAGATGTTGTTGAACCAAAGTCATTGATCTGAAAAATAGGGAGTTCAATTGTATCTTTAATTCTAGATCTAATTGTATCGAGTTGATGTAGTTAATTCTAGTTTTATTTATTCAATTAAAGTTAGTAGATGATCGACATTAGGAAACTGAGTTGGATTTCCTGATTATGTTTAATTGAGTTTTGATTGATCCTCATCCTTGAACTAGTTGGACATGGCTGTGGTAATTAGAGTAAAGAATATAGGTGTTTTAGTTTTTCTATGAATTTAGTGTTTTGACTTGTTGAGTCGTAACCAATTACCTGCTTAGTTGCAATTATATTGCAAAATTAATTTCTGAGAGACTCTGTGATTTTTAGTCGTTACCAGATACATATTTGGTCGCAACTTAAAATTAGTTTTTAACTCAAATTTGCTCTTTGTAATTTTTAATCGTGACCATAGTGTGTTTTGATCGCAACCAAAACTCTTTATCCATTATTTTTTCTTTTCTGTGATTTTCAGTTGCATCCAAATTGACATCTAGTCAGGAAAAAAATAGTGTTTAATTCATATTTACGCTTTGTGATTTTTGGTCACGACTAGAGTGACATTTGGTCGCAACCCAAAACTTTTAATTTTAAGCATTTGCTTTCTGTGATTTTTAGTCGCAATTTCTAAAATTGTTGCATTATTGATGTACTTGATATCCTGCATAAGTTTTTTAGTGTAATTTACATGACCAGAAGCTCTTAATTCTTTCCTTTGGATAGAGAAATCAATAGAACACTTAGACAATTAAGAAAGCTAAAATCTTAAATCAAACCAGTATTACATTTGTTGTTGAGCTTAGTTCTTGTAGTGAATATGTTGCAGCTGAGACTAATTGTGTATTTGGTGATATCTTTTATAATCATTTTGTCATGGAGAATATTAATAAGGGTGAAGCTCAAACTCATAATTAGAATAATCAAAATGAGCAGCATGAAGAAAATAACATGAATAATATAAGGTACGTAGGAGCATAAGAGAACTCACTTCTTCTAAGGTAAACTATGATCCTTTTCACACCTGTCCTACTTTAGATATTAATTTTGAGTTGAAAGATCCTTTGTTAAGCAACTTACCAAAGTTTTATGTATTGGCATGTGAGGATCCTTTCAAACATTTGAAGATTATGCAGTGGGTTTGCTCATCCATAAAACCTGTAGGCACTAATAGGGATGTTGTGCAAAGATAAGTATTCAATTTTATACTTGAAGGAAAGGCAAATGAATAGTTTTATATGTTGTCACATTATACACCTTATGCCTTGGACCCTTGGAATAACTTGAGGAATGCTTTCTTAGAGAAATACTTCCTTACATCTAGGACTGCTACATTGATGAATGCTTTCAAGAGCTGCCAGCTAGATGTCCATACCACCAAATTCTAAGTAAATATTTGGTGAAATATTTTCATTCAAGATTGTGCACTGCAGATAGAAATAATTTGGATGCAGCTGCTAGGGGTTCCATTAATAACTTAACTCCTAATAAAGCATGGAACTTGATTGAGAAGATAGAAATAATGACTCGCAGTATGGGCGTTATCTACAAGGTCTTCTCAATATTATAATAGCTTATCTTCTCAAGTTACTACTATAAATACTCAGATCAATAATTTAGATGTTCAATTGAGCAATTCACATGTTCAAAGCCTATACTCTCAAGCTTTAGTTTCTCCTAATTCTCAGCTTTGTTCTTCTCCATTGCATACCAGTGACAAATATCCTACACATTATGAGGATATATCAGCCATCTATCAAGGCAAATAAAACAAGTATCCATAAAGGAATCCATACTCCAATACATATAATAAAGGATGGAGAGATTATCCCAATGTCAGATGGAGGGATGGAGGTACATATAGGAATTTTGGGCAAAATAAATTCAACAATGACAAGCGATTGGCTGAATCCTCTAGAGCTATGAAAGAACCTACTGCTGTAAAGGATGATGGTATATCTGAGATAATCAAGAGCATTAATGTGATAAACTTATATATAAACTCCATAAACACAAACTTCAGCTCTTACTTCAATGACTTGAGATCTATAGTAGAGAGCAACCTAACAATGATAGATTCTAAGTTTGCTGCCTTGAAGTGTAAAATAGAATAGTGGAAAACAAAGGTTATAAACATGAATAGCTATGTATCACAACTAGCCAATTCATCAGGCCATTATTAGTGAAATTGTACTTTCTAACACGGTTGTTAACCCCAAATCTATGAATGCTATAAGCTTGAGAAGTAGAAAAATAGTAGTTAAAGCAAATGTTGATGATAATAAAAGGGATAATGGAGAAAATGAGTAGTAGAACAGACCTAGAATTGAAGAGTTGATTGAAGAAAAATCTTCATTCATTCTAGAATCATATAGTAACAAAGAGAAGGGGATGTTGCAGCAGAATAATGAGCAAATTGGATTAAATGATGCTGCACAACCAGCTAGTATACATGAATAAGTTACTAGTTCTAGAATTGAAAGTCAAAAATTAGATAAGAACTAGCATCAAAAGGAGCATGAAGATGCAGATCAGAGAGATAGAGAGGACAAGAAGATCAAGCTTGAGGCAAAATATTACATACGGGAACCACCCATACTATGGAAGATATGCAGTGATCAAGCTATAAGAAGATGTGTGCCAAGTGAAGAAGATGATATAGTATTTCAGGTCAATGTCCATTTATTGACGTTGTACTCTGTTCAAAGAGAACGTTCAACCCCATGATATTCAAGTTGTCTCATTCCTTGTTTTCCCACTTATAATAGTCTATTCTACACAAGTTTTCTTATATATTTGAGTTGTTATTTGTTAATTAAGTGTGGGGGAAGAGACCAAGTCAGTAGGGGTAGAGAGAAACTCTCATGAATTCATCTTAGATTTTGGTTCAGTTTTCATATTATTGTTGCCTTTGTATATGTTTCATTAGTTCTTCATATTGAGGACAATGTAGAGGGAGGATGAAATTTATTGTGTGAAATGGGTGAATGAAAATAAGATAATTGTTATGATGCTTTGTCTTTTAGTCGCGACCTTATGTTGTTCTTGTCGCAACTAATGTGTTCAAGTATGTCAAATTTTTTCCCTGTAAAAATTAGTCGCAACCATTATACATTTTTGTGGCGACTGATAACTGTCGTTTTAATTATCAAACAAGAAACTAAGCTAACCAATAGTAAAGTGAAACTAACCTATCTTAATTTGCAAGGAGCCTAAATAGATGTTAAAGTACCTAATTAATCTAATGGGTCACAATTTAACAAATTGATGCAATGATTTGTGAGATGAGATGTTTGAATAAATTCTGAATGTAAATCTGATAAACTCATATTTGTAGTGATTTTTAGTATGTTTAAAGAGAGTTTTATTATTGATTTTATCCCCATTTACCAATATAATGAGCAATTAATTAATAAAATAAAATTGGAACAGTTGAGAATTAATTGATGTGATTTTAGTGATTAATAGAATAAATAATCTGTTTCTTTTACTTTCCCATTTTAGAAAAATGCTCATTAATTACCAAGATAACTTGCTACTGTCAGAATGAAACATAAATGGTTATAATTGACAGCTGGACACAAGGATATTTAAGCATATGCTGGAATTACGGAGCTAAAACAGAAGCAAGTGGGGATCACATATGTGCTGCAATAGAAATCACATGGAGGGGAAAGCTAACAGATTCATGCACATGTTGTCATATAGATGATACACCTTGCATCACAGATTCATTCTAGCTACTATTTAGTCTATACACACTCATTCCACAATTCTATATAACACACACATCAGCACATTCAAAGGGGAGCTAATGCATGACACACACTTCACATATCATTCACACCATCTGACTCTATCTCTCATTTTTCCCACACACCATATGCACAGCACATCATTCATTCATTCCATCACAGATCCATCTCTTATACACACTACACATAGATCTCTCTCCATTTCCAATCTCTTTTCTATCTACAACTTTTCTCTGTTCTAGACAATAGAACTAGAAGAAAGTTTATTCTACATCTTCATCTTCTCTTTCTACATTCACCATGACTGCTGGTGGTTTTATTGCTGCTATTGAAGTCTTGGAGATGATGCTGAACCAGAATCATTGAGCTGAACAGGAAGTGTATTGTATCTTTAATTTAGATTTGATTGTATTGAGTTGATATTGTTAGTTATGAAATTATTGATACAATTAGAGTTAGTAAATGATTAATGATTAGGGAATTGAGTTGGATTTCCTATTTCTACATAATTGATGCTTTGATTATTTTCATCTTTGTACTGAGTTAGACATGGTTGTAGTTAATTAGAGCAATTCTAATATAAAGTACAATTGTATATGTTTAATTCATCTTCTTCTATCTCTTAAGTTGAATGATTCTTATTCCTCTATTCAATGTCTATGAGATGTAGCCTTGATTAAGATTTTAGCTAGCGAGTTGTTAGCTAACATATTATAATTCAACTAATTAACTCTAAATATTCTGTGGATAATGAAGGGAATGTAGTCTTTAAGGGACCACACTTGTCATTGATTTATTTTATCATCAAAAATATCTAAAATCATAAACAATAGTATAGGATTTATATTTAGTATTTGTTCAAACATATCATCTCACAAATCATTGCATTAATTTGTTAATTTATGGCTCATTAGATTAATTAGGAACTTTAGCATCTATTTAGACTTCTTGTGAATCAACCTAGGTTAGCTTCACTATATTATTAGTTAGTTTAGTTTGTTTGATAATTAAAACTATAGTTATCAAAATCCTATGCTACTGTTTATGATTTTAGTGTTTATGAAAATGGAATGTATCAATGACAAGTGTGTTCCCTTGGAGATTATCTTACCTTCATTATCCACAGAATATTTGGAGATTACCTTACCTTCAATAAAATTTAGTTCAACATCATCACTAAGAGAGCATAGCAACTTTAGCCTGCCATTGCTGTCAAGACTTCAATAACAATAGTAAAACTAGCAGCAATCATGGTAAGTGCAAAAGGAGAAGATGAAGAAGGAAGTGATAAGTTCCAGTAGTTCTCCTACCCAGAATAGAGCAGAAGTTCAAATAAAAGAGAGCGATGAATGGAGTGATAGAGTGGAGTGTGATCTAAGGTAAATGTGATATGGAATGAGTTGCGTGAGGGAAAATTATGGAATGACAACAAGTGTGATGTCTGGAGTGAATGAGCTAAGACGTGTTGTGTATGGCATGAATGAATGCTGCGGAGTCAGATGGCATGAGGTATATATACTGTGTGAAAGATATGAGAGAAGTAGCAGATTGTGTGACAGTGGAATGGGTTCAGAGTGAGTCAACATGTGATCCATGTGGGAACAATATGGAATACGTGAATCAAGTCTGATTCCTCTATCCAGCATGTGACTTTCAAGAGAAAATAGAATTATATTTCTCCCTCCAGCTATCATCATGTATATATCAATCTCTCTTCATCACGTTTTAATTAGCCATGTGCAATCCTCGATTTGCCAATTTGTTAGCTCACTTGTTCAGTCTAGCTCACGTTTAAATCTCCTTTTGTCCAACTATCAATTTAGTTCATTCTCACTAACCTCCACCTAATCTGTCAGTTATTACTGCATTAGCTTGTAATGAAAATTTAGAAGAAACAGATTATTTATCCAATTAATAACTAAAATCACATCAATTAATTCCCAACTGTTCCAATTTTATTTTATTAATTCATTGCTCATCATATTGGTAAATGGGGACAAAATCAATAATAAAACTCTCTTTAAATACTCTAAAATCAATACAAATATGAGTTTATTAGTGACCAAGAGTTCTTACATTATGAAGTTTACCTATATGTGCTGTGTAGTCGTGATCTGTGCTTATCTTTGTCACGATTGTAACTCTGTGAATTTTGGTCGAGACTAGATTGACATTTGAGTCATGACCAGAGCATGGTTGTTTAACAAGTTTACTCTCTGTGATTATGAGTTACCAGTGTCCAATTCTATAGCCACCAATTTTCTTGTTTTTTTTGAAGATTTCTTCTCTGTGTAAAATAGTCGTGACCGGATGTCTTTTTTGTCGCGACTAGAATTAATCCTCTGTTAAAAAATCCTTCTATTTCATTCTAATTCTTACTTGGTCTTTGGAATTTACTATCATGGATTTAAATTGAACTTTGAACTTATACTTTTGAACATTAGCAAACTTGATTTAGCGTGAGTTGCTTGTTTCAGTGATTAATTACTAGAAATTGTGCAGCATGAATTATTAGTCTCATGTATTTAGTTCAATATTCATGAAATCTAGTCATTGTGAGTTAATTAGGGTGAGTAAGCCAGATGGAAGGATTTTGAACCTCCAACATATACTTATTTATATTGTGTGACACCATTTAATTTGGTAACTTTACAGAACTTGTCTCAATCTTTAATTCAAAATCACATTAGCTTATTGGAATTGTGAAAGTGATAAGGGCATTTCTTTTAAAACCCTTTGACCAAACAATAGCCACATAAATATTAAATCCTTTGTTTAAATCCTTTGAGACCTACACTTTCATTTTAAATTTCATCATTGATTAATGAATATTGTACAAAATAGTTGTTGCTGTAGTAATTATTTAATTGTGAAATAATTATTAAGTTGCAACCATTTGTTGAATGTCTAAACCTAAATGTATTTGTTATCTAGCTCAATAGTAAAAAGAAAAAGCAAAATACAGAGAAAAGAAAAAGACAAGAGAAACAAAGGAGAAAGAAGAAGAAAAGAGTGGCTAGATGACAAGATGTGCTATTCAACTTAAAGGGAAGGAATTTAGCTTATGACTAGTTATTTTCTGCAGTTGCACAAATGGAACTGTGATTAAGCTTTTAAGAAGTAAGATCATATGTAGTATTTTATTAATCATTGACATACATTTCCATTTCATAATTTAGCCTTTCCAACATGACAACCTAATAAAGACCCTTTGATTCACAACCCTTGTAGCATTTAGTGGTGGAGATGTACAAAGGTTATAAGCCTATGAGAAGCTTAAACTATATGGTCGAGTGAAAATTACCTTGATAAGAGAGTGAGCGAAACACTATACCTTGTGGAAAAATCTCAACCTAATTGCTTACTATGATTTAATTGCATGGTTAGATTTTTTAATTGATATAAAATTAGTATGGATTATTGATAATTGAAGGGAAAAAGATTGATGAATGCAAATACTTATGCAGGATATGTTTTGCCACTTTTACTGAATATACGTGTTTGAATTTCAATTTTGATCCATAATTTTGCTCAAAGTGCAAAAGCTAAGTGTGGAGGAATTGATAAACTATTATTTTTATATTGATCTTAGTGTGTTTAAAAATAGTTTTATTATTGATTTTGTCCCTATTTACCAATATGTTGACCAATTAATAAATAAAATACAATTAGAACAATGGGAAATTTATTTATATAATTTTGATCATATATTAAAATATTATCTTGTTAGACAAATAATTTGTATATTTTAAATTATCATTTCAAGAAATTAGTCATTAATCACCAAGTCAACTAGCTGTTGTAACTGAAATGTAGAGAAGTTAGAATGAACAGAAAGGTTAGTGACAGCTGGACTTAACAAAGTGGCTAACAGATTGCAAATTAGGAACTAACAGAAATCACATGGGGAGATAGATGCACATGTTTAACAGAAACCACGTGTTGAAGAGATTCATGGGATTGATGCAATCTGTCAACTGTTCACACTCCACATAGAGGGGGCACACTAACTGATTCACTTGCATGTATGACACACCTCTTCTATATCAGCTCACTCATCCCATACTTCTGGACTTCATCTACTAAACACACGGCCATTCACACTGCTCCCAAATCATTCAATACACATCACACAGCTCTGTCTTTACTCCATCTCTTTCACTCAATCACAGATCTATTCCATTCTCTCCCTTCATCTGCAACTTTTCTCTATTTTAAGTAATAGAACCAGAGGAACCTGCTTCCATCTTCATTTTCTTGTACATTCATCATGACTATTGTTGATCTACTTGCTGCTGCTGTTGAAGTTCTAACAGCAATGGAAGGCTAGATTTGTTGTGCTCCCTTAGAGATACTGTTGAACCAAAGTCCTTGATCTAAAATAGGGAGTTCAATTATGTCTTTAATTCCAAATCTAATTGTATCAAGTTGATATCGTTAATTCTGGTTTTATTAATTCAATTAAAGTTAGTAGATCATGAACATTATGGAACCGAGTTGGATTTCTTGATTATGTTTAATTGAGCTTTGATTAATCCTCATCCTTGAACTAGTTGGACATAGCTATGGTTAATTAGAGTAATTCTATAGCAAAGTACAGTTGTATCTATTTAATTCATCTTATTCTACCTCTGGAGTTGAATGATTCTTATTTCTCTATTCAATGTCTACAAGTTGTAGCTTTGGTAGAGATTTAGCTAACGAGTTGTTAGCTAACCCATTCTAATTCAACTAATTAACTCATCATATTTTGTGGATAATAAAAGTAAGGTAATCCCAAGGGAACACCTTGCCATTGATTCATATCATCATCATTAATACTTAAAATCATAAACAATAGAATAGGATTTACATTTAGAATTTGTTCAAACATCTCATCTCAATTTATCTGATTAAATTGTTAATTTGTGGCTTATAGGATTAGTTAGAAACTTTAGCATCCATTTAGACTCCTTGTGAATCGATCTAGGTTAGTCTCACTTTACTATTGGTTAAGTTAATTTATTGTTTCATAATTAAAATGAAAGTTATCAGTCAGTTGGCTGTGGCAAAGAAAATTCTTGCCACGATGAACTTCCTAATGACACCACAACCAGATTTCACAATTTTTGGGCCCAAATTCATTTCACTACTTCATAACCCAACCCGAATCTATTTGTTAACACCTCTAGAACCCTAAATTGGTCTATGATTTCATGATTCACCTCTCCAAGCTCTCATTTTGTTCTCCTTCTATTCCATCTTCCATTTCCACAATCTACCTGTTTTCTTCACAAGTTCTGCATTTTTCTCCATAGGTAATCTGTGGTTGTTGGTTGTAGCTACTGTGATGACCTCCATGAGTGGTTGAGAAGCTTCTCTCTTGAGGTGAAGCTAGGGTTTGAGTTCTAAGAGCTACAAAGGGGAGTTATTGTCTTTAATCTATGTTTCTTTGATTTATTTTACTATTCCTAGATCTAGATTTGTTCAATTTACATTGGAGATTAGAGTTCCTTTAATTAATGCTTTATTGATCTTTAGCCTTCATGTTCATGGTTTGGTTTGTGATTAATTGTGCTTATGGGGTTGTGTTTTGGCCAAGCACTTTACTCTTTGATTAAGGAAATGAACTCATTAACTAATTACAATCACAATGCATTAACTACCATATCAATTAAAGAACTATGATAACCCAATTCCATTCTCAAGAGAGTTCATTATCACTTTTCCCTAAATCCAATACATTTCTTTCCATTTATTACTCCAGCATTAATTAAAAAATACAAAAAAAAAGTAGCTTAGGTTTAATTTCCATTGCATCTATCAATGATGTCGTTGCTAGCTAGAGTCTCATATTTGACTCCCAAGTAACTAAGAGTCAACTTCATTGTTGACAAGGGGTTTTGAGCCTAGTATGTTGCATTATAGGTTAGTTTAGTTCTTGCATTGTAAATAGCCTAGATTTTGCAATTCCTAGGTTATTCCTAGTTGTTTGCCTACTTTTAACTTTTTTAGTGAGTTTTTGTGTTTTTGTTTGCTGGAAGTTATGTGGAAGTCACTTGAAGTCTTGCGAGAATGGGTTTTGTACTAAAAATTTCTATAGCAACTAAAACGTTTTGCCTAGAAAATTTTGAAATTAGGTGTTCCAAAGTTTTTGGGCATTTTGAACAAGACTAATAGCTAGCTATTAGTGCCAATGGATTTTGGCCAAATGCAAACGTTTGCTATACTCTTTTGAATTTTCTTTATTATCATGAATGTGTCTAGAATTTTAGTTAGTTGAGTTTTGTGTTTGTTCTTTGATTTTTCTTGGTTTTAGAGTTGTTGAGTTTTGTTTTTTTATTAGTTGTTAGTTGTTGAGTCGTTTGCTAGAGCTTTAGGTGAATTTTGGCGTACATGGTAGATTTCACTTGCATTCATATAGAAAAAAAACAAAAATATTTGTATTTTCCTTTTCATACTTGCATTTTTTATCCTAACTTATTGATTAACTACTCCTTACTATTTACTGCTACTTTGCTTTAGTATTGAAATTGGAGTGATGCTTGATGTTTCAATTGCATGGTTGCTTAATTGTATTATTTTGCTTGATTGAAAATATTACATTGCTACTGAAATTTTGTATCAAGGGCTTGAACTTTGTGCATTTGAGTGTTTTGAACCATGCTAGCATATCATTTTGAGTTATATTGATATACTTGTTCATATACATTATTTTGGCACTACTTGAGAGTATATAGCTTGTAGGAATTTTGGTTTTTGTGCTAATTTTGGGTGGTTGCTGTTATATGTGTGTATGCATTTTGAATTTTGAACATTGGACTTAGTTTTCATCCATACACACATCTCCATACCAATTTGGAGTTTTAAATACTTTTTATGTGCATACAAAGTGGTTTCAAACTTGTCTTGGTGAGTTTTGAACTTGAATAATTGATTTTGAACATATGGATTCCAAGTTTTGAAACCTTTGCAAAGTGTTTGACATACAGATTGAACATTTGATTTTTGGGAATTCATCATTGTGCATACTTGGGTTTTCAAGATCATTAAGTGCATTTTGTGCAAATCCTAGTTATTTTGAAGTCTATGAACTCATTTGGATCAGTTTAGAACTTTAGTGAGTGGTGTATTATTGAGATTCATTTTGGGTTGAGCTAGAGGTGGTAAATTGGGTTGGCCCAGTCAACCTGCCAAAAAATGGCAGGTTGGGTTGAAAAAAAGGGAGACCATTTTAGTATAGGTCTTTTTGACCCACACCAACCCGCCAAAAAAAAGGCTAACCTGGCTTTTTTTTAATTTATTTATTGTCCACTTTCAATCTGATTTTGAGTCTCCCATGCCTAAACCTAACCCTCTCCCCTCGTCAGCTCATTATTATTTTAAATTTTGTGTTGAAAATAAAAAAATTAGAAAAAAGGTAACCCGCCAACCCACACAGCAGGTTCGGGTTGGTTAAATAATAACCTGCCAGGAGGTAGGTCTTTTTCAACCCAGCCCACGTCCCCCTAACCAGCCATAGGTTAGCTTGTTTTGAGCGGGTTAGCTCTTACTACTAGCCTTAGGTTAAGCTCCCTTGGATTTTGTTGTCAAGCTGCTAATTCCTTCTTACTGAAACCATTCACTGTGGTCAAATTGTTAACATTGAACCTCCTAAGGGAAGATCAATTAGGAAATTGACACAGGCTTTTGATAGTATTAAACCATTTATTTCTACTTTCCCTAATATTGACATTGATATCCAAATTAAGGGTTCCTTGATCAACTAACTTCCCAAATTTCATGGTTATGCGGGGGAGGATTGTTTTCAGCACCTCAATATACTGCACTTGCACGGCTCTACATTCAAGCCAGTTGATGCAAAGGTCAAAGATGTGGAAGGTTTTCTATCTCACTCTTTAGGGTAAAGCAAGAGATTGGTTCGTGCAATTATGAAGATACTCTGAAGATGAATACCACTCTTTGGCTAATAGATAACTGTCATTTAATTATTAAACAAAATTAAGCTAACCATAGTAAAATGGAGGCTAACTTAGGTCGATTCACAAGGAGCCTAAATGGATATAGAAGTTCCTAATTAATCTAATGAGCCACAAATTAACTAGTTAAAGAGATGGTGTTTAATGAGTTTTAATCTAACTACTGAAAGCAAAACCTATGCTATTGTTTATGCTTTTAAGTATTTATGATGATGAGATGAATGAATGACAAGTGCGTTTCCCTTGGAGATTACCTTACCTTCATTATGCATAGAATATGAGAAGCTAATCAGTTGAATTATAATATGTTATCTAACAATTTGCTAGCTAAATCTCAATAAAAGCTACAACTCGTAAACATTAAAAGAGATTATGAATCATTCAACTTAGAAATAGTAGAATATAAATTAAACAAATATAATTGTACTCTATTATAGAATCACTTCAATCAATCACAACTACGTTCAACTCGATCACATATGAGAATCAATCAAAGGTCAGTTATGCATAAATAAGAAATCCAACTCGGTTCCTTACTTCTTTATCATCTACTACTCTAATTGCATAAGTAATTATAGAATTAACTATATTAACTCAATACATTTAACTCTAAATTAAAAATACAATGAACTCCCTATTCAGCTCAAGGATTCTGGTTCAGCATCATCTCTAAGAGAACACAACAGCTTAGCCTTATATTGCCATTTGAACTCAGCAGCAATAGAAAACACAGCAGCAATGGTGGTGAAAATGATAGAAGAAGATGAAGATGAACTGCAGAACTTTCCTCTAGTTTTATTGATCATAATAGAGGAAAGTTATAGAATAGAAACTGGAGAATGGAGAGAGAGTGAGAATAGATCTGCAGATGGAGAAGGAGAGTGAAGATTTGCCTGAAGGTGTGAGCTGAATGGAATAGAAGGTGAAATGGAATGAGTGCAGAGATGATTGATGCAGAATGGGTGTATGGAATGAATGTGTGAATGGAGAAGGAAACAGAGTGTGTCCCCAGATCCTGGAAACTGTGCATCACCCTCTAAATGTGCTGATGTGTGTGTTATATAGAAGAAATGTGAATGGTGTGACTATCAGCTGAAATGGTGTGATTCTATTCAGATCAGGTGTGTATGCATGAGCAGTGCCAGATGTGTGGAATTCTATTATGTGATAGCACATGCTTGATCTCCTACTTGCAATCTGTTAACAACTTCTCAATTTCTATGTGATCTAGCCTATGCAGTCTTTATTCAAGTGCAATGCCATTCCCTTTCAGCTACAGCAAGTGAAGCTTGTGCTCTATTTCCTCATGTGATTTCTGTTGGCATCTTCTTCAGCACATGCTTCAATATCCAGCTGTCAATTACTCTAACATGCTGATTGATCACTGCAAAGTGGAAATTTAATAAATTATTTATCCAATTAATCACTAAAATCAAATCAATTAATTTTCACTTGCTCCATTTTAATTTTATTAATTAATTGCTTTTCATATTAGTAAATGGGGATAAAATTAATTATAAAACTCACTTTAAATACACTAAAAATTACTACAAATATGAGTTTATCAACTCCCCCACACTTAGCTTTTGCACTCTGAGCAAAATTATAGATCAAAATTGAAATTCAAACACACATGTTCAGTATATTTAGCAAAACAGATTCTGCATGAGCACTTGCAATCATTAATCTTTTCCTTTCAATTGGTAATAGTCTAAACTAATCTCATATCAATCAAAGAATCTAAATCATGCAATGAAATCATAGCAAGAAACTAGGTTGAGATTTCCTCACAAGATGTAGTGTTTCACTCATTCTCTTATCAAGGTAATTTCACTCAACCATCTAGCTTAGGCTTCCCATAGGCTTGTAACCATCCTACATCTCCACCACTAACTGCTACAAGGTTTGTGAAGTAAAGGGTCTTTATTAGGGTTGTAATGTTAGAAAGGCTAAATGATGAAATGGAAATATATGTCAATGACTAATGAAATACTGCACATGATCTTACTTCTTCAAGCTAATTCAACATTTGATCATAGTTTCAATTGTGCAACTGTAGAGAATCACAAGTCACCAAATAATTTTCTTTCATACAAGTTGAATATCACATCTTTTCATCTAGTATATCTCTTCTTTCTTCCTTTCTTTTCTCTTTTCTGTACTTTTTCTTTTCCTTTTTCCTTTTCTTTTCTTTCAACTATTGAACCAGATAGTAAATATATTGAAGTTTAGATATCCAACAATTGGTATAATTTATCAATTATTTCACAATTTTAAGACAACAGCAAATATCATGTACATCATTCATTAATCAAGGATATAATTTTAAAAGAAAGTTTAGGTCTCAAAGGGGTTAAGCAAAGGATTTAATTTTTATGTGGCTACTGTTTAGGCAAAAGGGTTTTGAAAGAAATGTCCTTATCATATTCACAATCCCAAGGAGCTAATGTGGTTTTGAATCAAGGATTGAGACAAGTTCTGCAAAGTTATTAAACTAGATGGTGTCACACAATGTAAATGAGTATCTGTTGGAGGCTCAAATTCCTTCCATCTGGCTTACTCACCCTAATAAACTCACTATGACAAGTTTGCATGAATATTAAACAAAATACATGGATCAATCTTCAAGCTGCACAATTTCTAGTAGTAAATCAATAAAATAAGCAACTCATAGTTCATCAAGCTTACCAATGTTCAAAATTTTTGTTCAAAATTTAATTTTAAATTTATGGCAGTAAGTTCCATTAAACCAAGCAATAATAAAATGAAATAGAAGAAATTTTTAGCAGAATATCAAGTCTAGTAGCGACAAAAGGGTTTTCAGGTCCGCGACTATTTTACACAGAGATGAAATTTTCAAAAAAGATGGAATATTGGTCGCGACATAAATAGTCATTGGTCGCGACTCATGATCATAGATAATAATCCTGCTAAACATACAGTCTCAGATTACAACGCATGTGTCAATCCAGTCATGACCAACATTCATAGAGTAACAGTCGTGACAAAGATAAGCACAAATCACGACTACACATCACAGAGAGGTACACATCAGAAAATATGAAATCCTGGTTACAACAAACATGTTCATTAGTTGCGACTAATTTTCATAGAGAAGAAACTTGACATTTTTGCACATATTAGTCGCAACTAGAAAATCACAAGGTTACGACCATAATACATAATCACAATAATTATCTGATTTTACTTACCAATTTCACAAACTACTCCCCTATATTTAATTTCTACATTGTCCTCAATGTGAAAAAGTAGAGAAACACATGCAAAGGCTGAAGTAATGAAGAGGACAAAGCTGAATCAGAATCCAAGATGAACTTGTTAATTTTTATCTACCCCTATTGACTTGGTCTCCTCCCCCATACTTAATTAACAATTTTACAGCTCAAGTATATAAGTAAAATAGTATAAACTAGACTATTGTAAGTGGGAAAATAAGGAAGGAGACAACCTGAGTATCATGGGGGTTTGAAGTTCTCCTTGTACAGCTTGAATAATTGGCCATTAATAGGGAATATTGTACCATCTGCTTCATCTTGTCTTGTTGGTATAGCATTTATCCATCTTAAGAGATAATCCATAGCTAGCAAAATATAGGCATATCAAAAAGATAATGGGAATTGTCTTGATGATATAACTATTGTATTATGCATCTTTGTCCCTGCAATGAAATTGTCAACATCTATGTCTTTACCTGCGCATTTGTCATATTTGTATTCTTCATTCAAAAGGTTAGTGACAGATAAAGAAATTTCATATTCAAACATATCATTCTCAAAATTTTGGAGCAACAATTGATGTTTCTTTTTAGCCCCTTCCTTGTATGCATCTAGTGCACTTATGCCTAACAGTGAGTAATCTTCAAATGGATGTCTCATTACTTCATAAACATTAAAAGTTATGACATCATCACCCACTTCCATTGTGATGCTCCTATTTTTCATGCTTATGACAGTGTTAGCTGTTCTAAGGAATAGCCTCCCTAAAATAATATGACCCTCTAAGGTTGACTCATGTGACATATCCAAGACATAAAAATCTGTAGGTATAATTAAGTCTTTGACCTTCACTAGTATATCCTCTAGAAGTCCCTCAAATTTCCTAATGGTCTGATCAGCAAGTTGAACTATCTTAAGTGACCATATATCAATGCCTAATAATGTATAAATAGAGGTTGGTATTACATTAATGGCTACACCCAGATCTAACAAAGCACCAGCACACTGCAACTTACCAATGGTGATTGAAATTGTAAAGGAACCTGGATCATCACATTTAATAGGAAGTTGTGGCTTAAATAAAGCTAACGCACTAGATCCTACTTGAACCCTTTTATTTGGTTTGTAGATTCTTTTATTAGTGTAGAGTTCTTTCATGAATTTTCCATACTTGGGTATGCTTCTAATCAGATATACAAGTGGCACATTAACTTCTAGTTTACCTAACAAATTCAGAATATCTTGTTCCTATTTATCTTTCAAAACCTTCTTTGGACACATGTATATATTAGAAAAAGGTAGGTGTTTAATACTTACCTCTCTGTTATTCTGTTCTACATATTCATGCTCCTTCTTATTCTAATTTATGTTTGATTTCTAACATGCACAGTTGAAAGTAGCAACTATTTCAAGTATAACACATGATTGTGCAGCCTCCTTCAATGTAGTTTGCCCATTATTCTACTGTAACATGTCCTCCTCTTTGCTACTTTCTGATTCGAGTATGAGTGAAGGTTTTTCTCCAATCAATTCTTTAGTTCTAGATATGTTCTGCTGCTCAATTGCTTCCTTATCCTTTTTATCCTCCTCTGTATCTGCTTTCCTTATTATTTTTCCACTTCTCAAGCTTATATAGCATTTACAGATTTTGGATTAACAACTGTGTTTGAAGGTAAATTCCCCCCAATTTTGGCCTGGACATCATTCACTGAATTTGCTAGCTGTGATACATTCATGTTTGCTACTTTTGTCTCCCATTGTTCTATTTTACTCTCCAATGCAACAAATTTGGATTCTGTCGTTGCTTGGTTGTTCTCCACAATAGATCTCAAGTCTTAGAAGTTAGAGCAGAAATTTGTATTGATTGAGTTTATATTTCAATTTATCATATTAATGCTCTTCATTATCTCAGATATTCCATTGTTCTTTGCAGTAGAAGGTACTTCTATAGCTCTAGAAGATTCAGCCACTTGCTTATCATTGTTGAATCTATTCTACCAAAAATTCATGTCTCCACCTCCATCCCTCCATCTGAAATTAGGATGATCTCTACATCCTTTATTATATGTGTTGGAGTATAGATTCCTTTATGGATACTGATTTTGTTTTCCTTGATAGATAGCTGATACATCTTCACAGTGTGTAGGACAATTGACAGTGGTGTACATAGGAGAATAACAAAGTTGACAACTAGAAGCAACAAGAGCTTGAGAGTATGAGCTTTGAATATGTGAATTGCCCAATTGAGCAGCTAGGTTGTTGATCTGAGCATTCATGGCAGCAACTTGCAAGGATAAACTATTATAATCTTGAGAAGGCATTGCAAAAACCTCATGGACTTGCCTAGCATCATAGCCCCCATACTACTGGTCATTGCTTGTTATTTTCTCAATCAGTTTCCATGCTTCATCTGGAGTTAAATCATCAATGGAGCCTCCAACAACTGCATCCAAATTCTTTCTGCATGCATAGCGCAATCCTGAATGAAAATACTGCACCAAATGCTCACTTGGAATCTGGTAGAATGGACATCTAGCTAGCAGCTCTTGAAATCTTCCCCAAAACTCATAGAAAGATTCTTGATCATACTATTTTGTAGTAAAAATTTCCTTCTTCAATGTAGCTGCCTTTGAAGTAGGGAAGTATCTCTCTAGGAAAGTAGTCCTCAAGTTGTTCCAGGAATCTAATGCTTGAGGTGTATGATGTGGCAGCATATAAAACTATTCATTTGCCTTTCCTTCAAATGTAAAGTGGAATACTTGTCTTTGCATAGCATCCATATCAGCACCTACAAGTTTCATGGATAAGTAAACCCACTGCATAGTCTTCAAGTGCTTGGAAGGATCTTCACATGCCAAACAATAAAATTTTGGTAAGTTACTTAACAAAGGACCTTTTAACTCAAAATTAACATCCAAAGTAGGATAAGTACGGAAAGGATCAAAGTTTGCATTAGAAGAAGTCAGTTCTCTTATGCTCCTACGTGCTCTTCTATTGTTCATGTTATTCTCTCTATGTTGCTCATTTTAAATATTCTGATTATGAGTATGAGTTTCAGTTTCATTAACATGCTCCATGACAAAATGATTATCTAATATAGTACCAGATATGATATCAGTCTTAGTTACAATAGATTTACCAGAAGAACTAGGATCAACAAAAGATGCAATACTAGTTTGATTTAAGATCTTAGCCTTCTTAATTTGTCTAAGTGTTCTATTGATTTCTATGTCCAAATGAAAGAATTCAGAGCTTTTGTTCATGCAAAACACGCTCAACAATGATGCAAAATATCAAATATGTCACAAATATAGCAATTCCAGGAATTCAGATGAAGTAATCATAGTTCAAAACAGTTAGGTCGCGACTTAAAGGTCACCAGGTTGCCACTAGTAGCACAGAGAATAGAGATTGAGACAAAATGAACTTTAGGTCGTGACTATCAGTCACAGAAAGTAAATGCTTGAAATTTGCAGTTTCTGGTTGCAACCAATTGTCACTTAGGTCACGAGTAATAATCACAGAGTAAATCTGATTGAAACACTATTTTTTAGTCGTGACTAAGTGTCAAATTGGGTGCGACTAGAAATCACAAAGAAGAAAACTGGATGAAAAATATTTTTGGTTGCCTCACAAAGCAATAAGGTCACGACTAACAGTAACAGAGAGCAAAATAAGTTGAAAACAAATTTTTAGTTGTGACCAAATGTGCTTCTGGTCACGACTAAAGTTCACAGAGATGCTTAGAAATTGATTTTAAGCAATTTCGTCATAACTAGAAAGGCAATTGGTCGCGACTCAACAAGACAAAAGACTAAATACACAGAAAAACTGAAACACCTATATACTTTTTATGATTTTTAGGCCCAGGATATTTCTTAGGAAACCTTAACAAGTAAAGCCCCCTGGCAACAACGCTATTTTGATTACTGTCATTTAATTATCAAACAAAACTAAGCTAACCAACAATAAAATAGAGGCTAACCTAGGGCGATTCACAAGGAGCCTAAATGGATGTAGAAGTTCCTAATTAATTTAATAAGCCACAAATTAACAAGTTAAAGAGACGGTGTTTGATGAGTTTTAATCTAACTATTGAAAGCAAATCCTATGCTATTGTTTATGCTTTTAAGTGTTTATGATGATGAGATGAATAAATGACAAGTGTGTTCCCTTGTAGATTACCTTACCTTCATTATCCATAGAATATGATAAGTTAATCAATTGAATTAGAATATGTTTGCTAACAACTCGTTAACTAAATCTCAATCAAAGCTACAACTCCCAAATATTAAAAGAAATTATGAATCATTCAACTTAGAGATAGCAGAATATAAATTAAACAAATACAATTGTACTATGTTATAGAATCACTTCAATTAATCACAACTATGTTCAACTCAATCACAGATGAGAATCAATCAAAGATCAGTTATGCAAAAATAAGAAATCTAACTCGGTTCCTTACTTCTTTGTCATCTACTACTCGAATTGCATCAGTAATTACATAATTAACTATATCAACTCGATACATTTAACTCTGAATTAAAAACACAATGAACTCCCTATTTAACTCAAGGATTCTAGTTCAGCATCATCTCCAAGAGAGTACAACAACTTAGCCTTGTATTGCCATATGAACTTCAGCAGCAACAAAAAACACAACATATTGACTAGAACAAAAAACACAACAGCAGTCATGGTGAAAATGATAGAAGAGGATGAAGATAAACTGCAAAACTTTCCTCTAGTTCTATTGACTAGAACAGAGGAAAGTTATAGAATAGAAAATGGAGAATGGAGAGAGTGAGAATGGATCTGCAAATAGAGAAGAAGAGTGAAGATTTGCCTTAAGGTGTGAGCTGAATGGAATGGAAGGTGAAGTGGAATGAGTGCAGTGATGATTGATGCAGAATGGGTGTATGGAATGAATGTGTGAATGGAGAAGGAAACAGAGTGTGTCCCCAGATCCTGGAAACGTGCGTTACCCCTGAATGTGCTGATGTGTGTGTTATATAGAAGAAATATGAATGGTGTGACTGTGAGCTGAAATAGTGTGATTATGTTAAGATCAGGTGTGTATGCATGAATAGTACCAGATGTGTGGAATTCTATTATGTTACAACACATGCTTGATCTCCCACTTGCAAATCTGTTCACAACTTCTCAATTTTCATGCGATCTAGCTTGTGCAGTCTTTATTCACGTGCAATGCCATTCCCTTTCAGCTACAGCACGTGAAGCTTGTGCTCCATTTCCTCATGTGATTTCTGTTGGCATCTTCTCCAGCACATCTTCAATATCTAGCTGTCAATTGCTCTAACATGCTGATTGGTCATTGCAAAGTAGAAATTTAATTGATTATTTTACTAATTAATCACTAAAATCAAATCAATTAATTCCCACTTGCTCTATTTTAATTTTATTAATTAATTGCTCATTATATTAGTAAATGAAGATAAAATCAATTATAAAATACACTTTAAACAGACTAAAAATCACTACAAATATGAGTTTATCACTAATCTGAGAAGAGCTTTCCTTGACAAGTACTTTCTCTCTTCCAAAGCGTCATTTGCTAGAAGGAGATTGACTCTGCTAAACAAGATGTATCAGAGTCATTCTATGAGTTTTGGAGCCAGTTTCAAGAGATGTTGGCTAAATGCCCACACCATCTAATACCTTAAGAGCACTTGGTATAATATTTCTACAATGGACTATTACCTGATGATGCTGAGTTACTTGATGATGCTGCTAAGGGCTCAATTGAGAATATGGAACCTAGAAAAGCATGGAATTTGATCAAAACATATGCATCGAGCATCGAGTACACAGAACCTCTCTTCAAAATATTTCAAGGGAGTGAATGGATTGAACATAATTGGAGAGGCCCCTTATTCATCAAATTAGCCTCAGATATGACTAAGCTCACTTTAAATATCAAGAGCTAAAGTGTACAAGTCCTTAATCTCAAGCTTTATGTGGCCCAAGTTATGACTATTGTGCCTCTCCAACAATGCACATATCTGCTATCAAGGAGGTTATGGAATGGCCGACCTACATATCAAGGAGAACCATCTATAAAGCCATTGTACTGGCTCAAGACAATTCTTCCCAATTTGATGAGAAGTACTCCAAGTTTCTACAATGCATACAAGTGATGACTGAAATACCACCAACTCAAATAGTGGCCTTGAAGAAAAGATTGAACAATGTGTTGCCTCTAATATTATAGAGAAGCCAAAGAAATTGAATGTTATCTCTCTTAGAAGTGGGAAGCAAGTCTATTTCACTGAAGAGGCTGATGAGGTTGTGGATGAAGAGATTAAAGCTGAGACTCATCCACTTCCTACTACATCAAGCAAGTGATATGAGAGCTCTAAAGAAAGAGCATGCTTGCCAACAATAAGCCTACTAAAGGGAAACAAGATGAACTGCATAATCAAGAAGTTGAGACAAACAAAGGTACTACAATGGAACAAGGAGAATTGAGCTATCAAGGATCCTCTAACTGAACAGGTAAGGAGGTAGGTATACGAGATCTCCTTTTCCCTCAATCTTTTTTATGAAAGCCCATTAGTCACCTTAGGGTCATCAAAACCAATTGCAGAAATATTTATAGAATAGAGTACAATACCATATTGTATTCTAGAGGAGTCATTTTATGAAATCCTAGCTAATTGGCATAAAAACTTAATTAAATGTTGGGGAAAAAGGGGTGATAACTATTGTTTTAATGATCAAAAGAAACTAAGCTAACCAATAATAAAGTGAAGCTAACCTAGATCGATTCACAAGGAGCCTAAATGGATGCTAAAATTCCTCACTAATCTAATGAGCCACAAATTAACAAATTAATCAGATAATTTATGAGATAAAATGTTTGAATAACTTCTGAATGTAAATTATATGCTACTATTTATGATTTGAGGTGTTAATAATGATGATATAAATCAATGACAAGTGTGTTCCCTTGAAGATTACATTGCCTTCATTATCCACAAAATATGAGGAGTTAATTAATTAAATTAGAATGTGTTAGCTAACAACTCGCTAGCTAAATCTCTACCAAAGCTAAAACCCTCACACATTGAATAAAGAAATAAGAATCATTCAACTCAAGAGGTAGAAGAAGATGAATTAAATAGATATAACTGTACTCTGCTTATAGAATTACTCTAATAATCATAGTCATGCCCAACTAGTTCAAGGATGGGATCAATCAAAGCTCAATTAAACATAATCAGTAAATCCAACTTGGTTCCCTAATATTTATTATCTACTAACTCTAATTAAATCAATAAAACTAGAATTATCTATGTCAACTCGATACAATTAAATCTGAATTAAAGACACAATTGAAACTTCCTGTTTTATATCAAGGATTCTAGTTCAGCATCATCTTCAAGATAACACAGCAACTCAAGCCTTCCATTGCTGTCAAAACTGTAACAACAGCAGTAAAACTAGTAGCAGTCATGGTGAATGTAAAAAGAGAAGATGAAGATGGAAGCAAAACTTTTCTCTAGTTCTATTGCTTAAAATAGAGAAAAGTTACAAATGAAAGAGAGAGAATGGAGATAGAGAAATGGCGTGAGAGAGAGATAGATCTGGATGGAGTGAGGTGTGGAACATGGAATTAGTGAGCTGTCACGTGTATGTGTTATGAATCTGAGATAAGGTCTGTGTGTCCTAGAATGAGCTGATGTGCATGATATATAGGAGAAGTGTGGAATGAGAGCGTGTGTGATATGGAAGGAGTTGTGATTTAGTTTAGAGTGTGTGTCATGCGTGAATTAATATGTGAATTGTACTCCCTCCAGCCAGCACGTGTTCAAGCATTATGTTACAGCACATGTGTGAGTGCCCCACTTGTTTCTATTATCAGCTCCTCAATTCCTGGATCCAGCCTATATAACTGTAATCCCCATGTGCCATCCATGACCAACTCCCTCTCTTCCTTGGTCTGGCACGTGCATGACTGAATATGTTCTACTCAACAATGTTAGTGTGTTTCTTTCCCACGTGAATGCTCATTTTGTTATCCACTTTGTTAGCTCCGTTTCCAACACATGCTTCCATCTCCTTATTACATTACTGATTAATCTTATCTAATTCAGTTACAGCAACAAGTTGACTTAATGCTTAATGTGTATTTCTTGCAATAGGAATTTAAAAGATATAAATTATTTATCGAAAAAGATAATATTCTAATTGTAAGGAATTGGAAGGCACGCAGCGGAAATTAATTTAAAAAATTTTCTATTCCTTGCCAGGGTCTACCGTATGTGTTTAAGTTAAGTGGGAAGAAGCATTACCCTCAGCGTTTCTCAGTGACTTCCACTGCTTCTCTCCGCGGTTGGTGATCTCTTCCGATCGCAAGAAGACGTCCACAGCTTCTCTCCGCAGCTCGTGCTCTCTTTCTGATCGAAAGAAGTCCACGCCTCAGGTTGGCTTCCTCTACTGGTATCCACACGAATAGCGTTCCAACCATGAACGACGTGCTAGTGTCTCCTGTCCCTCTAAAGCTTTCTCAAGAATTCGTCCTCTCTGTCTCTACTTCAGCAGTTTCTTATCTGCAAACCTTTTGTAGATTCCATTCGGCCTTTTGTGTTTTTTGTGTTATGTGTTATCTATTGAAAACGTAGCTCCTAAAATTAGATATATAGGATGATCTGCGTTTTCTTCAACCGAATTGGATTTTAGAATTAATCTATATTAATTCTGAAATTAATACAATATCACATATTGTATAATTTGATAAGAAACTAATTAAATAAATAATATTTATATTAAATCTGTCCCACAGATTTAATTTACCTATTTATTTAATTTAAATAAAGATAAGACTGGACTATATTTGATTTATTCTCATAAATCAAATTTGAGATATCCTATCAATTTGAATTTCAAATTCAAACGTGATAGAGATTTAATTTATCCTTATAAATTAAATCATATATATCCCTTATATATAATATATATATATACAAATTTATATATATATGAATATAAATATAAATAAATATATACATCAACCCTGGATCATTCATTGAATCTAGACACGTCTTAGATTCAATGAATCTGGACATCATAGCTCGTGTTGGGCTATTTTGTGTGCGACCCTGTAGGCCCATATAAAGTTGGCAGTGGGCCATTTGCTATACTGGCCCACAAGTCACAAGCGGTCTCTAGCAAGACATAACGACTACCAAAATCATATGAGGATCGATAAACGATGTAACCTTTTATACAACCATATCATGTCCCTTCTGTCACGCGATATTTTGGTCATGGATGTGGCATGGATAATATCATCCTCCTATTCCTGACCGTTACTTTCTCGATCCCTGAGTAGTCTGACTATAGAAATGGAACTACCTTTCCATTACAGTATGACCATACATTTCTCAGAATCACTCATCGAGGGGCCCAGTAATATCTCTCTACGAATGTGAGGGGCGAATTCCATCTTGACCATTCACATTCCTCCGCACGGAAAACCACTAAGCCCGAACATAGTCTTTATGATCACTCGGTCAAAAGTGACTTTTGACTAGGTCAAAGCTGAGCATTTGTCATGTAGGAATCCATGATGATCTCAGGTCAAAGGGCATAGTGACATCGTTTGTATATGAGAGAAGCTTATGGCGTAACCCATACAACTCTCTCATAGCGGGTCGGTCTAATACCTTGTACTCTTACATGTGCCTATGACTTTGATTTATATCTCTATACATCTTCAAAGTCATACTGGTCTTATTTCATCTCTGCTCCCGCACAGATGACCGACCAGGGATATTTAGGATAAGATCATGAATTATCCAAGGATGGTCATCACAGTAAACGTGCAAATAATATGATAACACAATTGATAAACTCATAAATCAATAATGTTCATAAGACAATGATTAGCCCCTAGGGCACATTTTCCAACACTAATATATGACCAAAATTATATCAATTAATTCTCCATTATTCTAATTTCATTTTATTAATTAATTGCTCATTATGTTGGTAAATGGGGACAAAATCAATAATAAAATTCTCTTTAAATACACTAAAATTAATATAAAAATAAGAGTTTATCAATTCACCCGCATTTAGGTTTTGCACTATGAGTAAAATTATAGATCAAAATTGAAATTTAAATGCATATGTTTAGCAAAATTGGCAAAACAAATTCAGCATAAGCACTTGCAATCATTAATATTTTCTCTTCAATTGGTAACAATTCATACTAATCTCATATCAATCAAAGAATCTAATTCATGCAATTAAATCATAATAAGCAACTATGTTGAGATTTCCTCACAATGTATATTGTTTCACTCACTCTTTTGCCAAAGTAATTTTTACTCAACCATCTAGCTTAGACTTCCCATAGGCTTGTAATAATCCTACGTCTCCACCACTAAATGCCATAAGGGTTGTGAATCAAAGGGTCTTTATTAGGTTGTAATGTTGGAAAGGCTAAATGACAAAATAGAAATAAGTATCAATGATTAATAAAATACTGCACATGATCTTATTTCTTCAAGCTACTTCAACACTTAATCACAATTTCAACTGTGCAATTGCAGAAAGGATTAGTCATAAGATAACTTCCTTTTATTCAAGTGAATATCACATCTTCTTGTCATCCGGTCTATTCTTCTTTGTCTTTTCTTTCTTTTTTTCTTTTCTCTATTCTTTTTCTCTTTTTCTCTTTCAACTATTAAGCCAGATAATAAATACATTGAGGTTCAGACATTCAACAAGTGGTTTCAAATTAACAATTATTTCACAATGAAAGAATTACTGTAGCAACAACTATCCTATACAGCATTCATTAATCAATGATGGAATTTTAAAAGAAAGTGAAGGCTCAAAGGGTTTAAGGAAAGGATTTAGTATTTGTGACTAATGTTTGGTCAAAAAGAGTTTTAAAAGAAATGCCCTTATCATATTGACAATTTCAAGAAGCAAATGTGGTTTTAAATCAAGGATTGAAACAAGTTTGTAAAGTTATCAAATAGATAGTGTTACACAATGTAAATGAGTATATGTTGAAGGCTCAAAATCCTTCCATCTGGCGTACTCACCCTAATCAATTCACCATGACTAGATTGTATGAATATTAAACTAAATACATGAGATCAATCATTCATGATAGACAATATCCAGCAGTAAATCAATTAAATAAGTAACTCACTTCATCAAGTTTGCCAATGTTCAAAATTATATGTTTAAAGTTTAATTTTGATTCCATGACAATAAATTCCATAGACCAAGCAACAATCAGAATCAAATAGGAAAATTTTTTAGTAGAGGATCAATCTAGTTGTGACAAAAACGGTATCTAATCGTGACTGTTTTACACAAAGAAGAATTTTTCAAAAAATAAGGAATATTGGTCGCGATAGAAATGGACAATGATCATGACTCATAATCATAGAGAACTTGTTAAATACACATACTCTGGTCGCAACCCTATTGTCAATCCAGTCATAACCAAAATTCACATATAGTTTAGTCATGACAAATATAAGCACATATGCTGACTACACATCACAAATGGGTAAACTCTAGAAGATAGGAACTCCTAGTTACGACAAAAATGTATAACATACACATTAGTCACAATTAATTTTCACAAATAAACTTGACATACTCATACACATTAGTCGCCACAAGAACAATATAAGGTAGAGACCAAAAGACACAAAATCACAGCAATTATCTAATTTTTATTAACCCATCTCACATACTAAAAGTTCATCATCCCCCATACTTATTTTCTACATTATCCTCATGTGAAGAACTAATAAAACACATGCAAATACAGCAGTAATGAGGACAAAACTGAATCAGAATCTAAGATCAATTCATGGAAGTATCTATCTACCTTACTGACTTGTTCTCCTCCTCCACACTTAATCAACAAATAACAGCTCAAGTATATAAAAAACTGAGTAAAATGGACTATTATCAATGGGGAAACAAGGAAGGAGACAATCTAAACATTTTAAGGGTTTGAAGTTCTCTTTGTATAGCTTCAATAAGTGACCATTGACCTGAAATACTGTACCATCTGCTTCATCCATCAATTCAATTATTCTATAGTCATGGATCTTAGTCCCCACATATGGACCATCCCATCTTGTAGCAAGTTTTCCAGGTTTGAAAGCAAATCTAGTTTTAAATCTCAAAACTTTATCTCTAACCTAAAATTCCTTATGCAGAATCTGTTTATCATAAAGAAGCTTGGTTTTCTCCTTGTAAATCTTAGAATTCTCATAAGCATCTAGGCTTATTTCTTCTAATTCCTGCTGCAACATTTTTTCTTCTCCAGCAGTGTCAAAATCCATGATGCAAGCTTTGACTGCCCAGAATGCTTTGTGCTTAACTTCTACTAGTAGATGACATGTTTTACCATAGACCCTTCTATATGAGGACATTCAAGTGGGATCTTATGAGCTATTCTGAGTGCCCACAAAGCTTCACCTAACCTTGCACTCCAATCTTTCCTCAAGGGTCTTACTATCCTCTCCAGAATTGTCTTGATAGCTTTGTTAGAATTTTTAGCTTGACCATTCATTTGGGTATGATAAGCTATTGAAAACTTGTGCTTGATTCTAAACTTGGCAAATAACCTACCTAAAATCTTATTATAGAAATTAGAGCCTTAATTACTCATTATATCTATTGGCACACCAAACCTTGAGAAGATGTGTGACTTGAGAAATTTGAAAATTGTCATTGTATCATATTTCCTTGTTGGTATATCCTCCACCCATCTTGAGAGATAGTCCACAGCTAGCAAAATATATGTAGACCCAAAAGATGGTGGAAATGGTCCCATGAAGTCAATGTTCCATACTTCAAACACCTCACAAAACAACATAGGATACTGAGGCATTTTATGCCTTTTAGTCAGTCTATCAAAATGTTGGCACCTATCACAAGTTTTGTAGAATTCATAGCAGTCTTTGAATAGCTATGGCCAGTAAAAACTAGCATTAAGGATCTTCCTTGAAGTCTTCTTTGCACTAAAATGTCCTCCATAAATAGAAGAATGACATGCTATAAGAATAATGTCCACTTCTTCACTTAGTACCATCTTCTTATAACTCAATCACTGCATATCTTCCATAGCATGGGTGGTTCCCAAATATAAAATTTCACCTCATGCTTAACCTTCTAGCCCTAGAAATGAGATAATAAAGGTGAAATTAGACTAGTAACAATATAGTTCACTATGTGGCAATACCAAGGTGTAATTACAGAAATCATAGAAATAGAGCAATTTATCAATGTATCACAAGTGATTTTGGAATCTAATGCTCCCCTTGTATTTTCAGTTAACCTGCTTAAATAATTAGCTACCACATCTCTGCTCCAATTTTATCCCTTATCTCCACATTAAATTCTTAGATTAACAGCATCTATCTCAAGAATGGAGGCTTAGATTGTGGCTTTTTAAACAAGAACTTTATAGCAACATGATTAGTGTATATAATCACTTTAGAACTTAAAAGATAAGATATGAATTTATCAAGTGCAAACACAATGGCAAAAAGTTCTTTTTCTGTGGTAGTATAGTTATTTTGAGTGCTATCTAATGTCTTAGAAGCATATGGAATGACTTTAGACATCTTACCATCTTTCTATGCTAACATTGCACCTATAACTTCATTTGATGCATCACATGAAAGCTCAAAATCTAAATGCCAATTAGGTGTAGCATGTATAGGTGGTATGATAAACATAGCTTTAATAGTGTCAAATGCTTTCTTGCAAATATCATTAAAACATAACTCTGTCTTTTTGCATGAGTTTAGAAAGTGGAAATACAATCTTTCTAAAGTCCTTAATGAATCTTCCACCAGTATGTCCTAGGAATGACCTTATTTCCTTTAAAGATTTGGGATAAAGAGAAAAAATAACCTCAATCTTAACTTTATCTACCTCAATCCCATTCTTAAATATTAAATTTCATAGAACTAAGCCTTTATCTATTATAAAATGGCATTTCTCAAAATTCAGCACAAGTTTTTTCTTAATACATCTTGATAAGACTTTCTCTAAACATTCTATACATTTATCAAAATCCTTACCATACTCTGTAAAATCATTCATGAATACCTCCATGTTGTTTTCCAAGAATTCACTGAATATGGACATCATAGCTCTTTGAAATGTTCTAGGAGCATTGCTTAAGCCAAACGGCATCCTCCTATAAGCATAGGTACTAAATAGATATGTGAATATGGTCTTCTTTTGATCTTCTAGTGCAATTGGAACCTAAAAATGCCCTGATAATCCCTCAAGAAAATGGTAATTAGCTTTTCTAGCAAGTCTTTCTAACATTTGATTTATAAATGGTAAAGGAAAATGATCCTTCCTAGTTACATCATTCAATTTCTTGTAATCAATACATACTCTCCATGAATTCTACACTCTAGTAAGGATTATTTCATTCTTTTTATTCCTTACCACAGTTATACCACTTTTCTTGAGCACCACATGAACTAGACTTACCCATTCATTGTCTAAAACTGGGTAAATAATGCTAGCATTCAACAGCTTAGTTACCTCTTTCTTGATGAATTACATATCAAGGGGTTTAGCCTTCTTTGTTACTATTTAATAGGCTTGGCTCCATCATTTAATAGAATTTTGTGTGCAAACAGAGATATCTATACTAGGTATATTAACTAAAGCCCAACTTATTGCTCTCTTATGTATTTTTAAATTTGAAATTAACCTCTCTTCCTCATAAACAAAAAGTGAATTAGCAATTATAATAGGTAATGTATCATTTTTAGCTAAAAACACATATTTAAAGTTACTAGGAAGTGGTTTGGTTTCCAACTCAGTGATTGGACAATTGATGAAACCAATTTCTTAGTTTCCAAAGCTACAATAGGCTTCACAAATTATGTCCTCATAGGTTATAAAATATCCAATTCTGTCCCTACAATTTTATCATGCTGCTTCTCTCCAAAGCCTTCATTCAAAAGGTCAGGAACAGAAAAAGAAAAATATTATAGGGTGGAAAGTTAATACTTGACACGTCACCATTACTATCCAAATAAAATTTAGAGGAAGAAGAAATTTCATACTCAAGCAATTCATGTTTCGCTTTAGCTCTTCAATGTATGCATCAATTTCACTTAAGCCTAATAGTGAGTAATCTTCAAATGGATATCTCATTGCTTCATAGACATTAAAAGTAATTACATTATCACCCACTTCCATTGTAATCCCATTTTTCATGCTTATGACAGTGTTAACTATTCTAAGGAATGGCCTCCCTAAAATAATAGGACCCTTTGAGGTTTACTCATATGACATATCCAAGACATAGAAATTTGTAGGTATAATCAAGTATTTAACCTTCACTAATATGTCTTCTAACAATCCCTCAGGTTTCCTAGTTATACGATAAGCAAGTTGAACTATCATGGAGGTTTCCTTAAGTGAGCCTATGCCTATGAGTATGCCTAATGATGTATAATGGAAGTTGGCATTACATTAATGGTTGTACCAAGATCTAATAAAACACTAGCACACTAACACTTAACAATGGTGATTGAGACTGTAAATGAACATGGATAATCACATTTAATAGGAAGCTTTGGCTTAAGTAAACCTGAAATACTAGATCCTACTTGAACCCTTTCATTTGACTTGCAGATTCTTTTATAAAAGAAGTTCCCATACTTTGGTATACTTCTAATCAAATCTACAAGTGTCATATTAACTTATAATTTACCCAACAGTTTTAAAATATCTTATTCCTGTTTATCTTTTAGAACTTTTTTGGACACATGTATGCATTAGGAAAAGGTAGGTGTTTCATACTTACCTCTCTATCTATCCTTGTGTTCTACATCTTCATGCTCCTTTTTATTATGGTTTCTATCTAATTTCTAAATTGTACTGCTAGAACTAGCAACTATTTCATGCATAACATATGGTTGTGCGGCATCCTTCAATCTAATATGCTCATTCTTCTGCTGCAATATTCCCTTCTCTTTGCTACTTTCTGATTTTGGCATGAATGAATGTTTTTCTTTAATCAACTCTTCAGTTCCAGATCTGTTATGTTGCTTATTTTCTCCATTATCCTTCTTATCATCATCAGCATTTGCTTCCCCTACTGTTTTTACTTCTTAAGCTCATAGCATCCATAGATTTAGGGTTAACAACTGTGGTTAAAGGTAGATTTCCATCAATTATAGCCCAAACATCATTTACTGATAGGCTTGCTGTGATACATAGCCTTTTATGTTTGTAGCTTTTATTTTCTACTGTTCTATTGTACTCTCAAAGGTAGCAAACTTTGAATTTGTCATTGCTAGATTTCTCTCCACTGCACGTCTTAAGTCCTTGAAGTTAGAGCAGAAGTTTATGCTTATGGAGTTTATATTTGAGTTCATCATATTGATGCTCTTGTTATCTCAGATACACCATCATCCTCTGTAGTGGCAGATACTTTCATAGCTCTAGAAGATTCAATTACTTGCTTGTCATTGTTGAATCTGTTTGGCCTAAAATTCCTGTCTCCACCTCCATCTCTCAATCTAAAATTGGGATGATCTCTCCATCCTTCATTATATATGTTGGAGTATGGATTCCTTTATGGATAATGGTTTTGTTTTCCTTGATAGATGGCTGATGTATCTTCATAGTGTGTAGGATATTTGACACGGTATGCATTGGAGAAGAACAAAGATGACAACTAGGAGCAACTAGATCTTGAGAATATGGGCTCTTAACATGTGTATTGCTCAATTGAGCAGCTAAATTGTTAATTTGAGCATTTGTAGTAGCAACTTGAGAAGATAAGCTATTATAATCTTGAGAAGACCTTACAGAAGCCTCATAGACTTGCTTAGCATCATAGCCCCTATACTACTAGTCATTGTTTGCTATCTTCACAATCAAATTCTATGCTTCATCAGGAGTTAAATCATCAATGGAACCTCAGCAACTGCATCCAAATTATTTCTGCATGCAAAGCGCAATCATGAATGAAAATACTGCACCAAATGCTCACTTGGAATCTTGTGGTATAGAGATCTAGCTAACAACTCTTGAAACCTTCCCCAAAACTAGTAAAAAGACTCTTAAGCATACTATTTTGCAGCAAAGATTTCCTTCCCCAATGTAGTCTTGAAAGTAGGGAAGTATCTCTCTAAGAAAGCATTCCTCAAGTTATTCTAGGAGTCCAAGGCTTGAGGTGTATGATATGGCAACATATAAAACTATTCCTTTGCATTTTCTTCAAGTGTAAAATGGAATACTTGTCTCTATACAACATCAATATTAGCATCTACAGGTTTTATATATGAGCATACCTACTGCATAGTCTTCAAGTACTTGAAAGGATCCTCACCTGCCAATCCATAAAATTTTGATGAGTTACTCAAACAAGGACCATTCAACTCAAAATTAACATCTAAAGTAGGACAAGTGTGAAAAGGATCAAAGTTTGCATTAGAAGAAGTGAGTTCTCTTATGCTCCTACATGCTCTTCTATTATTCATGTTATTTTCTTCATGTTGCTCATTTTGATTATTCTGATTATGAGTTTGAGCTTCACCCTCATTAACATGCTCTGTGATAAAATGATTATCTAAAATATCGCCAAATGCAAATTTAGTCTCAGTTGTAATAAATTCACCAGAAGAACTAAGATCAACAACAGATACAACACTAGTCTAATTTAGTATTTTAGTTTTCTTAATTTGCCTAAGTGTTATGTTTATTTTTTTCTCCAAATGAAAGAATTCAAAGCTTCTAGTCATGCAAATTACACTTAACAATTATGCAGGATATCAAGTATATCAACAATGTAGCAATTTTAGAAATTGACATTAGGCAATCATAGTACAAAATGCTCAGGTCATGACAAGAAGGAGTTTAGGTCACAAGAAAAAATCATAGATAGCAGATATCGCGATAAAAATGAACTTCAAGTCGCAACTGTTAGTCACAGAGCAAAATTTTGAAATCAAGATTTTTTTGTCACAACCAAATTCAGTTTGGTCGCAGCTAAACATCACAGAGAGTAAACCTTGAAGTTAAGAGTTTCCAGTGAGACCAAATGTCACTGAAGTGGCGACTATAGGTTACGACCAAAAATCACTTCGGTTGTGACTAAAAGTTACAGAGAGAAAATATGAGTTAAACAATGATTTCAGGTTATGACCAAATGTGTAACTGGTCGTGACTAAACAGGCATTTGGTTGAGACTCAAAAAGACAAAACACTAAATTCATACAAAAATTAAAATACTTATATTCTTTTTATGTTTTTAGGCCTAACAAATTGCTTAAGAAACCTTAACAAGTAAGGCTCCCCAGCAACGGTGCTATTTTGATAACCGTCATTTTAATTATTAAAAGAAACTAAGCTAACCAATAGTAAAGTGAAGCTAGCCCAGGTTGATTCATAAGGAGCCTAAATAGATGCTGAAGTTTATAACTAATTCAATAAGCCAGAAATTAACAAATTAATCAGATGAGTTGTGAGATGAAATGTTTAAATAACTTCTGAATGTAAATTCTATGATACTGTTTATGATTTTAGGTATTAATGATAATGATATGAATCAATGACAAGTGTGTCCCTTGGAGATTACCTTACCTTAATTATCCATAAAATATGAAGATTTAATTAGTTGAATAGAGAAATAATAATTATTCAACTCAAGAGGTAGAAGAAGATGAATTAAACATATACAATTATTCTCTGCTTATAGAATTACTCTAATTAACTATAGTCATGTCCAACTAGTTCAAGGATAAAGATCAATCAAAGCTCAATTAAACATAATCAAGAAATCTAACTCAATTCCCTAATGTTCATCATCTAATAACTCTAATTGAATCAATAAAACCAGAATTAACTACATTAATTTGATACAATTAAATATAAATTAAAGACACAATTGAAACTCCCTGTTTTGGATCAAAGATTCTAGTTCAGCATCATCTCCAAGAAAGCATAGCAACCCTAGCCTTCAATTGTTGTCTGAACTCAATAGCAGCAGTAAAACTAGGAGCAGTGATGGTGAATGTAAAAAGAGAAGATGAAGATGGAAGTAGAACTTTCCACTAGTTCTATTGCTTGGAACATAGGAAAGTTGCAGATGAAAGAGAGAGAATGGAGATGCAGAAATGGCGTGGGAGAGAGATAGATTTGGATTGAGTGAGGTGTGGAACATGGAATCAGTGAGATGACACGTGTGTGTTATGAATATGAGGTGAGGTATGTGTGTCCTAGAATGAGTTGATGTGCATGATATATAGGAGAAGTGTGGAATAAGCGTGTGTGTTATATTGAATGAGTTGAGATGATTGATTTAGTTCAAAGTGTGTCATGCGTGAATTTATATCTGAATTGTACTCCCTCCAGCCAGCACGTGTTAAGCATTCTGTTATAGCACTTGCTTCTGTTATCAGCTCCTCAATTCCTGGATCCAGCCTATGTAACTATAATCCCCATGTGCCATCGCATGCTGCTACCAACTCCCCCTCTTCCTTGGTCCAGCACGTGCATGACTGAATCTGTTCTCCTCAGTAATGTTAGTGTGTTTCTTTCCCACGTGAATGCTCATTCTGTTATCTACTCTATTAGCTCTTTTTCCAGCACATGCTTCCATCTCCTTGCCATTACATTACTGATTAATCTTATCCAATTCAGTTATAGCAACAAGTTAACTTGGTGCTTAATGAACATTCCTACAATAGGAATTTAAAAGATACAAATTATTTATCCAACAAGATAATATTCTAATATATGATTAAAATTATATCAATTAATTCCCCATTATTATAATTTCATTTTATTAATTAATTACTCATCATGTTGGTAAATGGGGACAAAGTCAATAATAAAACTCTTTAAGTACATTAAAATCATTATAAAAATGAGAGTTTATCATAGGGTTTTGATTCAGAAATCAAGAGTGTGTGCAACCTAATTTAAAATTCATGGAAGTAAGTGTTTTAGTGTGCTCCAATCAAAGGAATTTTCAAGGAATGGATTTAGGTTTAGAAAATATTATGGAGAAGGCCTTTGGTGTGGAGAATTTGGCTATCATTACTCTTTGAAAATGATTATGGGAGTTGTAATTACTAGGTTATGATAAAAACCTCAACTAATTGATTAAGTCGAATGCAATTTAGTAGTTAAAACCTTCATTTAATCAAAGTTAAGTTATAACCTCTTAATGCATTGTGTAAAGACACTTAGTCTTGCAATTAGAGCTAGGTGATGCAATGTCCTCAATTTAGGAGACCACAAATTAATTTCAAATAATCAAGTTAAACATCAATAATCATTAGCAATCAACTTGATGACAAGAAACTAAGAGAAATATATATATAGATCAACAAGTACATCATCAAACTCCATTACAAGGTCCAATCCCATGGACAAACCAATTAGAATTCCAAGTCCTTAAGATAAATCAAGATCCCTGATAAACTCACATTTGTAGTGATTTTAGTGTGTTTAAAGAGAGTTTTATTATTGATTTTTATCCCTATTTATTAATATGTTGAGCAATTAATAAATAAAATAAAAATGGAACACGTAGAAATTAATTGATATGATTTTATTGATTAATTGGATAAATAATCTATTTCTGTTAAAATTCCATTATAGGTCAATGCAGATTAGGTAGAGGTTATTTGACAGTTGGATAAAAGGAGATTTAAGCATATACTATATTGACAAAGTGGGCTAAACAGAATCACATGCTGGAAGGAGCTTATAACAGAAGCAAGTGGGAGATTCAGCACAAGTGCAGCATAACAAAAACAAGTGGGCTTACAGTTGGTGGAAAGCATATGCTGACACTTGAGAGGAAGCAGCTCACGCATGACACACATCTCCTATATCAGCTCACACATCCACATCTACATGGACATCATGCATTCACCACTGATCACATACATCACACTCTAATTCCATCTCCCACATACGCACATTTATTCCATATCACATCCAAATCCATTTCCAATCATCTCTTATGCCACACAACCATTCTCTTTCCATCTCTATTCTCTCTTCATCTGCATTTCTACTCTGTTCTAGGCAGGAAATGCATAGGAACATTCCACTTCAATCTTTATCTCCTCTTTTTACATTCACCATGACTGCTGCTAGTTTTACTACTGTTATTGAAGTTTTGATAACAATAGAAGGCTAGAGTTGTTGTTCTCTCTTGGAGATGATGTTGAACCAGAATCCTTCCTTTAAAATAGGGAGTTTATTGTGTCTTTAATTCAAATTTAATTATTTCGAGTTGATATAGTTAATTATGTAATTACTGATGCAATTAGAGTTAGTAGATGATTAATGAGTGGAAAATCGAGTTAGATTTCCTATTTCTACATAATTGATGATTTGACTGATTCTTATCCTTGGACTAAGTTAGACATGGTTGTAGTTAATTAGAACAATCATAAATAGAGTACAATTGTATCTATTTAATTCATCTTCTTCTATCTCAAGTTGAATGATTATTATTTCTTTATTCAATGTCTACTAGTTATAGCTTTGATTGAGATTTTAGCTAGTGAGTTGCTAGCTAACATATTCTAATTCAACTAATTAACTCAAATTATTCTATGGATAATGAAGGTAAGGTAATGTCCAAGGAAACACACTTGTCATTGATTCATTTCACCATCACAAATACCTAAATTCATAAACAGCAACATAGGATTTACATTCAAAATTAGTTCAAACATCTAATCTCACAATTAATCTGATTAACTTGTGGCTCATTAGATTAATTATGAACTTTTACATCTATTTATGGTCCTTGTGTATCGATTTAGGTTAGCTTAATTTTGTTTGAATAATTAAAATAACAGTTATCAATCCCTAAAGCTAGGAAACTCGAAACATGTGAAAAGATAAGAATGAAACTAGTGAACTCCTTTTTGAGCCCTAAATAAGCTCTATCCTTCTTCTCCATCACCAAAGTTCTCAAAGTCTAGCCACTCAGCTTTAAGGTTGCTCTAATCAAAGTCAAGAAGTGTTGTGCTAGAAATTGACATGAAAAGGTGGAAAAAGAACTGTGAAAATGAAGTTTAATTGGTGGAAATTGGTTTGAAATGGTAGAAATCAATGAAAAGGTTAAGGTTTGGTGGATGGGTGAGCTTAGAGATGAGAGAAGAGGGAGAGATAAACTTTGAAATCTCAAAATCCAGGTCTAGTTTGAACTCTTACGGTTGGAACTGATATGGTTACTGGTTTTTGCCCTAAATGGCAAAAACACACAATTTCAGTTATGAAGCAGTTTGTCATGATGAAAGGTTACAGAGTTAACTTCTTTAACTTGAGCTTTTCTTGCTCCAATGTTCTTTCCTTATCTTACTGGTCTTCAATTATTATATTTTCTTCTCTTGAGATCTTATATTCCTCCTTGTGACTACAATGAATAATCAAGCTTCTCATAATATCAACTCTTCTCAAGATATCAAACACATAGAAAGTAAGAGTAATTTCATCATTCACCCTCATTTGGAAAGACTCAAGAATAAAATCTAATTTGTAATTAATACAACAAATATGTGTGATACTGATGGGAAATCACATAAAAACCTCTCATTTTGGTACAATAAATGATGTAAAAATATGGACTCATCAATTCTCCCATATTTGAACCTTTATACTCATGGACAAAGTTTACTAAAAACACGTCCAATGAATCAAATGGTAAAGATGAAGAAAAATATGATGCTGAATTGTGATTCCAATTTCTCAACGAGTTATTATTCCTCAAGAGAAAAATGCAAAGTAGTTAACCAACAAAACCTTATGCATGAGAAAGGAAGATTCTCTCGGCAATAGTGTGTAACTCTTAATCTCACTTAAGGGATACATTTTCTCTCAAATTCACTGTGTAAAAAACATTCTACGTATCATAGGCTTGTAAAAACTCTAGGATCTCCACTACTCACTCAACAATCATGCATTTAGTCAAGAGGACTTTCTAGGGTTGTAATGATGGAAATGCCAAAATGGAAGGAATGAATGGGTACAAGTGTGAAAAATCAATAGATAGAATCAAATTACATCTTCTCTTTAACTCTTATTTCTTTTTACTCAAACTAGTATACTTTATTGAAACTCTTTTCTTCCAATTTATTTTTGTTATTCTATCTCTTTTCTTTTCTTCTTATTGGCTTTTTTCCATTTCTTTTCTTTGGCCTTTTCTCTTTCTTTTTTTTTCTATTTTTCTATTTTCCTTTTACTTTTTCTGGTGAGAAATCACAAGGGAAAATCCCATGAACCCACAACCAATCAGAATATATGTACCCCAAGAATGCTAAATAGAGGTATGATTATCCACTTGAACCCTTAAATACAGAAGAACAAGGACCCAAAGTATTGGAAGAGCCATAAGGTTGATCAAGCCTTGATAAATCTATTAGTTCTATAAAGAACCTTAGAGAGAATTTACTCTAAAAGAGACAAAGTGCAAAAATGTAACTTTTCATTAATAATCTAATCTAATTCCCAAATAAGTCATACAATGTATTTTAAGAGATACATTTGAAATCTGAAATAAAAAGCAATAAATACAACCAAGGGACTCAAAATAGTAAGTACTAACTTAAATAAAATAGCAAGGACTTAATTCAAGTAACTTGGAAACCCAAAGTCAAATCTGCCAATTAATTACTAATTTTTGTACAAATACAATAATAAAAAGAGAATTAGCATTTTAACCCAAAAAGTGATTATTTAGGCCAAAATGAGTCTTCCCTTATGAACTACTTGGTCTAAGGACTTTAAATTGATGTCTCCAAGCCTAAAATAGGTTTAGCATATCCATTTTCAGTGCAAACAAATTAGTGACGTTTTTAGCATTTTATTCTAATTTGTTGCTCCAATTGCTATTTGCTTTCTTAATGCCTTTTGCACTAGCCCATTCAATGCTTCCTTAATTCTTTTAGTTCTTGCTCTTGTCATTGGTCCAATTGAAATATGCAAATGATCTTTAGAAGTTAAAGAGTCATCTTATTGTATTGCATCATTCCCTCTCTCCTTAAAAGGATTTGTCCTTGAATCAACACCTGCATCAAACAGAGATAAATCAGCCACATTGACATTAGCACTAACAGCATACTAACCTAGCAAATCAATTTTGTAAGCAATATCATTAATTTTTTCAATAACTTGAAAGGAACCATCTCCTTTTAGAGCTAATTTAGACTTTCTTTGAGTTGAAAATTTTTCTTTCCTCATATGTACCCACACCCAATCACCAGGTTTAAAAAGAGTATGCCTTCTTTTTTATTAACCTTGAATGCATATTGCTCCATATTCTTTTCAATATGTTGTTTTACTTTTTCATGAAATTACTGCACTGTTTCAATCTTCTTTTTCCCATCAAGACTTACTCTCTCATCAATAAGTAATGGTAATAAATCCAAAGGAGTTAGTGAATTAAAATCATTCACAATCTCAAGAGGAGAATAATCAGTAGATGAATGCGCGCTCCTATTATAAGCAAATTCAATGAATGGCAAGCAATCTTCCTGACTTTTCAAATTCTTTTGAATCAGAATTCTAAGTAGTTGAGTCAAAGTTCTATTAGCAGCTTCAGTTTTTCCATTAGTTTGTGAATGACATGTAGTAGAAAATAACAATTTAGTACCAATCTTTCCCCACAAAATACTCCAAAAATGACTCAAAACTTTGTATCTATATAAGAAACAATACTTTTAGGAACACCTTGAAGTCTCACAATTTTTTTAAAGAACAAATCAGAAATATATGTGGCTCATTAGTTTTATGACATGCAATGAAATATACCATTTTAGAAAATCTTTCAACAACTACAAATATTGAATCCATCCCTCTTTTTGACCTCTGCAAAATCAAAACAAAGTCCATTAAAATATCTACCTATGGATCACTAGGTACAAGTAATGGGCTATACAAACCATGTGGCAAGACTCTAGACTTAGCCCTTTTACATGTTATACATTTAGAACATATTCTTTCCACATCTCATTTCATTTTATGCAAAAAAATATTTATGTAAAACATCCAAAGTCTTCTTCATGCCAAAGTGTCCCATTAGTCCTCCCCCATGTGTTTCTCTCCCAAGCATTTCCCACAAAGAACATTGAGGCACACGTGATCTATTTTATTCAAAAAAGTAGCCATCAATTCTATAACACTTGTCAAATGCTTTCTTTTCACAAGCAATAAATATTTTAGAAAAATAAACATCATTTGCATACAACTCCTTGATATATTCAAAACCAAGCAGTCCAATATTTAGAGAAGTAAGAAGAGTATACCTTATTGACAATGCATCAGCCACCACATTTTCCTTACATTTATCTGTGCTTCAAAGCTTGATGATCAGTGTGAATCACAAATTGCTTAGGCCAAAGGTAGTATTCCCAAGTCTCCAATGTTCTTTTGAGTGCATAAAGCTCATTGTCATATGTTGAATATTTTAAGGCTGCTCTATTTAGCTTTTCACTAAAATAAGCAATTGACTTTCCTTCCTGCATTAAAATAGCTCATATTCTAACTCCAAATACATCACATTCAATTTCCAAAGTTTTGTAGGGTTTAGGGTTTATAGTTTTGTTCACACAAGCTCTTATCATAGCTAACTCCATCTCTTGGAAGTATTCCTCAACACATGGAGCCTTGTTTCAACTCTTGCAATTTATTATAAAAATCTCTTTTTATTTTGATGCTCCCAAGGTTTCCAACTACTCTATTAATTTCTATTGGGTTAATTCTGCCATGTCTTCTCCCATACCTATCTCCTCTATGCCTATTTCTTCCCCCTTCAGCTTCATATCCAAATTCATCTATAGAAACCTCCCTTCGCCTATCATGCCTTCTAGGATTAGGTCTAGTTCCTTGCATATTTGAATTCTTTCTTCTTACCTCTCTAACCTATCCCTTATCTCCCCATAAACCACTTCCATGTGTGTAAAATATTGCTCCATTGCTCGGAATCTGTCATCATCATTAATCGAATTTCTTCTACCACCATTATATGTTTATCTACATTAGAGATTGTGACTAAAAGGAAAGATGTTAATAAAATAAAGTTCTTCACAAATTTCTTCACGTGTTTCCCTCAAGAATGTCACTCAACACTCGTATTTTACTCAATCTTGGCTTTTAAGTTGACGTATATCACTCTTGCCTTTTTTTTCATTCAAAAGTTTCTCTTGGATGTTGAGATTGGAGTTTGAGGAAATCAACCAACACTTCAGAATTTTAAGTATGACAAAAATGGATGTTGAGATTAGAGTTTAAGGAAATCAAGAGTTCAATTTAACACAAAGATTACAAATGTTAAAAAAATAAATTATGAATATGAAGATGTACTTGCTCATAACACACTTCCAGCACAAATCTTTTTTTTCTTTCTGTACATTTTTCAGTACTCTTTTCATTTTCTCTCCCTTATTTTTATACTCTTTTTTTTTACTGAAATATGAAGAAAAACACAAAATATAACAAACAGAAATTCAAATGAGCAATCTGAACACAGAAATTCTAGAAAACATGTTAGTTTTAAAATGGCTATAACTCTTAGTAGAAATTTGGGATTGAAGCGATTCCAAAATGGACAGAAAGAAGAGATTTTGAAGTATAAACATGAGCCACTAAATGTCAGAAAACACGAAGGAAAACTGGTAGAACATGGACGAAGATTTCGGTGACGAACAGAAATGAAGATGAACAAACACAAGAAAATGCACAAAACAACTAACAAAATGGAAACAAAGAATAGAAAAATATGACCTGAGTTTAGATCTGAAGCTTTGATACCAAGGTGGTGCGAACCTACAAGGAAAAGTTTCGCAAACCTACAGCCAATCTAAATATATGCACCCCAAGAACGCTAAACAAAGATCTGGTGTCCACTTGAACCCTTGAACATAAAAGAACAATAAGTCAAGGACCTGAAGTGTTGGAAGATGCCACAAGGTTTATCAAACCTTGATAAATCTGTTAGTTCTATGAAAAACCCTAGAGAGAATCTACTCTTAAGAGACAAAGTGCAAAAATGCAACTTTTCATTAATAATTCAATGTGCTTCCAAAATGAGTTATACAATGTATTTTAAGAGATACATTTCAAATATGCAAGAAAAAGCAATAAATACAACCTAGGGACTCAAAATAGTAAACAATAACTTAAATAAAATAACAAGGACTTAACTCAAGTAACTTGGAATTAAAAAAGTTAAATTTAACAACTAATTACTATTTTTTTGCACAAATAAAATAATAACAATAGAATCAGCATTTTAAGCTTAAAAAGTGATTATTTAGGCCTAAATGAGTCTTCAATTGTGTACTACTTGGTCTAAGGCCTTTAAATTGATGTCTCCAAGCCTAAAATAGGTTCAGCAACTCTATTTTCAACACAAACAAAAATTAGTGACATCCTCAGCATTTTTTAAACTGATTTACTGTTCCAATTGACATTTGCTTTATCAGTGCCTCTTGCACTAGCCCATTCAATGCTTCCTTAATTCTATTAGCTCTTGTTCTTATGATTGGTCCAGTTGGAATATGTAAAGGATCTTTGAAAGTTGAAGAGTCATCTTGTTGTATCGCATTAATAGTTTGTATACCCCATTACCTATGCCTACTGAACATTGGATAGATATTTCAATGGACTTTACTTTGGGTTTTCCTAGGTCAAAAAGAGAGATGGATTTAATATTTGTGGTTGTTAACATATTTTATAAATGGTACATTTCCTTGCATGTCATACAATTGATGATGCCACATATATTTCTAATTTGTTCTTTAAAGAAATTGTGAATCTTCATGGTGTTCCTAAAGTATTGTTTCTAATAGGGATACAAAGTTTTTAAGTCATTTTTGGAGAGTTTTGTGGGTAAAGATTGGTACTAAATTGTTGTTTTCTACTACATGTCATTCACAAACTAATGGAAAAACTAAAGTTGCTAATAGAACTTTGACTCAACTGTTTAGAATTGTGATTCAAATGAATTTAAAAAATTAGGAAGATTGCTTACCATTCATTGAATTTGTTTATAATAGGAGTGGGCATTCATCTACTGATTATTCTCCTCTTGAGATTGTGAATGGTTTTAATCCACTAACTCCTTTGGATTTATTACCATTACCTATTGATGAGAGAGTAAGTCTTGATGGGAGAAAGAAGACTGAAACAACATATTGAAAAGAAAAATCAGCAATATGCATCCAAGTTTAATAAAGGAAGAAGGCATATTCTTTTTGAACCTGGTGATGGAGTGTGCGTGCATATGAGGAAAGAAATATTTTTAGCTAAAATAAGTCCAAATTAGCTTCAAAAGGAGATGGTCCCTTTCAAATTCTTGAAAGAATTAATGATAATGCTTACAAAATTGATTTACCTAGTGAGTATAATGTTAGTGCTACTTTCAATGTGGTAGATTTATCTCTTTGATGCAGGTGATAATTTGAGAATGAATCCTTTTGAGGAGAGAAGGAATAATACCTACAACATGATGACTTTTCAACTTCTAAGGATCCTTTGCATATTCCAACTGGACCGATCACAAGAGCAAGAGCTAACAGAATTAAGAAAGCATTGAATAAGCTATTGCAAGAGGCATTGATAAAGCAAATAGCAATTGGAGGAAAAAATCAGATTAAAACTGCTTAGGACATCATTAATTTCATTTGTGCTGAAAATAGAGTTGCTAAACCTATTTTGGGCTTGGAGACCTTGGACCAAGTAGTACATATATGGGAAGACTCATTTGGGCATAAATAATCACTTTTTGGAATTAAAATGCTGATTATATTTTTATTATTGAAATTAATTCATAGGTAAAGTTTGGATAATAGGAATTAAGTTGGATTTTCTATTTTTTTCCATCAATAAAATTATGATGGAAATAAATGAGGGATGTTATTGGATGAGAAAAATGTTAGGAATGTATTATGGAACTGATAAAAAATAATTGAAGTGCCTAAGACACTGGAATTGTGAAATAGGAATTTATTATAGTAAAAAGGGTACTGATAAAACATGCAATTTCCCTAGCCTTCTTTTTGGCCAAAATGGCGTCATTTGTCAAGCCAACAATGGTGAGAATTTTGACTTAAATTATAATTAAATTTTGACATTATTTTTGGTAGGAAAATTAATGTAAGAAGCCATGACATCTTGACACCTAAGCATGGTAATTAGTGTGAACTTGGAGGCTAAACAATTAGCTTGTGGTCTATAAATAGCACTCCTCCTCCACACACTATAGCAATTTTGGCACACATAGGGAACCACTTGCAAATTAGATTCTTGACCTTTCAAGAGGAACAAGAGCTAGCCATTTTGGTCACTAGGCTGGGATTAAATGTTAGTTTATATCTCTAAATTAACGTTTTAGCTAGTTAAATCATGATTTAGGTGGTTGAAAAATCAAGAATTCTTTATAGATGCATGCTGGATGAAATGTATAAGACCTAGGGAGATATAATTTTGATGTTAAACCTAGGTTGAAGATATTTATTACTGATTGATATAAGTGGTATTGCATGAAGATTGTTTGATTTTCTTAAATTGGAAAATTGTGTAGGCCTCTCAGCCACATTGAGGTTACTATCCTAGGAATTTATTTTGTTAATTTTAATGCTTCTAATGTGTTTAAAATGAACCTAAGAAACATGCCTTGGAAGCATTAGAATCAAAATTAAAAATTTAGGATTTTCCTAGGATACATCTCGGCCATGGTCAGGTTATAAGAGAAGAGTTTGATTTTCATAAATTTAAGCTCATATTTAGATTCTACATGAAAAATTATGTAGGAACAGCCTAAGAGAATACTTTTTAAGTTGGTAAAAATAAAACCCTAGAAATTAAGTTAAAAGACTAAGGCTTTAAGGGTTTTTTTAAAACCATAGTTAATGGAATGTATATTGATGGTTGTGCTCTCTTTTGTCATATTGGAATAAGCTTTGACATGTGTGGGAGAAGGAATTAAGGACAAGAACAAGAGCTAAGGAATTACTTGATCAAGGCAATAGGACTACTCAACTTTAATGTTAACTTATTTTGATTGTTATATATGTGTACTTATCATGATTGTTGGTCGAACTAAAGATAATGATATGATATTACTCTTTGCATTGTGATATCTTGACTTGATGCCTAATTGAGTTGGCATGAGATAAAGTAGTTCCCTAATTGTGGCATTATGCTTACTTCCATAATAATCATGCTTGTTGATGTATCTTGCTATTAGGATTTCTTTGAAATCTCATTCTTCCAATTGATCAATTATTTAGGGACTGAACCAATAAGAAGCAAGGGCTTAATGAGGGAATATTAGAGTACTTATGTCATGTGTCTTTTGATATGTACAATTATTCATGACATTATGTATGACTTATATAAGGCAGTGACCTTTGAGCTATGTTCTAATTAAGTTAATATTTGAATATTAACTTAAAAATTTTCATTCTTAAAGTACACACAATAAGCTTTAAATTCATAGGTAGAACACCTAAATTTGAGCTGTGTACAATTTATAGCTATTTTTCAAAGTTAGGGTTGAAAATCTAGAATGCAGTTTTTAACCAAAAAACCAGTAGAAATTTCATGTCAATCTGGCACTGTTATTTAATGAATGAGTTCCTGAGACTATTTTTTTTCCTTAAATAACTATAAAATTTCTTTCAGTAGAACTTGAAACCATTCAATTTCAATTTTTGTAGAATTAGTTATGAATTTTTAAAGTTAATGGACAATAACCCGCAAAATGAAAAAATATAGATTTGGTTTCTTAAATCTTGGCCCTTCCATAATGGTTCTAATGAATATTAAAGAACCCTAATATGGTCTAGAACTAAGGTAGGACACCACAGTTTGGATGTTATGCACATTGAGAAGAATGTGTGCGATAATGTGATCTATATATTGCTTAATGAAACTGGAAAGTCCAAAGACCATCTCTCAGCTAAAAAAGATTTACGAGCCTAGGGAATTCGTTAAGAGGCTTAGCATGATAAAAATAACAAGTTCCAACTAGTTAAATTCACTTTGACGAAGAAGAACAAGGATACTTCCTTTCAACAATGAAGAACATAAAAGTACCTGATGGATATTTTAGCAACATTCTAAGGTGTATCGATCTACAGGCTTAAAAGGTTAATGGGTTAAATAGTCAAAACTCACATATTCTTATGCAACATTTACTCCCACTGGCTTTGAGAAATACACTTCCTTATGATATATCAGGGGTTTTGGTGGAGCTGTGTTCATTTTTTAGGAAGTTATGTGTGAAGGTTGATAATTGTCGTTCTAAATGTAACCTAGTAAAGTGAAGCTAACCTAGGTCAATTCACAAGGAGTATAAATAGATGTTAAAGTTCATAACTAATCAAATGAGCTAAATTTAACAATTAATGCAATGATCTATAAGATGAAATCTTTGAATAACTTTTGAATGTAATCCTATGCTACTGTTTATGAATTTAGGTGTTAATGATGATGATATGAATTAATGACAAGTGTGTTCCCTTGGAGATTACCTTACCTTCGTTGTCCACCAAATATGAAGTGTTAATTAGTTGAATTAAAATGTGTTAGCTAACAACTTGTTAGCTAAATCTCTATCAAAGCTACAACTTGTAGACATTGAATAGAGAAATATGAATCATTCAACTCAAGAGGTAGAAGAGATTAATTAAATAGGTACAACTATACTCTGCTATAGAATTTCTCTAATTAACCATAGCCATGTCCAACTAGTTAAAGGATGAAGATCAATTGAAGCTCAATTATCAGGAAATCTAACTTGGTTCCTTAATCATTCATCATGTACTAACTCTAATTGAATCAATAAAACTAGAATTAACTACATCAACTGAACAATTGATCTAGACTTAAAGACACAATTGAACTCCTAGTTTTAGATCAAGGACTCTGGTTCAGTATTATCTCTAAGAGAACTAGGGTAAATGTAAAAGGAGAAGAAGATGAATGTTGGATGTGCCTCTGGTTCTCCTACCCATAACAGAGCAAGAGTTACAGATGAGATAAGAGAGAGTGATAGCGTGAGAGAGAATGTGGTGATGGAATGTGTGTGTAATGAGTGATTGGCGTGATGAAGGAATGATAGATCGCATGGAGTGGAATGAGTTCAAAACTATGTAATGAGTTGATATTTTGGATACATGTGTTAGGTCTATGATGAATGACTGAGTGATGAAAGGTGTATCTCCTACGTGCTAGCACGTTCATGAATCTGTTAGCTAATATCCTCCATTTAGCATGTGTGTTTTGTATTCTATTAACTTTTCCTTCCATGTGATTTCTGTTGGACCCTTAATTCCCTAGATCTAGCTGTCACTTTTTTTATTCTCACTAATCCCTACCTAATTTTTAGTTATTATTGCATTGGCCTGTAATGGAAATTTAAAAGAAATAGATTATTTATCCAATTAATCAATAGAATCATGTCAATTAATTCCTAACTGTTCTAATTTTATATTATTAATTAATTAATTATTCATCATATTGATAAATAGGAACAAAAATTTATAATAAAACTCTCTTTAAACACACTAAAATTAATACAAATAAGAGTATCAATTTCCCCACAGTTAGTTTTTGCACTCCGAGTAAAATTATGGATCAAAATTCAAATTCAAACACATATTCAACAAAATTGGCAAAATAGATTCAGCATAAGTACTTACAACCATCAATCTTTTCCCTTCACTTGGCAAAAATACATAATAATCTCATATCAATTAAAGATCTAACTCATGCAATTAAATCACAGTAAGCAACTAAGTTGAGATTTCCTCACAAGTATAGTGTTTCATTCACTTTCTTATTAAGGTAGTTTTCACTTAACTATCTAACTTAGGCTTCCCATAGGCTTGTAACCATCCTACATCTCCACCACTTAATTCCACAAGGGTTATGAATGAAAGGGTATTTATTAGGATTGTATTGTTGGAAATGTTGAATGATGAAATAGAAATAAGTGTCAATGATTAATGAAATGCTGCACATAATCTTCCTTCTTCACATTCAAGTTGAATAGCACATCTTTTTTGTCATCTGGTCTATCTCTTGTTTGTTTTTCTCTTATTTCTCTTTTCTTTCTCTCTTTTTTTTCTCATTGCAATACTCTATTTTTTCCTTTTCATGTTCTTTTTCTCTTTGTTATTTTTTTCTCTTTCAACTATTGAGCCAGATAATAAACACATTGAGTTCAGATATTGAACAAGTGGTTACAACTTAACAATAAAAGAAATATTGCAGCAACAACTATCTTGTATAGCATTCATTATTCAAGGATGTAATTCTTTTAAACTCAAAGGGTTTAAGTAAATGATTTAATATTTATGTGGCTACTGTTTGGTCAAAAGGATTTTGAAATAAATATCCTTATCACTTACACAATTCTATGAAGCTAATGTGGTTTTGAATCAAGGATTGAGACAAATTCTGTAAAGTCACCAAGCTAAATGGTGTCACACGAATTAAGGAGTATATGTTAGAGGATCAAAATCCTTCCATCTGGTTTACTTACCCTAATTAACTCGTTATGACTAGATTGCATGAACATTAAACTAAACACATGAGATTAATCATTCATGATGCACAAATTCCAATAGGCATTTAATGAAACAAGTAATTCACGCCTCATCAAGTTTGCTAATGTTCAATCTAATTCCATGATGGTATATTCCAAAAGACCAAGCAACAATAAGAATACGATAAAAAAATTTTCAACAGATGATCACTTGTAGTCGTGACAAAAAGGACACCAGGTCGTAACTCATAATCAAAGAGTAAATTTGTTAAACACACATGCTCTAGTCATGATCTAAATGTCAATCCAGTCACAACCAAAATTCACAGGGAGCTACTATCACATTAAAGATAAACATAGGTCACCATTACACATCACAGATAGGTAAATTTCAAAAAATAGGAATTCCTAGTCATGACAAAAATAGGTAATGATCGTGATTAATTATCATAGAGAAAGAATTTGAGAAATTCTAACACATTTGTCACAACAAGAAAAACATAAGGTCGCTACAAAAAGATAGAGAATCACAGCAATTATCTTATTTTTATTCACCCATCTCACACTTTAAAGTCTATCCTCCCCCACACTTATTTTTTGCATTGTCTTCAATATGAAAAACTAATAAAAAATGCAAATCCAGTAGTAATATGAAAATTGAACTAGAATCTAAGACGAATTCATGAGAGTATCTATCTACCCCTACTAACTTGGTCTCCTCCCCCACACTTAATCAACAAATAATAGTTCAAATAGTATAAGAAAAATTGAGTAAAATAAACTATTATAAGTGGGGAACAAGGAAGGAAACAACCTAAATTTTATGGTGGTTGGAAGTTGTTATATAACTTCAGCAAATTGCCATTCACCTTGAATTATTTTTTATACATAAGAAATAACATGAGATACCTTTCTAATTTTTTGCTATAAAATGGAAGTTTGTTGTTTTCATAAAGAAATGCATATTTTAGATTCCCTGGAAGTTGTTTGAGCTCAATCTCTAGTGGTTGAATCACTACTGATATTAACTTCTTAGGCTCCACTCTAGATGCATTGTTCTCTAATTTCTGCACCACACATAGCAACAACTCCTCCCTTGCAGTTCAATTTGGGTTCCATAAGTTGATTGGGCAAAAATGCTCCTAAAACACCTCTGGAACAGTAATGGAAATTAATGTTAAGTGAGTAATAATCCTTAGAAATTTCCAATTTAGAAGTAAATCTAGAATTAAAATCAATACTCCCCATATTACATAATTCATCAACTTGTGACGGGTTAAGCTGTAGTCGTTCAATTCTGTTGATGTTGAATAATATCCTTCAATTTCTATAGCCATGAAATGTCTAAAAATTCCAAGTTGAAGCTCCTATGAACCAGTTTAGAATACAGGATATTATAGCTATTAAATTGATAACTTCCTAGCTCAAAATTTTATCTTCTTGTCTCTCTAAGTCTGCTGCAATATCCTTGCCCTACAATTCTGTTAAATCTGCCACAAAACTTTATGGACATAACTCATCACTTGAAAAAGTGTGGTTAGTTCCAATGGAAGAAATAGTAGATGAAGATGAGAAAAAATCACCGATAGTAGGAAGCCAGCCATCAATGTTAGAATTAATGTATAGCTCATCACCATTGTATGAAGAAAAATAAGAGATAGCAGTAAAGGAGTAAGAAATGGAAGGTTCTTCAACTTCATCATTATCAAGCTCATAAATATCATTACACTCATTTTCAAGCAACGCATCAATCATGTTAAGTCCTAGGAGAAAATAATCATCATGTGGGTATCTCATTATTTCATACATGTTAAATTGAATTATGTGCCTACCAAATTCTATTTTAATAATTCGATCTTCATGGAAATCATGGTGTTAGCTATGCTCAAGAATAGTCTTGATAGAATAAGATTACTATCATTAAACTCATTTGACATATCCAAAATATAAAAGTCAATAGGGAAAACAAGGTCCTTAACTTGAACTAAAATGTTTTCTAAGATTCCCTTAGGATTTATATTGTCTGATCAGCCAGTGGAGCTAACACAATAGTTGGTTTAATCAAATTCACTCATAAAGTATGATAAACTTAACTAGGCATCACATTAATAGAAGTAGCTAAATCTAATAATGCTCTAGAAACAGTTATCTTATCAATTGTACAAGGAATAGAAAATGCACCTGGATCTTGACACTTCACTAAAAGTTGAGCTTTGAAAATTGCAGAAGCATTAGGTCCCACTTGCACCAGTTCATTAGTTTTGTATATTTTCTTGTGTGCAGATGTCTCTCAAATACTTTACATATTCTAGTACTCTTTGAACCCTCTCCAGCATAGGCACATTTACTTTAATCTTTCTGAAAAAATCAATTACTTCCTTGTTATGTTCCTTTAAAGTTCTTACTACACATGAATTCCCTTGGGAAAGGTAAATCCTTCATATTCACTTCTTTCTCAACTGAACCAGAAGTTGTTTCTTGTTGATTGAGCTATGAATTTACAGTTGATTGTGTTTCTTTAGTTATGTTAACTCTAGGATTCCCTAACTCAGAATCCATAGCCTCAAGTAGCTCAATTTTCTTTCTCTTTGACTATTGACAACTTCAGAATCTTGTGCAAAATATATTTGACTTTTTGTAAGATCAAATGTAACATTTTTCTTCCCAAGGAGTTGTGCTCCCTTCTTGCTTTTAGACTTCTTGATGCTATTCCTCATTAGACTGCTGGAATAAGTGTCTACATCACATTCCTCTTTATTTTCAGCATTTGTAACTTGCTCCTCAACTTGCTTTCCAATTCTTAAACTTATATAGCATTCATAGATTTTGGGCTAACAACTATATTTGAAGGTAGACTTTCACCATTCCTTGACTGAACATCACTCATTGAATTAGCTTATTGTTATTCATAACCATTCATTTTCAGCTTTGGTTTCCCACTGTTCTATTTTACTTTACAAAGAAGCAAACTTAGAATTTATCATTGCTAGGTTTCTCTCTAATGTAGATATCAAGTCCTTAAAATTAGAGCTTAAATTTTTGTTTATAGAATTTATATTTGAGTTTATCACATTAATGCTCTTGATTATCTCATATATACCATCATTCTTTAAAGTAGCAAGTAATTCCATAGCTCAAGAAGATTCAGCCACTTGTTTGTCATTGTTGAATATATTTTGCCCAAAATTCAAGTCTCTACCTCCATCCCTCCATTTGAAATTAGGATGATCTCTCTTATAACTGTCGTTTTAATTACCAAAAGAAACTAAGATAACCAACAATAGAGTAAAGTTAGCCTAAGTCAATTCACAAAGAACCTAAATGGATACTAAAGTTTTTAATTAATCAAATGACCCACAAATTAACAAATTAATGCAATGATTTGTGAGATGAGATTATTGAATAACTTCTGAATATAAATCCTATGCTACTATTTATAATTTTAAGTGTTTATGATAATGATATGAATCAATGACAAGTGTGTTCCCATAAATATTACCTTACATTCATTATCCATAAATATCTGGAGTTAATTAGTTGAATTATAATGTGTTAGCTAATGACTTGCTAGCTAAATCTCAATCAAAGCTACAACTCGTAAACATTGAATAGAGAATTATGAATAATTCAACTTAAAAGATAAAAGAAGATTAATTAAACAGATATTACTCTGTTATAGAATTGCTCTAATTAACCACAACTATGTCCAACTAGTTCAAGGATGAGAATCATTCAAAGTATCAATTATGTAGAAATAGAAAATATAACTCGGGTCCCTAATCATTAATCATCACTAACTCTAATTGAATCAATAATTCTATAATTGACTACATCAACTCGATACAATCAAATCTGAATTTTTTTGGTACAATTAAATCTGAATTAAAGACACAATAAACTTCCTATTTTAGATCAAGGATTATGGTTCAGCATTATCTCTAAGAGAGCACAATGGATTTAGCCTTCCATTATTGTCAAGACCTTAATACCAGCAGTAAACAAATTAGTAGTTATGGTAAGTGTAGAAGAGAAAGATGAAGATGAAAGTGGAATATCCTCAGGTTCTCCTGCCTATAATAGAGCCATAGTGCAGAAAGAGAGAATACAGGTGAATCTGATATGGTCTGAATAGAGTGAATGGCAACAGGAATGAATGTGTGATGCAAGGTGTGTCATCTGCATGCCATCATGTGCATGAATATGTTAGCTTCTTCCCTCCATGTGATTTCTATCACAGCATATGTGTGATCCCCCACTTGCTTTTGTTATCAGCTCCTTAATTCCAACACATTCTTAATATGTTTACTTCTTCCCCCCAACACATGCTTAAATCTCTTGTATAGTTGTCAATTTAGTTCTTTCTTACTATCCTCTACCTAATCTGTTAGATGGTTACTGCATTGTCGTGTAATGAAAATTTAAAAGAAATAGATTCTTTATCCAATTAATCACTATAATTATATCAATTAATTTCCCTTGTTCTATTTTTATTTTATTTATTAATTGATCAATATATTGATAAATGGGGACTAAAATTAATAATAAAATTCTCTTTAAATATACTAAAATTAATACAAATAGGAGTTTATTAATTTCCCCACACTTAGCTTTTACACTCCGAGCAAAATTATGGATCAAAATTCAAATTCAAACACATATATTTAGCAAAATTGGCAAATCATATTCAGCATAAGCACTTGCATTCATCAATCCTTTCCTTTAATTGGCAATAATTCACACTAATTCATATCAATCAAAGAATCTAACTCATGCAATTAAATCATAGTAAGCAACTAGGTTGAGATTTTCTCACAAGTTATAGTGGTTTACTCACTATTTTATCAAGATAATTTCACTCAACCATATACCTTAGGTCTCCCATAGCTTGTAACTATCCTTCATCTCCACTACTAAATGCTACAAGGGTTATGAATCAAAAGGCCTTTATTAGGGTTGCAATGTTAGAAAGGCTAAATGATGAAATAGAAATGCATGCCCATGATTAATGAAATACTGCATATGGTCTTACTTCTTCAAGTTACATCAACACTTAATCATAATTTCAACTGTGTGACTGCAGAAAATATCAGTCATAAGCTAACTTCCTTTTATTCAAGATAAATATCATATCTTGTTAACTAGTCTATCTCTTATTTCTCTTTTCTTTCTTTTTTCTCTTTTTTGTACTTTTTTTTATGTGTTTCTTTTCTTTTAACTATTGAACCAGATAACAAATACATTGAAGTTTAGATATTCAACAAGTGGTGCAACTTAACATTTATTTCACACTTAAAGACTTACTGCAGTAACAAATATCTTGTACAACATTCATTAATAAAGGATAGAATTTTAAAAATAAGTAAAGGTCTCAAAGGGATCTAAACAAAGGATTTAGTATTTATTTAGCTACTATTTGGTCAAAAGGGTTTTAAAAGAAATAACCTTATTATATTCATAATTCTAAGAAACTAATGTGGTTTTGAATCAAGGATTGATATAAGTTTTACACAGTTACCAAACTAGATGGTATCACATAATGTAATTGAGTATCTGTTGGAGGCTCACAATTCTTCTATCTGGCATACTCACCCTAATCAACTCACCATGACTAGATTACATAATTATTAAAACTAAATAAATGAGATCAATTATTCATTATGCACAATTTTCAGTAGTCAATCAATAAAATAAGCAACTCACACTATATTAAGTTTGTCAATGTTCAAAGTTCAATTTTGAGTCCATGACAGTCAATTCAATAGACCAAGCAACAATCAGAATGAAATAGGAAAATGCTTTAGTAGATGTTCACTCGTAGTCACGACAAAAAGGACATCAATTCATGACTGTTTTACACAGAGAAGAAATTTTTAGAAAACAAGGAATATTGGTCCCTACTAAAATGAACATTGGTTATGTGACTCATAATCACAGAGAGTAAACTTGATAATCACACATGCTCTGGCACGAATCAAGTATCAATCTAGTCATGACCAAAATTCACAGAGTTACACTTGTAACAATAGATAAGCACAAATCATGACTACACATAACAAATAGATAAACATAAAAAAAGAGGAACATAAGATAAGCATTAGTCGCGATTAGTTTTCATAGAGAAGAAACTTGACATACTCGCATACATTAGTTGCAACAAGAACAACATAAGGTCGCAACCAGAAGATTCAGAATTACAGCAATTATCTTATTTTCATTTATTTATTTCACCCACTAAAGTTCATCCTCCCCCACACTTAATTTCTACAATGTCCTCAATATAAAGAAGTAACGAAACACATGCAAAGGCAGAAGTAATGAGGACAAAACTGAACAGAATCTAAGATGAATTTATGAGAGTTTCTATCTATCCCTACTGACTTGTTCTTCTCCCCCACACTTATTTAACAAATAACAACTCAAGTATATAAGTAAAACTATGTAAAATAGACTACTGTAATTGGAAAACAAGGAAGGAGATAACCTAAATATTATGGGGGTTTGAAGTTCTTTTTGTACAGCTTCAATAAGTGGCCATTGACCTAAAATATTGTACTATCTACTTCATCTATCAATTCAATTGTTCCATAGTCATGATCTTAGTCACCACATATGGACCATCCCATCTTGTAACAAGTTTTCTAGGTTTGAAAGCATAGCTAGTTTTAAATCTCAAAACTTTATCTCCAACATGAAATTCCTTACGCAGAATCTGTTTACCAAGGAGAAGCTTGGCTTTCTCTTTATAAATTCTAGAATTCTCATAAGATTCTAGTCTTATTCTTCTAGTTCCTGAATCTGCAACAGTATTTCTTCTCTAGCAATGTCAAAATACATGTTGCAAGCTTTGACTGTCCAAAATGCTTTGTGCTCAACCTCTATTGGTAGATAACATGTTTTACCATAAACCATTTTGTATTGGGACATCTCAAGTGGGATCTTATAAGCTGTTATGTATGCCCACAAAGCTTTATCCAACCCTTTTGACTTGCACAAAGCTATTCTTTATGCTCTTTTTTGTGCTAGTTTTTGTCTGATTTCTGACTTGCATGCTGCAACTAGCAACTACTTCATGTATAACAAATGGTTGTGTAGCATCCTTCAATATAATTGCTCATTTTTCTACTGCAATATACCCTTCTCTTTGCTGATTTCTGATTCTAGAATGAATGAAAGTTTTTCTTCATCCAACTCTTCAATTATAACTCTATTCTGCTGCTCATTGTCTCCATTATCCCTCTTATCATCATTAGAATTGACTTTCCCAACTATTTTTCCACTTCTCAAGCATATAGCATTTATAGATTTGGGGTTAACCATTGTATTTGAAGGTAATTTTTACCAATTTTGGCCTGAACATCACTTACTAAATTGGCTAATTGTGATACATTGTCATTTATGTTTGCAGCTTTTTTTTCCCACTATTCTCTCTAAGGAAGCAAACTTGGAATTTGTCATTGCTAGGTTGCTCTCCACTGTAGATCTCAAGTCATTAAAGTAAGAGGTAAAGTTTGTATTTATGGAGTTTATATTTGAGTCCATCACATTAATGCTCTTGATTATCTCATATATACCATCATCATTTGCAGCATCAGGTACTTCCATAGCTCTAGATGACTCGACCAATTGCTTGTCATTCTTGAATCTATTTTTGCCCAAAAATCCTATCTCAACCTCCATCCCTCCATCTGAAATTGGGATGATCTCTCCATCATTCATTATATGTGTTAGAGTATGGATTCCTCTGTAGATACTAGTTTTGTTTGTCTTGATAGATAGTTGATACATCTGCACAGTGTGTAGGACAATTAACATAAAGCTGACAACTAGGAGCAACTAGAGCTTGAGAGTATAGGCTTTAAACTTGTGAATTGCCCAATTGAATAGCTAGATTGTTGATCTGAGCATTCATAGCAGTAACATGAGAAGATAAGCTATTATAATCTTGAGAAAACCTTTCAAAAACCTCATAGACTTGCTTAGCATCATGGCCCCCATATTGCTGGTCATTGCTTGCCATCTTTTTAATAGTTACATGCTTCATCAAGAGTTAAATCATCAATGGAACCCCCAGCAACTGTATCCAAATTATTTTTGCATGTAATGCACAATCCTAAATGAAAATACTACACCAAATGCTCACTTGGAATCTGGTGGTATGGACATCTAGCTAGCAACTCTTGAAACCTTCCCCAAAACTCATAGAAAAACTCATGAGCATACTATTTTGTAGCAAAAATCTCCTTCCTTAATGTAGTAGTCCTCTAGTTAGTCTAGGTGTCCAAGGCTTGAGGTTCATGATGTGGTAGCATATAAAACCATTCATTCGCCTTTACTTCAAGTGTAAAATAGAATACTTGTCCCTGCACAACATCCATATCAGCACCTACATGTTTCATGGATGAGCAAACTGATAAACTCTTATTTATATTGATTTTAGTGTGTTTAAAGAGAGTTTTATTATTGATTTTTTGTCCCCATTTATCAATTTATTGATCAATTAATTAATAATATTAAAATTAGAACAGTTGGGAATTAATTGATATAATTTTGGGCATAGATTGGAATATTGTCTTATTAGATAAATAATTTGTATATTTTAAATTTCCATTTTAGAAAAATACTCATTAATTACCAAGACAACTTGCTGCTGTGAGAATGAAATAGAAATGATTATAATTGAAAGCTGGATACAAGGATATTTAAGCATGTGCTGGAGGGAAGAAGTAAATAGATTAAGCATGTGCTGGAATTAAGGAACTGAAATAAAAGCAAGTAAGGATCACATATGTGCTGCAACATAAATCACATAGAGGGGAAAGCTAATATATTCATGCACATGCTGTCATGTAGATAACACACCTTACATGACACATTCATTCTAGTTGCCATTCAATCCATTCAGACTACATCACTCATTCCACACTTCTCATATATAAATCATCATTTCAATACTCATCAGCACACATCACATCACATCACACGCCCTTGAAGTTTCTGTCTCTACTCCAGCTTCCACCCAATTTTATTCAACGCCATCTGTACACACACCATCAGATCCATTAATGTCATCTGCTCACAGGCCATCCAGATCTCACACCATCCCTAATTCTCTCTATCTCTATTCTCTCTCATCTTCACTTTTACTCTATTATGGGTAAGAGAACCAGAGGACATTCCACTTCCATCATCATCTTCTGTTTCTACATTCACCATAATTGGGGCTGGTTTTACTGCTGCTGTTGAAGTCTTGACAGCAATAGAAGCTAGATCCATTATACTCTCTTGGAGATAATACTGAACCAAAATCCTTGATTTGAAACAGGGAGTTCATTGTGTCTTTAATCCAGATTTGATTGTATCGAGTTAATGTAGTTAATTATGGCTTTATTGATTCAATTAGAATCAGTATATGATTAATAATTAGGGAACCGAGTTAGATTTTCTATTTCTTCATAATTCATATTTAATTGATTCCCATCCTTGAACTTGTTGGACATAGTTATGGTTAATTAGAGTAATACAATAACAAAGTATAGTTGTATCTATTTAATTCATCTTCTTCTATATATTAAATTGAATGATTCATAATTCTCTATTAAATATCTGAGTTGTAACTTTGATTGAGATTTAGCTGGCGAGTTCAAAGCTAACACATTCTAATTCAACTAATTAACTCCAAATATTCTATGGATAATGAAGTTAAGGTAATCTCTAAGGGAATACACTTGTCATTGATACATTTAATCATCACAAGCACCTAAAATCATAAATAATAGCATAGGATTTACATTCAAAATTTAGTCAATATCCCATCTCATAATTCATCTGATTAATTTGTTAACTTATAGCTCATTAGATTAATTAGGTACTTTAGCATCCATTTAGGCTCCTTGTGAATCAACCTAGGTTAACTTCACTCTACTATTGGTTAGCTTAGTTTCTTTTGATAATTAAAATGACGATTATCTTAGATAATCATTTTGTCATAAAGTATGTTAATGAGGGAGAAGCTTATACTCATAATCAGAATAATCAAACTGAGCAACATGGAGAGAATAACATGAATACTAAAAGAGTACGTAAGAGCATAAGAGAACTCCTTCTAATGCAAACTTTGGTCCTTTTCCCACTTGTCCTGCTTTGGATGTTAATTTTGAGCTGAAAGGTCCTTTTGTTAAGTGTCTTACCAAAGTTTTATAGATTGGCAGGTGAGGATCCTTTTCAAGCACTTGAAGACTATGCAGTGAGTTTACTCATCCATGAAACCTATAGGTGGTAACATGGATGTTGTGCAGAGATAAGTATTGCATTTTACACTTGAAAGAAAGGCAAAAGAATGGTTTAATATTCTGCCATATCATACACCTCAAGCCTTTGACTTATGGAATAACTTGACAACTGCTTTCTTAGAGAGATACTTCCCTCCTTCCAAGACTGCTACATTGAGGAAGGAGATTTTTGTTACAAAATGGTATAATTAAGAGTCTTTCTATGAATTTTAGAGAAGGTTTCAAGAGCTACTAGCTAGACGTTCATACCACCAGATTCCAAGTGAATATTTGGTGCAGTATTTTCATTCAAGATTGCACTATGCATGCAAAAAGAATTTGTATGCAGTTGCTAGGGTTGCATTGATGAATTAACTCCAGATGAAGCATGGAACTTGATTGAGAAGATGGCAAGCAATGACCAGCAATATGGGGGCTATGATGCTAGGCAAGTCTATGAGGTTTCTATAAGGTCTTCTAAAGATTATAATAGCTTATCTTCTCAAGTTGCTACTATGAATGCTCAGATTAACAATCTAGCTGCTCAATTGGGCAATTCACATGTTCAAAGCCCATACTCTCAAGGTCTAGTTACTCCTAGTTGTCATCTTTGTTATTCTCCTATGCACACAAGTATCAATTATCCTATTACACTGTGCAGATGTATCAGCCATCTATCAAGGCATACTAAATTAGTATCCACAAAGAAATCCATACTCCAACATATACAATGAAGGATGGAGAGATCATCTCAATTTCAGATGGAGAGATGGAGGTGCAGACAGGAATTTTGGGCAGAACTAATTCAACAATGATAGACAAGTGACTGAATCTTCCATAGCTATAGAATTACCTACTGCTATAAAGGATAATGATATATCTGAGATAATCAAGAGCATTAATATGATAAATTCAAATATAATTTCTATAAACACAAATTTCAGCTCTAACTTCAAGGACTTGAGATCTACTATGGAGAACAACCTAGCAATGATAGATTCTAAGTTTGCTGCCTTGGAGAGTAAAATAGAACTATGGGAAATAAAAGCTTCTAACATGAATGGCTATGTATCACAGCTAGCCAATGCAATAAGTGATGTTTAGGCAAGAATAAGTGGAAATCACCTTCAAATACAGTTGTTAAGCCCAAGTCTGTGAATGCTACAAGTTTGAAAAGTGAAAAGCAAGTTGGGGAACAAGCTACGATGCTAAAAATGAAGAGGAATGTGAGATAGACACTAGTTCCAGTAGTCTAATGATAAATAGCATCGAAAAGTCTAAAAGCAAGAAGGAAGCACAACACCTTGGGATGAAAAAAAGTTACATTTGATCTTACAGAAAGTCAAATTCATTCTACACAAGATTCAAAAGGTTATGGACATCCAAACAACAAGAAAATTAAGATATTTGAGGCTACAGATTCTGATTTAAGAAATTCTAGAGTGGACACAATTGAAAAGACACAATCAGTAGTAAATTCAGAGTTCAAGTAAAAAGAAATAAATTTTGGTTTAGTTGAGAAAAAAGTGAATATGAAGGATTTATTTGTCCCAAGGGAATTCATGGTTAGTAAGAAGAAAGCCTTAGAGAAGCAGAACAAGGAAGTACTTGATTTTTTTAGTAAGATTAAAGTAAATGTGCCTATGCTAGAGAAGGTTCAAAGAATGCCAGAATATGCAAAGTGTTTAAAGGACAGTTGCATGCACAAAAAAAGATACAAACCTAATGAACTGGTGTAAGTGGGACCTAAAGCTTATACACTTTTTAAGGCTCCACTTCTAGTTAAGTTTCAAGACCCAGGTGCATTCTCTATTCCTTGTACAATTGGTAAGATAACTGTTCCTAGAGCATTATTAGATTTAGGAACTTCTATTATGTGATACAAGTTCAATTTATCATACTCCAGGAGTGAATCTAATTAAACCAACTAGTGTGTTAGCTCAGTTGGCTGATAAGAGTATTACAAATCCTAAGGGAATCTTAGAAGACATTTTAGTTCAAGTTAAGGAATTTATTTTTCCTGTGGACTTTTATATTTTGGAAATGTCAAATGAATCTCTTGATAATAGTATTCTTATTCTAGGAAGGACATTCTTGAGGACACTAACACCATAATTTGCATGGAAGATGGAATTATTAAAATGGAATTTAGTGGGCATATAATTTAGTTTAACATGTATAGACACCCACATAAGGATTATTCTCTCCCAAGACTTAATATGATTGATGCATCATTTGAAAATAAGTGTAATGATATTCATGAGCTTGATAATGATGATGAAGTTGAAGAACTTTCCATTTCTTACTCCTCCACTGATTTCTCTTGTTTTTCTTTATCCAATGGTGATGTGTTATGCATTAATTATAAGATTGATGGCTGGTTTCCCACTATGGGTGATTTTTCTTCATCTTCATCTACTATTTCTTCCGTTAGAACTAATCACACTGTTTCAAGTGATAAACAATATCCAGAAAAGTTTGTGGCAGATTTAACAGTTACAAGACAAGGAAAATATAGCAGACTTTAAGAGACGAGAAGCTGGAATCTTTGAGTTAGGGAGTTTTCAATTTAATAGTTATAATATCTTACATTTAACCATGTTCATAGGCACTTTAACTTGCAATTTTTACATATTTCAGGGCTGCAGAAATTGAAGGATATTATTCAACATCAATGGATGGAGGCTATATCAATAAGACCATTTCCACTATTTTTTTACTATGCCTATATTTTGCTAGCTATAAATTATCTTTCAAGATGGGTGGAGGCTATACCAACAAGAAATAATGAAGCAGAAGGTACATCATTTTAGGTCATTGACTACTTATTGAAGCTATACAAGGAAAACTTCAAACCCCCATAATGTTCAGGTTATCTCCTTCCTTATTTCCCCACTTACAATAGTTTATTCTACATAGTTTTACTTATATACTTGAGCTTTTAATTGTTGATTAAATATGGGGGAAGAGAACAAGTCAGTAGGGATAGATAGAAACTAATAAATTTATCTTAGATTCTGGTTTAGTTTTGCCTCATTACTTTTGCCTTTGCATGTGTTTCATTACTTCTTCACATTGAGAACAATATATAAATTAAATGTGGGAGAGTATGAACTTTAGTGTGTGAAATGGGTAAATAAAATCAGATAATTACTACAGTTCTATATACTGGTCGTGACCTTGTGTTGTCCTTGTTACGACTAATATGTGTGAATATGTTAAGTTTATTCTCTATGAAAATTAGTTGCGACCAATGCTCTTTTTTTTTCCGACCATGAGTTCAAATTTTCTGATATTTACCTATCTGTGATGTGTAGTCGTGATCTATACTTATCTTTGTCGTGACTGTAACTCTGTGAATTTTGGTCATGACTAGATTGACACTTGGGTCGCGACCAGAGCATCTGTGGTTATCAAAGTTACTCTCTATGATTATGAGTCACGACCAGTGTCCATTTAAGTCACAACTAATATTCCTTATTTTCTAAAAATTTCTTCTCTATGTAAAACAATCGCGACGTGATATCCTTTTTGTCGCAACCACAAGTGACCCTTTGCTAAAAAAATTCTTGTATTTTCATTCTAATTGTGCTTGGTCTATTGGAATTTACTATCATAGATTTAAAATTGAATTTTGAACATATATTGGCTAACATGATATAGTGTGAGTTGCTTGTTTCATTGATTAATTACTGGAAATTGTGCATAATGAAGGATTAATTTCATGTATTTAGTTAATATTCATGCAATCTTGGCATGGTGAGTTGATTAGGGTGAGTAAGCCAGATGGAAAAATTTTAAGCCTCTAACATATACTTATTTACATTGTGTGATACCATCTAGTTTGGTAACTTTGTAGAACTTGTCTCAATCCTTGATTTAATACCACATTAGCTTCTTGGAATTGTGAAAGTGATAAGGGCATTTCATTCAAAACCCTTTTGACCAAACAGCAGGCTAATAAAAATTAAATCCTCTGCTTACACCCCTTTGAAACCTTCACTTTTTTTTAAAAAAAAAAATCTATCATTGATTAATGAATGTTGTACAAGATATTTGTTACTACAATAAGTCTTTAATTGTAAAATAACTGTTAAGCTACACAACTTGTTGAATATCTAAAATTCAATATATTTGTTATCTGGTTCAATAATAAAAAGAAAAGAAAAGCACAAAGAAAGAGTATAGAGAGGAAAAAAAGAAAGAAGAAAGGAAAGATAAAAAAACAGATAGACTAGTTGACAAGATGTGATGTTCAATAAAAGGAAGTTAGCTTATGACTAATACTTTCTGCAGTTGCGTAGTTCAAATTGTGATTAAGTGTTGAAATAGCTTGAAGAAGTAAGATCATATGCAGTATTTCATTCATCATTGACATGTATTTCTATTTCATCATATAGCCTTTCAACATTATAACCTAATAAAGAACCTTTGATTCAGAAACTTTGTGGCATACAGTAGCAGAGATATATACAAGCCTACAGGAAGCCTAAGCTAGATAGTTGAGTAAAATTACCTTGATAAGAGAATGAGTGAAACAATACACCTAGTGAGGAAATCTCACCTAATTGCTTACTATGATTTAATTGCATGAATTAGATTCTTTGATTGATATGAGATCAGTTTTGACTATTGTTAATTAAAGAGAAAATATTGATGAATGTAAAATACTAATGCTAAATCTGTTTGCCAACTTTGCTGAACTTGTGTGTTTAAATTTCAATTTTGATCAATAATTTTGCTCAGAGTGCAAAAGCTAAGTGTGGAGGAATTCATAAACTCTTATTTGTATTTATTTTAGTGTGATTAAAATTAGAACAATTGGGAGTTAATTGATATAATTTTGGGCATATATTGGAATATTATCTTATTAGACTAATAATTTGTATCTTTTAAATTCCCATTTTAGGAAAATACTCATTAATTGCCAAGACAACTTGCTGCGGTGAGAATGAAAGAGAAATGATTATAATTGATACCTAGATACAAGGATATTTAAGAATGTGCTGGAGGGAAGAAGTAAACAGATTAAGCATGTCCTGGAATTAAGGAACTGAAACAAAAGCAAGTAGGGATCACACATGTGCTACAACAGAAATCACATGGAGGGGAAAGCTAATAGATTCATGTACATACTGTCATACAGGTAACACACCTTGCATGACACATTCATTCTAGCTGCCATTCAATCCATTCAAACCACATCACTCATTCCACACTTCTCCTATATAAATTATCATTTCCATATTCATCAGCACACATCACATCACATGCCCCTAGAGCTTCTGTCTCCACTCTAACTTCCACCCAATTTCATTCCATGCCATCTACACACCATCTATATCCATTGATGCCATCTGCTCACACTCCATCTAGATCTCACAACATCCCTAATTCTCTCTCCATCTCCATTCTCTCTTATCTTCACTTCTACTCTATTATGGGCAGGAGAACCAGAGGAAATTACACTTCCATCTTCATCTTCTCTTTCTACATTCACCATGACTACTGATGGTTTTACTGCTGCTATTAAAGTCTTAACAGCAATAGAATACTAGATCCAATATGCTCTCTTGGAGATAATGCTAAACTAGAATCCTTAATTTGAAATAAGGAGTTCATTGTGTTTTTAATCCATATTTGATTTTATTGAGTTGATGTAGTTAATTATGCATTTATTGATTCAATTAGAGTTAGTAGATGGTTAATAATTAGGGAACTAAGTTTGATTTCTTATTTCTTCATAATTGATATTTAATTGATTCTCATCCTTGAACTTGTTGGGCATGGTTATGGTTAATTAGAGTAATACAATAACAAAGTACAGTTGTATCTATTTAATTTCATCTTCTTTTATCTATTAAATTGAATGATTCATAGTTATCTATTAAATATCTGTGAGTTGTAGCTTTGATTGAGATTTAGCTAGCGAGTTGATAGCTAACACATTCTAATTCAACTAATCAACCCTAAATATTCTATGAATAATGAAGGTAAGGTAATCTCCAAAGGAATACACTTGTCATTGATACATTTCATCATCATAAACACATAAAATCATAAACAATAGCATATGATTTATATTCAGAATTTAGTCAATATCTCATCTCACAATTCATCTGATTAATTCGTTAACTTGTGACTCATTAGATTAATTAGATACTTTAGCATACATTTAGGCTCCTTGTGGATTGACCTAGGTTAGTTTCACTCTCTATTGGTTAGCTTAGTTTTTTTTGTTAATTAAAATGACGGTTATCACAAACCCACTGCATAGTCTTCAAATGTTTGAAATGATCCTCACCAACCAATCTATAAAACTTTGGTAAGTTACTTAACAAAGGACTTTTCATTTCAAAATTAACATCTAAAGCAGGACAAGTGTGAAAAGGATCAAAGTTTGCATTAGAAGAAGTGAGTTCTCTTATACTCCATGTGCCCTTCTATTATTCATGTTATTCTCTCTATGTTGCCCTTTTTGATTATTCTAATTATGAGTATGAACTTTTCCCTCATTAACATACTCTATAACAAAAATGATTATCTAACTTATAACCAATTGCAAATTCAGTCTTAGTAGCAGCAAATTCACCAGAAGAACTAAGATCAACAATAGTTGCAACACTAGCTTGATTTAAAATTTTAGTTTTCTTAATTTTCCTAAGTGTTCTATCAATTTCTTTGTCCAAAGGAAATAATTTAGGGCTTCTAGTCATGCATATCACAATCAACAATTATGTAGGATATCAAGTATATCACAGATGCAACAATTTCAGAAATTCAAAACAAGTAATCATAGTTTAAAATACTCTGATCGTGACACAGGTCTTTAGGTCAAGACAAAAAATCACAAGAAGCAAATATCATGACAAAAATGAACTTCAAGTTGCAACTGTTAATCACAGAGAGTAAAATTTTTTAATCAGGTTCTATCGTGACAGAAAGCTATTTCTTGAAATCTAAAGTTTTTAGTTGTGACCAAATATCACTGTAGTCGAAACTAAAAATCATAGAGAGTAATTTTGCATTAAACACTAATTTTTGGTCATGACTAAGTGTCAATTTGGTTGCGACTAGAAATCAGAGAAGAAAATTTGATGCATAATGATTTTTAGTTGTGACCAAAAAGCTCTTCGGTCGTGACTAAAATTCACAAAAACTCTCATAAATCAATTTTTGTAATCTAGTCAAAATACTAAATTCATAGAAAAACTGAAATACCTATATTCTTTTTAAGTTTTTTGAGGCCCTAAAGATTGCTTAGGAAACCTTTACAAGACTTCCATGCAATGGCACTATTTTGATAACTATCATTTAAATTACCAAAAGAAAATAAGCTCACCAATAGTAGAGTGAAGCTAACCTAGGTTGATTCACAAGAAGCCTAATGGATGCTAAAGTTCCTAATTAATCAAATGAGCCACAAATTAATAAATTAATGCAATGATTTATGAGATGAAATGATTGAATAACTTTTGAATGTAAATCCTATGCTACTGTTTATTATGATGATATGAATCAATGACAAGTGTGTTCCCTTAGAGATTACCTTACCTTCATTATTCACAAATATTTAGAGTTAATTAGTTAAATTAGAATGTGTTAGCTAACAAATCGCCAGCTAAGTATTAATCAAAGCTACAATTTACAGATATTGAATAGAGAATTATGAATCATTCAACTTAAGAAATAGAAAAAGATCAATTAAATAGATACAACTGTACTCTGTTATAGAATTGCTCTAATTAACCACAAACATGTGCAACAAGTTCAAGGATGAGAATCAATCAAAGCATCAATTATGTAGAAATAGAAAATTCAACTTAGTTCCGTAATCATTAATCATCTACTAACTCTAATTAAATCAATAATTTTAGAATTAATTACATCAACTTGATACAATCAAATTTGAATTAAAGACATAATGAACTCCCTGTTTTAGATCAAGGATTATGGTTTAGCATTATCTCCAATAAAGCACAATGGATCTAGCCTTCAATTGCTGTCAAGACCTCAACAGTAGCAGTAAATGAAAGATGAAAGTGGAATGTCCTCTTGTTCTCCTGCCTAGAATAGAGCAAGGGTGCAAAAAGAGAGAGAATATAGGTGGATTTGATGTGGATGACATGAGGATGATGGATAGAATGGATCTGGATAGAAGCTGTGGAATAATGTGTGATATGTGTAGATGACGTGAGAGAGTCTGGTATGGGAGCTATGATTGGCGTTTGGTGATAAGTACCAGCTGTGTGCAGATGACGTGAGAGAGTTTGGTCTGGAAGATGTGATTGGCATGTGATGATAAGTGCCAACTGTGTGCAGATGACATGAATATATACAAGAGAAGTGTGGAATGAATGATGTGGTCTAAATGGAGTGAATGGTAGATGGAATGAATGTATGATGCAAGGTGTGTCATTTGTATCCATCATGTTCATGAATCTGTTAGCTTCTTCCATCCATGTGATTTCTGTCACAGCACGTGTGATGCCCCACTAGTTCTGTTATCAGCTCCTTAATTCCAGTACATGCCTAATGTGTTTACTTCTTCCTTTTAGCACATGCTTAAATCTCCTTTTGCCCAGCTGTCAATTTAGTTCATTCTTACTATCCTCCACCTAATCTATTCATTAGTTACTGCATTGGCCTGTAATAGAAATTTTAAAAAAATAGATTATTTGTCCAACTAATCACTAGAATTATATTAATTAATTTTCACTTATTCTATTTTTATTTTCTATATTAATTGCTCAACATATTGATAAACGGGGACAAAAATTAATAATAAAACCCTATTTAAATACTAAAATCAATACAAATAAGAGTTTATCACTCTCTATCCTTCATTATATGTGTTGGAGTATAGATTCCTTTGTAAAAACTGATTCGGTTTGCCTTGATAGATGGCTGATACGTCTTCATACTGTGTAAGACACTTGTCACTAGTGTGCATGGGAGAAGAACAAAGTTGACAACTAGAAGCAACTAGAGCTTGAAAGTATGGGCTTTAAACATTGCTCAATTAGGAAGTTAACTTGTTGATCTGAGCATTCATAGCAGCAACTTGAGAAGAAAGATTATTATAATCTTGAAAAAATCTTGCAGGAACCTCATGAACTTTCCTAGCATCACAATCCCTATATTGTTGGTCCTTATTTGCTATCTTCTCAATCAAATTTCACGCTTCAACAGGAGTTAAATCATTAATGGAACCTCCGGTAGGTGCATCTAAATTTGTTCTATATGTAGTGTGTAGTCCTAAATAAAAATACTACACCAAATGTTCACTTGGGATATGGTGGTATGGACATCTAGTTAGCAGCTCTTGAAACCTTCCCCAAAACTCATAGAAAGACTCTTGAGCAAACTGTTTTACAACAAAAATTTCCTTCTTCAATGTAGCAATCTTAGATGTAGGAAAGTATCTCTCTAAGAAAGCATTTCTCAAGATGTACCATGAATCCAAGGCATGAGGTGTATGATGTGACAACATGTAGAACCATTTTTTTACCTTACCTAAAAGTGTAAAATAGAATACTTGCTTTGCACAGCATCCATATCAATACCTACAGGTTTTATAGATCATAAAACCCACTGCATAGTCTTCAAGTTCTTGAAAGGATCCTTATATGCCAATCCATAAAATTTGGGTAAGTTACTTAACAAAAGACCTTTCAACTCAAAATTAATATCCAAAGTAGGACGAGTATGAAAATGATCAAAGTTTGCATTAGAAGAAGTCAGTTCTCTAATGATCCTACATGCCCTTCTATTATTCATGTTATTCTCTTCATATTGCTCATTTTGATTATTCTGATTATGATTATGAGCTTCACCCTCATTAAAATGCTTCATGACAAAATAATTATCTAAGATATCATCAATTGCAAATTCAGTCTTAGCTACAACACATTCACCTGAAGAACTATCTCAATAACATATACAACACTAGCTTGATTTAATATTTTAGCTTTCTTAATTTGCCGAAGTGTTATATTGATTTCTTTGTCCAAAGGAAAGAATTCAGAGCTTCTGGTCATGCAAGTCACTCAATAATTATGCAGGATATTAAGTACATAAAAAATGTAGTGATTCCATAAATTGAGATCAAGTAATCACAGTTTAAAAGACTCAAGTAGCGACAAACAATGACCTTAGTCATGACTACAAATCACAGATAGCAAATATCGTGACAAATATGGACTTCAAGTCATAACTGTTAGTCATAGAGAGCAATATTTTTGAAATTAGGATTTTTAGTTATGACCAAATGTCACTTTGGTTGCAACAAAAAATCACATAAAGCTATTTTTTGAAATTAGAATTTTTTGGTTGTGACCAAATGTCACTCAGGTTATGACTAAAAATCATAGACAGTAATTTTGAGTCAAACACTTATTTTTGGTCATGACTTGGTGTCAATTTGATTGTGACTAAAATTCACATAGAGGATAACTTGATGGACAAATATTTTAGGTTGCGACTAAAAAGCACTCTAGTCGTGACTAAAAGTTACAAAGAGCAAATAACACAGAAACGATGATTTTAGGTTGTGACCAAATGTGTATATGGTTACAACATATAATCACATAGACTCTTTAGCAATCAGCTTTTGCAGTATGGCCAAGACTAAAGGGGAGTTGGTCGCCACTTAAAGACATAACAATAAATTTGCAAAAAAAACTAAAACACCTATATACTGTTTTATATTTTTTGGCCCAAAAGATTGCTTAGAAAACTTTAACAAGTAAGGCTCCCCAGCAACGATGCCATTTTGATAACTGTTGTTCTAATTATCAAAAGAAACTAAGCTAACTAATAGTAAAGTGAAGTTAACTTAAGTCGATTCACAAGGAGTCTAAATAGATGTTAAATTTTCTAATTAATGCAATGATCTATGAGATGAAATGTTTGAATAACTTCTAAATACAAATCATATGCTACTATTTATGAATTTAGGTGTTAATGATGATGATATGAATTAATGACAAGTGTGTTCCCTTAGAGTTTATCTTACCTTCATTGTCCACAGATATAATAGTTGAATTAAAATGTGTTAGCCAACAACTCGTCAGCTAAATCTATATCAAAGCTACAACTCGCAGATATTGAATAGAGAAATATAAATCATTCAACTCAAGTGGTAAAAGAAGATAAATTAAATAGGTATAACTATATTCCTCTATAGAATTGCTACAATTAATCACAGTCATGTCCGACTAGTTCAAGTATGAAGATCAATTAAAGCTCAATTGTCAGAAAATCTAACTCAGTTCTCTAATTATTCATCATCTACTAACTCCTGACTTACCATCTCACTTGCAGTTTTATTTCCATCATTCTTAACCTTCTTAGAGCTTCCAAATAGCAAATCATCTTCCTTCTGTGATGGAGTAACAGAAGTCATCGGTGAGCTTAAGAGAACAATCGCCATTTTTAGTTTCACTTAAATCAAGTTGATTTCATAGTATCAAGTCTCGCTCTAGTGTTGAATCTGTTTTCTCATAACCCATATCAAAATTGGAAGTACATGTTGTTGATAAACTCATATTTATAGTGATTTTTAGTGTGTTTAAAGTGAGTTTATTTTGATTTTTATTCCCGCTTATCAATATATTGAGCAATTATTAAATAAATAATATTTAAAATAGTTGAGAATTAATTAATATCAATTTAGTGCTTAAACTAAACAAATAATCTGTTTATTCTAATTTTCTATCACAGATCAATGGATTAAGGGAGAATGACACCTCGATAGAGAGTTGACATGCACAGATCCAATTCCTTCTCCATTCACACTTCATTCATACACCATTCCATATCAGATCTGCACTCACCCTATTCTTCCATTCCATTCACGCCATTCTTCTCCCTCCACTCCTTCTCCATTTCTATTTTGCACTTTCCTCTGTTTTGGACAATAAAACTAGAGGAAAGTTCTACAATTCATCTTCATCTTCTTCTATCATTTTCACCATGACTGCTACTATATTTTCTGTTGCTGCTCAAGTTCAAATAGCAATGTAAGGCTAAGCTGCTGTGCTCTCTTAGAGATGATACTGAACCAGAATCCTTGAGCTGAACAGGGAGTTCATTGTGTCTTTAATTCAGAGTTAATTGTATCGAGTTGATGTAGTTAATTCTATAATTAATGATACAATTAGAGTAGTAGAGGACAAAGAAGTAGGGAACCGAGTTGGATCTCTTATCTCTACATAACTATCCTTTGATTGATTTGCATCTTTGATCGAGTTGAATTTAGTTGTGATTAATTGAAGTGATTCTGTTTAATTCATATTCTACAATCTCTGAGTTAAATGATTCTTAATCTCTTTTAATGTCTGCGAGTTGTAGCTTTGATTGAGATTTAGCTAGCTAGTTGTTAGCTAGCATATTCTAATTCAACTGATATAATCCTTATATTCTGTGGATAATGAAGGTAAGGTAATCTCTAAGGGAACAAACTTGTCATTCATTCATCTCATCATCATAAACACTTAAAAGCATAAACAATAGCATAGGATTTGCTTTCAGTAGTTAGATTGAAACTCATCAAACACCATCTATTTAACTTGTTAATTTGTGGCTTAGTAGATTAATTAGGAACTTCTACATCCATTTAGGCTCCTTGTGAATCAACCTAGGTTAGCCTCCATTTTACTATTGGTTAGCTTAGTTTTGTTTAATAATTAAAATGACACTTATCAGTTGTCATCCATATTGCATGGATATTAAATAAAACCATTCCTTCATGGACATTTAACACCTTTCTGACATGGCCTTGGACATGGTAACCATTTCCAAAACCTTGGCCATGTATTAGTTTGGACCATTCTTATATCCATCATTGATATCAAATTTGGAAGTACATGTCATCACTCATATTACTTGTGTGCCAGATAAATTCAAAATGTCTTCTTAAAAGGCTAGTGAGTTATCCAATGATAGTAAAAGTTGGACATAGGGTTTGATGGCATAAAAAAATAAATTTGGATTAAACCCCATTGGAAAAGTATGCAAAAGAAGGGCATTAAGCTAACAAAGAGTTGAGTCGCTTCATTAAGGGACCAATTAAAGTCAGCTTCGAGAGTTTATACAACAATATACTTGATCTATTACAGGTGCTAGTTCACCATGATGCTTTAGTAGAATTGAGCTAATATTTAGATGCCTCATTAAAATATCCATGTTCCCTAACTTTCAAGTGACACCAACTGTTATAGAGAAGGGGAGACACTCAAAATGCCAATTAAGGGGAATAGATAGGTCTTTTATTCGTAGGATATTGTTAGGATCCACACAGAGGAAGAAGCATTAATGATATCTTAGGCTAGGATGGAATTCAAGGTCCTTTATGTTTAATGGTCAACTCTAATTATCCTCATATTATAATTGAATTATCAGAGGAGATTAAAGGACTCTCTTACGCCTAGAAATCGCCATACTGCAGTAGTCAACAATAAGATCTTGAGCTAGGATAGCATTCAAGGTCCTTCCTGTCTAATGGTTAACTCTAGATCTCCCTAAAGAATATTTAAGGAGGCTAGAGGATGCTGGAAAAACCGCCTTGCCTATTAAAACTATAAGGCAAAGACATAAATAACCAAACATTGAAAAATATAACTTAACTTTTCACTATGGGGAAATAAGTTCTCAAAAGAGTTTTTTTTTGTAATTTAACACCCCAAAAAAATATTAAAAGGATGCATGGAGCCATTCTTTGCATTGGCCATACAAGGGTTTGGAGAATTTCTATCCAATTTTCCTATAAGGAAATCAATCTAAATTAATCGAAAAGGAATTAACCAATCATTATTCGACCTTTAAGTTTACATGGTTCTAGCATTAACCTTGTAAGGATTTTGGATCCTTCTTAGGTTAAATACTACTTCAGTTTCCCTATGATGCAATGATGCAATGAGCATCTAGATGAGACGAAGTCTTCTAGAAAATGAATTCTAGATGGCTACAAAAGCATGTTCTCAATTATCAATTCATAAAATCTTATTTGTATTAATTTTAGTGTGTTTAAAGAGAGTTTTATTATTAATTTTTATCCCCATTTATCAATACATTGAGCAATTAATAAATAAAATAAAAATAGAACAAGTGAAAATTAATTGATATGATTTTAATGATTAATTGGATATATAATCTATTAAATTTCCATTACAAGAATGCAGTAACCAATCAATAGATTAAATTGAGGGTAATTGATAGCTAGACAAGAGAAGATTTAAGCATTGCTGGATTGAACAAATGGGCTAATAGAATCACATGCTGAGGAAACACAATACAGATCTGAATCCATGCAGAAAAGATCTATATGTTGATAGCTAGAAGGAGCTAACAGATTGACATTCATAAATCACATGGGATAAGGCATGAGGAGAAGATGCAAGTGCTGAGGGGGAAACAGATCCATTCATGCACGCATTCCACTGTCACGTAATCTGTCACCTTTCTCATATCTTTCACACAATACATATACCTCACTCCATTCATTCACGCAGACACTCATGACATCACATGCCCTTGGAGCTTCTATCTCCACTACAGCTTCCACCCAGTTTCATTCCACGCCATATGCACACACACCATACAGATTTCTCATGTCGTCCATGTTAGATCCACCTTTATTCTCTCTTTTTACCCTCTTGCTCTGCTCTGGGTAGGAGAGCCAGATGACATTACACTTTCATCTTCATCTTCTCTTCTGCACTTACTATGATTGCTGATTTGTTTACTGCTGCTATTGAGATCTTAACAGTAACAGAAGGCTAGATCCATTGCTCTCTTAGAGATAATGCTGACCAGAATCCTTGATCTAAAATAGGGAGTTCATTGTGTCTTTAATTTAGATTTGATTGTATCAAGTTGATGTAGATAATTCTAAAATTATTAATTCAATTAGAGATAGTAGATGATTAATGATTACGGAACCGAGTTGGATTTCCTATTTCTACATAATTAGTACTTTGATTGATTCTCATCCTTGAACTAGTTGGACATAATTGTGGTTAATTAGAGCAATTCTATAACATAGTACAGTTGTATTTATTTAATTTAACTTCTTCTATCTCGAAAGTTGAATGATTCATAATTCTTTATTCAATGTCTATGAGTTGTAGCTTTGATTGAGATTTAGCTGACGAGTTGTTAGCTAACACATTATAATTCAACTAATTAATTCTAAATATTTGTGGATAATGAAGGTAAGGTAATCTTCAAGGGAATACACTTGTCATTGATTCATCTAATCATCATAAACACCTAAAATCATAAATAGTATCGTAGGATTTATATTCAGAAGTTATTAAATCATTTCATCTCACAAATTATTACATTAATTTGTTAATTTGTGGCTCATTTGATTAATTATAAACTTTAGCATCCATTTATGCTCCTTATGAATCGACCTATGTTAGCTTCACTCTACTATTAGTTAGCTTAGTTTCTTTTGGTAATTAAAATGACAGTTTTCAAAATGGCATCATTACTGAGGAGCCTTACTTGTTAAGGTTTCCTAAGGAATTGCTGGGCCTAAAAAATATAGAAAGTATATAGGTGTTTTATTTTTCTGTGAATTTGGTGTTTTGTGCCTTTTAAGTCATGACCAATTGCCTTGTTAGTTGCGACCATACTGCAAAAATTGATTTATGAGAGCCTCTGTGATTTGTATTCGTACAGACACATATTTGGTTACAACCTAAAATTATTTTTAATTCAAATCTCTCTGTAACTTTTAGTCGCGACTGAAGTGCTTTTTGGTCGCAACCAAAAATATTTTCCAATAAATTTTCTTTTTTGTGAGTTCCAGTTGTAACCAAATTGACACTTAGTCAAAACTAAAAATCAATATTTAATTCAGATTTACTCTGTGATTTTTAGTTATGATTGGAGTAGCTTTTGGTCACAACCAAAAACTTCAAATTTCAAGCATCTACTCTGTGATTTTTAGTCGCAACCAAACTGACATTTGGTTGTGACCAAAAATCCTGATTACAAAATTTTACTCTTTTTGACTAATAGTAGTGACTTTGAAGTTTATTTTTGTCACGATATCTATTTCCTGTTATTGTTAGTCACAACCAAAGTCATTTGCCACCGTGACCTGAGTATTTTAAACTCATATTACTTAATCTCAATTTCTGAAATTGTTGCATCTGCATAATTGTTGAAGTTTGATTTGCATGACTAGAAGCTTTGAATTCTTTCCTTTGGAAAAATAAATCAATAAAATACTTAGGCAAATTAAGAAATCTTAAACTTAAATCAAGCTAGTGTTACATCTGTTGTTGAGCTTAGTTTTTCTGGTGAATCTATTGTAGCTGAAACTGAATTCGCATCAAGTGATATCTTAGATAATCATTTTGTCATAGAGCATGTTAATGAGGGAGAAGCTCATACTCATAATCAGAATAATCAAAATGAGCAACATGGAGAGAATAACATAAATAATAAAAGCGCACGTAGGAGCATAAGAGAACTCACTTATTCTAATACAAACTTTGATCATTTTTGTACTTATCTTGCTTTGGATATTAATTTTGAGCTGAAAAATCATTTGTTAAATAACTTACCAAAGCTTTATGGATTGGAAGGTGATGATCCTTTTAAGCACTTAAAGACTATACAGTGGGTTTGTTCATCTATGAAACCTATAGGTGCTAACATGGATGATGTGTAGAGACAAGTGTTCTATTTTACACTTGAAGAAAAAGCAAAGGAATAGTTTTATATGCTGCCACATCATACACCTCAAGCCTTACTGCAAAATAGTATACTCAAGAGTCTTTCTATGAGTTTTGGGGAAGGTTTCAAGAGCTGCTAGCTAGATGTTCATACCACCAAATTCTAAGTGAGCATTTGGTGTAGTATTTTCATTCAAGATTGCACATTACATGAAGAAATAATTTGGATACAGCTACTAGGAGTTCTATTTATGATTTAACTCCTAATGAAGCATGGAACTTGATTGAGAAGATAGCCAATAATGACCAGTAGTATGGGGGCTATGATGCTAGGCAAGTCCATAATGTTTCTGCAAGATTTTCTCAATATTATAATAGCTTATCTTCTCAAGTTGCTACTATAAATGCTCATATCAATAATTTAGCTACTCAATTGAGCAATTCACATGTTCAAAGCTCATACTCTCAAGCTCTAGTTTCTCCTAGTTTGTCAGTTTTATTATTCTCCAATGCATATCAGTGTCAATTATCCTACACACTATGAAGATGTATCAGCCATCTATCAGGGCAAATCAAATTAGAATCTACAAAGGAATTCATACTCCAACACATATAATGAAGGATGTAATGTGGCTATACTTTAGCTTTAACTTCAAGGACTTGAGATATACTGTGGAGAACAACCTAACAATGGCAAATTCTAAGTTTGCTGCCTTTGAGAGTAAAATATAACAGTGGGAATCAAAAGCTTCTAACATGAATGGCTATGTATCATAGCTAGCCAATTCAATAAGTGATGTTCACGCAAGAATCAGTAGAAATCTACCTTCAAATATAGTTGTTAACCCTAAATCTGTTAATACTATAAGTTTGAAAAGTGAAAAGCAAGTTGGGGAATAAGTTACAAATGTTAAAAATAAGAAGGAATATGAGGTAGACACTGATTCCAGTAGTCTAATGAAGAATAACATTGAGAAGTCTGATAGTAAGAAAGAAGCACAACTCCTTAGGGAGAAAAAGGTTACATTTGATCTTACAGAAAGTCAAATCAACTCTGCACAAGATTATGAAAGTTGTGGACAGCCAAACAGCAAGGAAACTGAGCTACTTGAGGCTATGATCCTAAGTTAAGAAATCCTAGAGTTGACACAATTAATGAAACACAATCAGTAGTAAATGCATAGCTCAAGAAGGAAAAAATAAATTATACTTCAGTTGAGAAAGAAGTGACTCTAAAGGATTTACCTATCCTAAGGGAATTCATGAGTAGTAAAAATAAAGCCTTAGAGGAGCAGGACAAGGAAGTACTTGATATTTTTAGCAAGATTGAAGTAAATGTGTCTATGCTAGATAGGGTTCAACGAGTGCTAGAATATGCAAAGTGTTTAAAGGACAATTACACGCAAGAAAATATAAAAAAACCTAATGAACTGGTGCAAGTGGGACCTAAACCTTCTGTACTTTTCAAAGCTCAACCTCCAGTGAAGTGTCAAGATCCAGGTACATTTTCTATTCCTTGTACAATTGGCAAGATAATTGTTCCTATAGCATTATTATATTTGGGTGCTGCTATTAATGTGATGCCTAGTTCAGTTTATCATGCTCTAGGAGTAAATTTGGTTAAAGCAACCAGTGTGTTAGCTCAGTTGGTCGATAAGAGTATTATACATTCTAAGGGAATCTTAAAAGATATTTTAGTTCAAGTTCATAAACTTGTTTCTCCTATGAACTTTTATGTTTTGGACATGTGATAACTGTCGTTTAATTATCAAATAAAACTAAACTAACTAATAGTAAAATGGAGGCTAACCTAGGTCGATTCACAAGGAGCCTAAATAGATATAGAAGTTCCTAATTAATCTAATGAGTCACAAATTAACAAGTTAAAGATATGGTGTTTGATGAGTTTTAATCTAACTACTGAAAGCAAATCCTATGCTATTGTTTATACTTTTAAATGTATATGATGATGAGATGAATGAATGACAAGTATATTCCCTTTGAGATTACCTTACCTTCATTATACATAGAATATAAGAAGTTAATTAGCTGAATTAGAATATGTTAGCTAACAAGTATATGTTAGCTAATCGGTTCCTTACTTCTTTTACATCTACTACTCTAATTGCATCAGTAATTACATAATTAACTATATCAACTCGATACATTTAACTCTGAATTAAAAATACAATGAACTCCCTGTTCAGCTCAAGGATTCTGGTTTACTCATCTCCAAGAGAGCACAACAACTTAACCTTGCATTGCCATCTGAACTTCAGCAGTAATAGAAAACACAGAGCAGTCATGGTGAAAATGATAGAAGAAGATGAAGATGAACTGCAAAACTTTCCTCTGGTTCTATTGACTAGAACAGAGGAAAGTTGCATAATAGAAAATGGAGAATGGAGAGATAGTGAGAATGGATCAGCATATGGAGAAGGAGAGTGAAGATTTTCCTTAAGGTGTGAGCTAAATGGAATCAAAGGTAAAGTGGAATGAGTGCAACGATGATTCTGTAGAATGAGTGTGATATGCGTGAATGGAATGGTGGTGAATGATCATAATGAGTGTGCCCAGATCCTGGAAATTGTGCGTGACTCCTTGAATATGCTGATGTGTGTGTTATATAGAAGAAATGTGAATGATGTGACTGACAGCTGAATTGGTGTGATTCTGTTCAGATCAGGTGTGTGTGCATGAACAGTGCCAGATGTGTGGAATTATATTATGTTACAGCACATGCTTGATCTCCCACTTGCAATATGTTAACAACTTCTCAATTTCCATGTGATCTAGCCTGTGCAATATTTATTCACATGCAATGCCATTTGGACTCCCTTTCAGCTACAGCACGTGAAGCTTATGCTCCATTTCCTCATGTGATTTCTGTTGGCATCTTCTCCAGCATATGCTTCACTATCCAGCTGTCAATTAGTCTAACATGCTGATCGGTCACTGTAAAGTAGAAATTTAATAGATTATTTATTCATTTAATCACTAAAATCAAATTAATTAACTTTCACTCGCTCTATTTTAATTTTATTAATTAATTGCTTTTCATATTAGTAAATGAGGATAAAATCAATTATAAAACTCACTTTAAACATACTACAAATCACTATAAATATGAGTTTATCAACTCCCCCACACTTAACTTTTGCACTCCGAGCAAAATTATGGATCAAAATTGAAATTCAAACATATATGTTCAGCATATTTGGTAAAACAGATTCAGCATGAGCACTTGCAATCATCAATATTTTCCTTTCAATTAGCAACAGTATAAACTAATCTCATATCAATAAAAGAATCCAAATCATGCAATGAAATCATAGTAAGCAACTAGGTTGAGATTTCCTCACAAGGTGTAGTGTTTCACTCATTCTCTTATTAAGGTAATTTCACTCAACCATCTAGCTTAGGCTTCCCATAGGCTTGTAACCATCATACATCTCTAGCACTAACTGCTACAAAGTTTATGAATCTAAGGGTCTTTATTAGGGTTGTAATGTTGATCATAGTTTCAATTGTGCAACTGCAAAGAATCACAAGTCACTAAATAATTTTCTTTCATACAAGTTGAATATCACATCTTTTTATCTAGTTTATTTCTTCTTTCTTTCTTTTCTCTTTTCTGTACTTTTTCTTTTCCTTTTTGCTTTTCTTTTCTTTCAACTATTGAACCACATAGCAAATACATTAAAGTTTAGATATCCAACAAGTGGTACAATTTATTAGTTATTTCACAATTTTAAGACAACAGCAAATATCCTGTACAATATTCATTAATCAATGATGGATTTTTAAAAGAAAGTGAAAGTCTCAAAGGGGTTAAGCAAAGGATTTAATTTTTATGTGGCTACTGTTTGGACAAAAGGGTTTCAAAAGAAATGCCCCTATCATATTTACAATTCCAAAAAGCTAATGTAGTTTTAAATCAAGGATTGAGACAAGTTCTATAAAGTTACTAAACTAGATGGTGTCACACAATGTAAATGAGTATCTGTTGGAGGCTCAAATTCCTTCCATCTAGCTTACTCACCCTAATGAACTCCCTATGACAAAATTGCATGAATATTAAGCAAAATACATGATATCAATCATTCAAGCTGTATAATTTCTAGTAGTAAATGAATTAAATAAGCAACTCATACTTCATCAAGCTTGCCAATGTTCAAAAGTATGTGTTCAAAATTCAATTTTAAATCCATGATAGTAAGTTCCATTAAACCAAGTAACAATCAGATGAAATAGAAGAATTTTTCAACAGAAGGTCAAGTCCAGTCGCGACAAAAGGGTCTTCAGGTCGCGACTATTTTACACAAAGAAGAAATTTTTAGAAAAGATGCAATATTGGTCGCGACATAAATGGTCACCGGTCAAGACTCATGATCACAGAGAATAATTCTGCCAAATATATAGGCTCAGGTGGTGACCCATGTGTTAATCCAGTCACAACCAACATTCACAGAGAGTAATAGTCGCGACAAAGATAAGCACAGATCACGACTACACATCACAGAGAGGTAAACATCAGAAAATATGAAATCCTCATGACTAAAATTATCATACGTTATGACTACCTTTCATAGAGAGAAGAGGTCGTGACAAAGATATGCAAAGGTCACGACTAATTTTTATAGAGAAGAAACTTGACATATATGCACACATTAGTCGCGACCAGAATATAGAATCTCAGCAGTTATCTGATTTTTATTTACCCATTTTTCATGCTAAAGTTCATACTTCCCCCACACTTAGATTCTAAATTGTCCTTAATGTGAAGAAGTAATGAAACACATGCAAAGGCTAAAGTGATAAAGACAAAGCAAAACTAGAATCCAAGATGAATTTATTAAATTTTATCTACCCCTACTGACTTGGTCTCCTCCCCCACACTTGATCAACAATTAATAGCTCAAATATATAAGTAAAATGATTAAAGCAGACTATTGTAAGTGGAAAAATAAGGAAGGAGACAACCTGAGTATAATGGGGGTTTCAAGTTCGCCTTGTACAGCTTCAATAGGTGGCTATTAACCTAAAATGCTGTACCATCTGCTTCATCCATTAATTGAATTGTTCCATAATCATGTACCTTGGTCACCACATATGGACCATCCCATCTTGCAGCAAGTTTCCAGGTTTGAAAGCATATCTAGCTTTAAATCTCAAAACCTTATCTCCATCCTGAAATTCCTTACGGAGAATCTGTTTATCATGAAGAAACTTGGCTCTTTCATTGTATATCCTAGAATTCTCATAAGCATCTAGCCTTATTTCTTCTAACTCTTGAATCTGTAACATTCTTTCTTCTCTAGCATTGTCAAAATACTTTGTGCTCAATTTCCACTGGTAGATGGCATGATTTACCACAGACCATTCTGTATAGGGACATCTCAAGTGGGGTTTTATGAGCTATTCTGTATGCCCACAAAGCTTCATTGAACCTTGCACTCAAATCCTTCCTTAAGGGTCTTAATATCTTCTCATAATCCTCTTGATAGCTTTATTGGAATTTTTAGCTTGACCATTCGTTTGGGGATGATAAGAGGTAGAAACCTTGTGCTTGATCCCAAACTTGGCAAATAACCTACCTAAAATTTTATTACAAAAATGAGAGCCTTGATCACTCACTATAGCTCTCGGCACACCAAACCTTGAGAAGATACGTGACTTGAGAAATTTGGAAACTATCCTTGCATCATCTTTCCTTGTTGGTATAGCCTTCACCCATCTTTAAAGATAGTCCACAGCTAGCAGAATATATGTATATCCAAAAGATGGTGAAAATGGTCCCACAAAGTTAATACCCCATACTTCAAACACCTCACAAAATAGCATAGGTTACTGAGGCATTTCATGCCTTTTGGTCAGTCCACCAAACCGTTAGCACCTATCACAAGCTTTGCATAATTCATAACAGTCTTTGAATAATTATGGCCAATAAAAACCAGCATCAAGAATCTTCCTTGATGTCTTCTTTGCACTGAAATGGCCTCCACAAACAGAGAATGGCAAGCTGTAAGAATGCTGTCCACTTCTTCAATTGGCACACATCTTCTTATAACTTGATCACTGCATATTTTCCACAAAATGGGTGGTTCCCAAATTTGTAAAATTTCACCTCATTCTTGATCTTCTAGCCTTGGAAATGAGATAAAGAAGGTGAAATTAGACCAGTGAGACAAAGAAGGTGAAATTAGACCAGTAACAATATAATTCACTATGTGGCAGTACCAAGGGTAACTACAGAAATTACAAAAATAGAACAATCTCTAAATATATCACAACTGATGTCATAATCTAATACTCCCCTTGTATTTTCAAGCAACCTGCTCAAATGATCAGCTACCACATTTTCTGCTCGAATTTTATCCCTTATCTCCATATCAAATTCTTGGATTAGCAGTATCCACCTCAAGAGTCTAGGTTTGAACTGTGGCTTCTTAAACAATAACTTAACAGTAGCATGGTTAGTGTATATAATTACTTTAGAACTTAAAAGATAAGATCTGAATTTGTCCAATACAAACACAATGGCAAAGAGTTCTTTTTCTATGGTAGTGTAGTTCTTTTAAGCATTATCTAATGTCTTAGAGGCATATAAAATGACTTTAGATAGCTTACCATCTTAATGTCCTAACATTGCACCTACGGCTTCATTTGATGCATCATATGAAAGATCAAAATCTAAATGCCAATTAGGTGCAGCAAGTATTTGTAGTGTGATAAGATAGCTTTAATAGTGTCAAATTCCCTCTTGCAAGTATCATCAAAACAGAACTATATATCTTTTTGCATGAGTTTATAAAGTGGGGGTGCAATCTTGCTAAAGTCCTTAATGAACATTCTATAGAATCCAGCATGTTCTAGAAATGACCTTAGTTCCTTTAAAGATTTGGGATAAGGAAGAGAAGAAATAACCTCAATCTTAGTTTTATCTACAATGATCCTATCTTTAGATATTAAATGTCCTAGAACTATGCCTTTATCTACCATGAAGTGACATTTTTCAAAATTCAGTACAAGCTTTTTCTCAATGCACCTTGCTATAATTTTCTCTAAACTTTCTAAACACTCATCAAAATCCTTACTATACACTGTAAAATCATCCATGAATACCTCCATGTTGTTTTCCAACAAGTAACTGAACATAGATATCATAACTCTTTGAAATGTTCCAAGAGAATTGCATGGCATCCTCCTATAAGCATAGGTATCAAATGGGCATGTGAATATGGTCTTCTCTTGATCCTCCCATGCAATTGGAACCTAAAAATATCCTAAAAAACCATCAAGAAAACAGTAATGGGCCTTTCCAGCAAGTCTTTCCAGCATTTGATCTATGAATAGTAAAGGAAAATGGTCCTTCCTAGTTGCATCATTCAATTTCCTATAATCAATACATACTCTCTATAAATTCTGCACTATAGTAGGGATTAGTTCATTCTTTTCATTCCTTATCACAATTATTCCACTTTTCTTGGGAACCAAATGAACTAGACTTACCCATTCACTGTCTGAAATTGGGTAAATAATGCCAGCATTCAACAGCTTAGTTACCTCTTTCTTGACCACATCAGATATCAAGGGGTTTAACCTTCTTTGTTGCTGTTTAATAGGCTTGGCTCCTTCCTTCAACATAATTTTATGTGTGCATACAGATGCATCTATACCAAGTATATCAGCTACAGCCCAGCCTGTTGCTCTCTTATGTATTTTTAAAACTAAAATTAGCTTTTCTTCCTCAAAAACAGAAAGTGAGTTAGCAATTATAATAGGTAATATATTATTTCCAGCTAAAAACACATATTTAAGGTTACTAGAAAGTGGTTTGAGTTCCAACTCAGGTGGTTGGTCAATTGATGGAACTAACTTCTTAGTTTCCAAAGCTGTAACATGCTTTATCAATTCTATCCTCATAGTTCTGTGTTATTTAATTTTGTCCCTGTAATGAGAGTTCTAGCAACTATGATTTCTCCTGTAATTTTATCCTGATGTTTGTCTCCAAATCCTTCATTCAAAAAGTTAGTAACAGATAAAGAAAAAGATTGTAAGGTGGAAAGTAAGCTATCAACTGAGATATAGTTAATACTTGTCATATCACCACTACTATCCAAAGAAAATATAGAAGAAGAAATTTCATATTCAAGCAATTCACATTCAGCTCTATCAGATTTCAACATCTGTTTTTCATGTTCCTTTTTAGCCTCTTCAATGTATGCGTCAATTGTACTTAAGCCTAGTAGTGAGTAATCTTCAAATGGATGTCTCATTGCTTCATAGATATTAAAAGTTATGATATTATCACCCACTTCCATTGTGGTGCTCTCATTTTTCATACTTATCATAATATTTGTTATTCTAAGGAATTGTCTACCTAAAATCATAGGTCCTTCTAAATTTGACTCATGTGACATATCTAAGACATAAAAATCTGCAGGTATAATCAAGTCTTTAACCTTAACCAATATATCCTCTAACAGTCTCTCAGGTTTCCTAGGAGTTCAATCAGCAAGTTGTACTATCATTGATGTTTCCTTAAGTGAGCCTATGCCTATGCCTATGCCTAATGATGTATAAATAGAAGTTGTCATTACATTGATAGCTGCACCAAGATCTAATAAAGGACTAGCACACTGAAACTTACCTATAGTAATTGGGATTATAAAGGAACTAGGATAATCACATTTAATAGGAAGTTGTGACTTAAATAAAGCTAACACACTAGATCCTACTTGAACCCTTTCATTTAGTTTGCAGATTCTTTTATTAGTATAGAGTTCTTTCATGAATTTTCCATACTTGGGTATGCTTCTAATCAGATCTACAAGTGGCATATTAACTTCTAGTTTACCTAACAGATTCAGAATATCTTGTTCCTATTTATCTTTCAAAACCTTCTTTGGACACATGTATTAGGAAAAGGTAGGTATTTAAAACTTACCTCTCTGTCCTTCTATTCTGCATCTTCATGCCCCTTCTTATTCTGATTTATGTTTGATTTCTGACATGCACTACTGGAAGTAGCAACTGTTTTAAGCATAACAGATGATTATGCAGCCTCCTTCAATGTAGTTTGCTCATTATTCTGTTGTAACATGTCCTCCTCTTTGCTACTTTCTGATTCAAGTATGAGTGAAGGTTTTTCTCCAATCAATTCTTTAGCTCCATATCTATTTTGCTGCTCAATTGCTTCCTTATACATTTTATCCTCCTCTTATCTGCTTTCCCTACTATTTTCCACTTCTCAAGCTTATAGCATTTACAGATTTTGGGTTAACAATTGTGTTTGAAGGTAAATTGCCCCCAATTATAGCTTGGACATCATTCACTGAATTTGTTGTGGTGATATATAGCCATTCATGTTTGCTGCTTTTGTCTCCTAGTGTTCTATTTTACTCTCCAATGCAGCAAATTTGGATAATGTCGTTGTTTGGTTGTTCTCCACAGTAGATCTCAAGCTTTAAAGTTAGAGAAGAAATTTATATTAATGGAGTTTATATTTGAATGCATCATATTAATACTCTTCATTATCTCAGATATCCCATCATTCTTTGCAACAGAAGGTACTTTTAAAGCTCTAGAAGATTTAGCCACTTGCTTATCATTGTTAAATATGTTCTGCCCAAAATTCATGTCTCCACCTACATCCGTCCATCTGAAATTAGGATGATCTCTCCATACTTCATTATATGTGTTAGAGTATATATTCCTTTGTGGATACTGATTCTGTTTGCCTTGATAGATAGCTGATACATCTTCATAGTGGTAGGACAATTGACAGTGGTGTACATAGGAGAATAACAAAGTTGATAACTAGAAGCAATAAGAGTTTAAGAGTATGGGCTTTGAACATGTCAATTGCCCAATTGAGTAGCTAGGTTGTTGATCTGAGCATTCATGGCAGCAACTTAGGAGGATAAACTATTATAATCTTGAGAAGGCCTTGCAAAAATATTGTGGACTTGCCTAGCATCATAGCCCCCATACTGCTGGTCATTGCTTGCTATTTTCTCAATTAGGTTCCATGCTTCATCAGGAGTTAAATAATCAATAGAGCCTCCAGTAGCTGTATCCAAATTCTTTCTACATGTATAGCACAATCATGAATGGAAATACTGCACCAAATGCTCACTTGGAATCTGGTGGTATGGACATCTAGCTAACAGCTCTTGAAATCTTCCCCAAAACTCATGGAAAGATTCTTGATCATACTATTTTGTAGCAAAAATCTCCTTCCTTAATGTAGCTGTCTTTGAAGTAAGGAAGTATCTCTCTAGGAAAGCATTCCTCAAGTTGCTCCATGAATCCAATTCTTGAGGTGTATGATGTGGCAACATATAAAACCATTCATTTGCCTTTCCTTCAAGTGTAAAGTGGAATACTTGTCTTTGCACAGCATCCATGTCAGCACCTATAGATTTCATGGATGAGCAAACTAACTGCATAGTCTTCAAGTGCTTGAAAGGATCTTCACCTGCCAATCCATAAAATTTTGGTAAGTTACTTAACAAATGACATTTCAACTCAAAATTAACATCCAAAGCAGGACAAGTGTGGAAAGGATCAAAGTTTGCATTAGAAGAAGTCAATTCTCTTATGCTCCTATGTGCTCTTATATTGTTCATGTTATCTCTCCATGTTGTTCATTTTGAATATTCTAATTATGAGTATGAGTTTCAGCTTCATTAATATACTCTATGATAAAATGATTATCTAATATAGCACTAGATGCAAAATCAGTCTCAGTTATAATAGATTTACCAGAAGAACTAGACTCAACAAAAGATGCAACATTAGTTTAATTTAAAATCTTATCCTTCTTAATTTGCCTAAGTGTTCTATTGATTTCTCTATCCAAAGGAAAGAATTCAGAGCTTCTAGTCATGTAAATCAAACTTCAATAATGATGCCAGATATCAAATATATCAATAATGCAACAATTTTAGCAAATGAGATCAAGTAATCGCAGTACAAAATAGTCAAGTCGCGACTAAAAGGTCTCTAAGTCAACAAAATGAACTTCAAGTCACGACTGTCAGTCATAGAAAATAAATGCCTGAAATTTATAGTTTCTGGTTGCAATCAATTGTCACTCAGGTCACAACTAATAATCACAGAGAGTAAATATAATTGAAACATTGATTTTTAGTCATAACTAAGTGTCAAATTGGGTGCGACTAGAAATTATAGAGAAAAAAACTGGATGAAAAATATTTTTGGTTACAACAACAAAGCAGTAAGGTCGCAACTAATAGTAATAGAGAGCAAAATTAGTTGAAAAACAATTTTTGGTTGCGACCAAATATGCTTCTGGTCGTGACTAAAGTTCATAAAGATGCTCAGAAATCAATTTTAAACACTTTCATCGTGACTAGAAAGGCAATTGGTTGCGACTCAACAAGACAAAATACTAAATACGCAGAAAAACTGAAACACCTATCTACTTTTTATGATATTTAGGCCCAAGAGATTGCTTAGGAAACCTTAACAAGTAAGGCTCCCTGGCAATGGCGCCATTTTGATAAATGTCATTTAATTATCAAACAAAACTAAGCTAACTAACAGTAAAATGGAGGCTAACCTAGGTCGATTCACAAGGAGGCTAAATGGATGTAGAAGTTCCTAATTAATCTAATGAGCCACAAATTAACAAGTTAAATAGATAGTGTTTGATGAGTTTTAATCTAACTACTGAAAGTAAATCCTATGCTATTGTTTATGCTTTTAAGTGTTTATGATGATGAGATGAATGAATGACAAGTGTGTTCCCTTGTAGATTACCTTACCTTCATTATCCATAGAATATGAGAAGTTAATCAGCTGAATTAGAATATGTTAGCTAACAACTCGCTAGCTAAATCTCAATCAAAGCTACAACTCGTAGACATTAAAAGAGATTATGAATTATTTAACTTAGAGATAGCAGAATATGAATTAAACAGATACAACTGTACTCTGTTATAGAATCACTTCAATTAATCACAACTATGTTCAACTTGATCACAGATGAGAATCAATCTAAGGTCAGTTATGTAAAAATAAGAAATCTAACTCAATTCCTTACTTCTTTGCCATCTACTACTCTAATTGTATTAATAATTACATAATTAACTATGTCAACTCAATACATTTAACTCTAAATTAAAAACACAATGAACTCCCTATTTAGCTTAAGGATTTTGGTTTAGCATCATCTCCAAGAGAGCACAACAGCTTAGCCTTGTATTGCCATCTGAACTTCAGCAGCAATAGAAAACACATCATCAGTTATGGTAAAAATGATAGAAGAAGTTGAAGATGATGGTTGATGTGTTATGTATTAATTTTAAAGTTGATGGTTGGCTTCCCACTATGGGTATTTTTCTTTTTCTTCATCTATTATTTCTTCCATTGGAACTAACCACACTGTTTCAAGTAATGAGCTATGTCTATAAAGGTTTGTGGTAGATCTAACAGCATTGCAGGGTCAGGATATTTTAGCAGACTTCGAGAGACAAGAAGCTAAAATCTCTAAGCTAGGGAGTTCTCAATCTAATAGTTATAATAACCTGCGTTTTAACCCTATTAATAGGGGATTTAACTTGAAATTTTTAGACATTTTAGGGCTGCATAAATTGAAGGATATTATCCAACATCAACAGTATTTTACTATAGGGGTAGAACTGGATAATACAACAGTTATATCAATAAGATCATTTCCACTGTCTGTTGGCTATGCCTATATTCTACTAGCTATGTATTATCTCTTAAGATGGGTGGAGGTTATACCAACAAGAAATGATAAAGCAAATGGTACAACAGTTTAGGTCAATGTGCAGTCGTGATCTGCGCTTATCTTTGTCACAACTGTAACTCTCTGTGAATTTTGGTTGTGACTGGATTGACACTTGGGTCATGACCAGAGCTTGTGTTGTTATCAAAGTTACTCTGTGTGATTATAAGTCATGACCAATGTCCATTTTAGTCACGATTAATATCCCTTATTTTTTGAAAATTTCTTCTCTGTGTAAAATAGTTGTGACCTGATGTCCATTTTGTCTTTACTACAAGTGAACATTTGCTAAAACATTCTCCTGTTTCTTTCTAATTGTTGCTTAGTCTTTTGAATTGACTGTCATGGAATCAAAATTGAACTTTGAACATATACTTTTGAATATTGACAAACTTGATTAAGTGTGAGTTACTTGTTTCATTGATTGACTACTAGAAATTGTGTAGCATGAATGATTAGTCTCATGTATTTAATTTAATATTCATGCAATCTAGTCATGATGAGTTGATTAGGATGAGTAAGCCAGATAGAAGAATTTTGTTTGAGCCTCTAACATATACTCATTTACATTGTGTGACACCATCTAGTTTAGTAACTTTATAGAACTTGTATCAATCATTTATTCAAAACCACATTAGCTTATTAGAATTGTGAATATGATAAGGGCATTTCTTTCAAAACCCTTTTGACCAAACAGTATCCAAATAAATACTAAATCCTTTACTCAAACCCCTTTGAGACCTTCACTTTTTTTTTGAAAATTCCATCCTTGATTAATGAATGTTGTACAAGATATTTGTTAGGCAGTCTTTAATTGTGAAATAACTGTTAAGTTGCACAACTTTTTGAATATCTAAACTTTAATGTATTTGTTATCTGGTTCAATATTTAAAACAAAAGAAAAGCACAAAGAAAGAGTATAGAGAAAAGAAAAAAAGAAAGAAGAGATAAAGAAGAGATAGACTAATTGACAAGATATGATATTCAACTTGTATGAAAGGAAGTTAGTATGTGACTTGTGATTTTCTACAGTTTCACAATTGGAAATGTGATCAAACATTAAAATAGCTTGAAAAAGTAAGATCATGTGCAGTATTTCATTAATCATTGACATGCATTTCCATTTCATCATTTAGCCTTTATAACATTACAACCCTAATAAAGACCCTTTGATTTACAACCCTTGAGGCATTGAGTGGTAGAGATATGGGATGATTAGTTGAGTGAAATTACCTTGATAAGAGAGTGAATGAAACACTATAACTTATGAGAAAATCTCAATTTAGTTGCTTACTATGATTTAATTGCATGAGTCAGATCATTTGATTGATATGGGATTAGTATGGATTGTTTCCAATTGAAGGGAAAAGATTAATGACTACAAGTGCTTATGCTAAATATGGTTTGGGCAATTTTGCTAAAGATGTGTGTTTAAATTTCAATTTTAATCTATAATTTTACTCAAAATACAAAAGCTAAGTGTGGTGGAATTGATAAACTCTTATTTGTATTGATTTTAGTGTGTTTAAAGAGAGTTTTATTATTGATTTTTACCCCCATTTATCAATATGTTGAGCAATTCATAAATAAAATAAAAATGGAACAAGTGGAAATTAATTGATATGATTTTAGTGATTAATTGAATAAATAATCTATTAAATTTCTATTATATGAATGCAGTAACCAATTAACATATTAGATGGAGGGTAGTTGACAGGACAAGAGAAGATTTAAGCATGTGTTGGATAGAACAAGAGGGCTAATAGAATCACATATGAGGAAACACAATGCATATCTAAATCATGCAGAACAGATCTACATGTTGACAGTTAGAAGGAGCTAACAGATTGACTAACAGAAATCACAGGGGAAAAGGCATAAGGAGAAGAATCAGAAGATGCACATGCTAAGAGGGAAATTGGTCCATTCATGTACCCATTCCACTGTCACGCAATCTGCCACCTTTTTCATATCTTTCACACAGCATATATACCTTACTCCATTCATTCACGTGAGACACTCATGACATCACATGCCCTTGGAGCTTCTGTCTCTACTTCAACTTCCACCTAGTTTCATTCCATGCCATCTGGACACACCATACAAATCTCTCATGCTATCCACATCAAATCCACCTTTATTCTCTTGCTTTCTGAACTCTTGCTCTGTTCTAGGTAAGAGAACTAGAAGACATTCCATGTTAATCTTCATCTTCTCTTTTGCACTTACCATGACTGTTGATTTGTGTACTACTACTGTTGAGATCTTAACAGCAATAGAAGGCTAGATCCATTGTGCTCCCTTGTAGATAATGTTAAACCAGAATCCTTGATCTAAAACAGAGAGTTCATTGTGTATTTAATTCAAATTTGATTGTATCTAGTTGATGTAGTTAATTCTGGAAATATTGATTCAATTAGAGTTAGTAGATGATTAATTATTAGGGAATCCAGTTGGATTTCCAATTTCTACATAATTGATGCTTTAATTGATTCTCATCCTTGAACTAGTTGAACACGGTTGTGGTTAATTAGAGCAATTTTGTAATACAGTACAGTTATATATGTTTAATTAATCTGCTTCTATCTCTGAAGTTGAATGATTTATAATTCTCTATTCAATATCTGTGAGTTGTAGCTTTGATTGAGATTTGGCTAGTGAGTTGTTAGCTAACACATTCTAATTCAACTAATTAACTCTAGATATTTGTGGATAATAAAGGTAAGGTAATCTCCAATGGAATACACTTGTCATTGATTCATCTCATCATCATAAACACATAAAATCATAAATAGTAGCATAGGATTTACATTTAGAAGTTATTAAATCATTTCATCTCACAAATCATTGCATTAATTTATTAATTTATGGCTCATTTGATTAATTAGGAATTTTATCATCTATTTAGGCTCTTTGTAATCGATCTAGGTTAGCTTCACTCTACTATTAGTTAGTTTAGTTTCTTTTAGTAATTAAAATGATGGTTATCATCAACCTTTTAGGGTGACATGCTTCTAGCATTAACCTTGTAGGGATTTTAGGTCTCTCTCAGATTAAATGTTACTTCTATTTCCCTATGATGCTACAAGATTTAGAAAAAGCATTAACCAGTAATGTTCTCTATTATCCAACTTTTAAGGTGATGTTCTTGTAGCATTAACCATGTAGGGATTTTGATCCCTCTCAGGTTAAATGCCACCTATATTCCCCTATAATGCAATGAGCATCTAGAGAACATAAAATCTTCAAATCTTCACTAAGAATAGCTTTAGGGCATTCGAGTTGACCGAAGAGTCATTCTCATAGAAAAGAAATTCATTAGTTCACAATATCAAAAGGGAAAAAAATAAGCATAAAAATAAAAAGAAAAAACACAAAGTTGTCCGAATACTACACAACGTTAGTGGAGCCAAAATTGGTTTGGGAATACCCTTTTTAAATTAAAAAAGAAGTTTTTTCTTAAAATTGAAAAAATCACTTTTAAGAGTTTCAAATGTATTATTTTTGAAATATTACGCAGATATTTTTAGTTTCAATTATTAATTATGCTTTTTTAATATGACAACTACAAATAAAATAAGTAATCAATTATAAAAACCCAACCTAATTATTCTTGTTTTTCAAAATTTCATATTACGTTAAATTTCAATTAAAATATTTTTTTAAGGGAAAAAGACAAAAAACAAAAATATAAATTTAGAAAAGACAGATTGGGCAGCTATATATCTAAAAAGACAAATTAGGCAGGAAGCCTAATCTATCATTTGCAAATTTAGGTAAAATGACCAAATGACCCCTTGAAACATTTGAAGAAAAAGCTGGAGAAGAAATTCAGAACATAATGAAGTGGGAGAATGAAGTAGGAGATTAGGTTCCAAGTTTCATTGAACATTGCTCCGAAAATAGAATTCCGACTATTGTTAGTAAGGATACTAGCCTTCGTTTCAAATACTACACCACTAACGTTAAATTTCACCTTGTCCGAATAAATTTCTATGATTAGGTTTGCTAAAAAAACAAACAAAGCCAAAACCAAAAAGAAGCAATTCAATTTGAGTTGTCAAGAAATAAATTCTCAAATAATAGAGGATGCGAAGGAATAATTGGTCCCAAAAAAGAGCAAAAAAATATGAGAAAGTTGGATTAAAGCAAACTAGTAGAAGAAACAATTAATATAAAAAGAATTAGGAAGGGGATCAAAATATGGAGAATGAAGGAAGATTTTTAAATTTCAAAGATTTGGTGAAGATGGGAGGGAGAGGTTGAGTTTCAGAAACTGAAGAATTGACACAATTTGATGATTGGCCATCTTCTCCCTTTGAAAGACTCTATTTTTCTACATCATTGTTGAAGTTGCAAATCCCATTGTTGAAACTGCAAATCCTATTATAGGAGTTATAAATCTCATTAGCAATATGTTATAATTTTAGTTGTAAACATCATTGTAGGAGTTACAAATGCCATTAGACGAGTTGCAAATCCCATTGCAATATATTGTAATTTTAGTTATAAATGTTATTGTTAAAGTTGCAAATCTCATTATAGGAGTTACAAATTCCATTAGCAATAGGTTACAATTTTAGTTGTAAGTGTCATTATAAGAGTTACAAATTCCATTAGAAGAGTTGCGAATACCATTACAGGAGTTGCAAATCATATTAGTAATATGTTACAATTTCAGTTATAAATATCATTATTAAAGTTGTAAATCTCATTGTTGAAGTTACAAATCCTATTACTGAAGTTACAAATCCCATTAGAAATATGTTACAATTTCAGTTGTAAATGTCATTGTAGGAGTTGTAAATGACATTAGACGAGTTGCAAATGTCATTACAGGAGTTGCAAATCCTATTAACAATAGCTTACAATTTCAGTTGTAAATGTCGTTGTGGAAGTTATAAATCTCATTGTCGAAATTACGAATTCCATTAATAATATGTTACAATTTTAGTTATAAATATCATTGCAATAGTTGCAAATCCCGTTGTTCAAGCTGAAAATCCCATTTGATGAGTTACAAATGTCATTATAGGAGTTACAAATCCCATTAGCAAAATGTTGCAATTTTAGTTATAAATGTCATTGCAGGAGTTGTAATCCCATTGTTAAAGCTGCAAATCCCATTAAATGAGTTGCAAATGCCATCACAGAAGTTGCATATCACATTAGCAAAAGGTTACAATTTTAGTTGTAAGTGTCATTGCAAGAGTTGCAAATTCTATTAGACTATTATAGGAGTTGCAAATCACATTAGCAATGGGTTGCAATTTCAGTTGTAAGTGTCATTGCAAGAGTAGTAAATTCTATTAGACCATTACAGGAGTTACAAATCCCATTAGAAATAGGTTACAATTTCAATTGTAAATATCATTATAGGAGTTATAAATGTCATTACAGGAGTTGTAAATCCCATTAGCAATAGGTCATAATTTACGTTGTAAATGTCATTGTAGAAGTTACAAATCTCATTGTTGAAGTTGCAAATTCCATTAGTAATAGGTTGCAATTTCAGTTGTAAATGTCATTGCAAGAATTACAAATCCCATTGTTCAAACTATAAATCTCATTAGACGAGTTGCAAATGTCATTACAAGAGTAGTAAATCCAATTAGCAAAATATAATTTCAGTTGTAAATGTCATTATAGGAGTTGTAAATCCCATTATTCAAGCTACAAATTTCATTAAACGAGTTACAAATGTCATTACAAAAGTTACAAATCCCATTAGCAAAGAGTTACAATTTCAGTTATAAATGTCATTGTTGAAAATGTAAATATCATTGTTGAAGTTGCAAATCCTATTATAGGAGCTGTAAATCCCATTAGCAAAACATGATTTATGTCAAGTATTTTTGTGAATGTTCTTCTCGAATTAACATTATATCAAATGGAAGACCTATAGAATATATTACCTAAAATATTTACTTATCAACAAGCAACTATTGAAGCTTTAACACAATTGCTGAGTATTCCTCTTAAACTCACAAACACAATAATCGTATAACCATCACAGAAACTTACCAGAATTCAGAAATACACTTCTAATTCTAATATGCCATATCTTTATTAACATATATATAACAAGATCTTTGTATAATACAAATGACATACACCTTAAAAGGCATTTTTCTGCTTGTACTATGTGGCACAGAGTAAGTAAATCAACAAATTTAAGAGATTAATTCCGGCCGCCGATAACATGCACATAATTGATATAAAGAGGCAAATTCTCATCCTTTGCAACTCTAAGAAGCCCCTTTCCTTGCCAATAAATTTTCTCACGATTAGAACAATTATTCTGTAGTAGATGGGGATCCAGAAAATAACACTTAAGACATCAAAAGTTGAGAGGAAGGCAACATGAATGGTGAATGAATTGACACTTCTTTCTATCATTGTTCTTTATTCCACAAAAATTGTTAACATCTAGGCATAAACAGCAAATAAAACAAATCCATATTGGAAGCATACGAATCAAGATTTTTAATTCCTCTACTAGTAGAGAACACAATTCACCTCTGGTAGTAGCTGAGTGTTACCCTTGCGAAGGCTGATTGTCGCATGCTTTTCACCCACTAGTGCTGCTAAGATTTAGGGGCTTTGTGTCCATGTGGTTCCGACAGAGAAAAGAATAAAGGAAGAACAGTTCATTCTTCACATTCATGTACTCTTCATTTAGTACGAGTAATTTGGTAATTTTATATAAATTTGTAAAAGACAGATTGGGCCTCATGCCCAATCTATCTTTTCTAAATTCATATAGTTGTTTATTGTCTTTTTCCCAAGTATAATCTTTATTTAATGCCACATATGCAATTTCATTTCTAAAATATCTCATTATAGAAAATAGACAAATATTTACATAATCTAAAAATATCATGCTAGGTGAAATATGTTCAATAAATAATAATTCAACATATTTTAATCTTAATTAGCAAATGACTCATAAAATAATTCATATTTTATTTTATTTTTAGGAGAAAAATAAGCATTTTAATTTGATTCAGATAAGTTTTTATTTTTAAAAAATTCAAATATTTATTTTTTTAAAAATAAAATAAACCGTGAATTTTTTTAGATGGGCCATCAGCTAAATTATTATATTTTGATTAGACATAATTTAGATAATATGTAAGTATTTCTTCACAAAATACTCATCATTTCCTAAATATGGAAGCTAGATAACTTATTAGTAGATATTAAAAAAATTAATTAAATTAGTTATTTATAAAAAAATGTGTATTGATATTTTTAAAATGTATTTTCTAATTATTTATATGGGAAATTACTGTTTTGATGAATTTTTCCTAATATGATTGTATAAAAAAGACTTTAAGTAATATATATATACATACATAAATTTTAAAAATAAAATAAATTAAGATTTTATATTTAAAATTAAAATAAACATTCTACTTATTTTTTACCTTTTACAACTAAATGAAAAATAAATTTAATTATAAAAGTCATATTTAAGCCATAACAACATTCTCTTCCATTGTCTTTCTTTTTAAATTCCAAGTATACCAATATTTTAATTGTGAATATTGAACTTATGCCTTTTCATGCTATTTTGGAGTTCATGTCCTTTTAAGTTTTGTTTTCATTTGTCTAGTGTGATTTTTTTGTTACCTGAATGATCTCATGATGAGGAAAAGTCTCTATATGCTAAAAAAAAGTTAATGTTAAATCAATGAAAAAAGTGCATTCATATTTATTTATATATATTAATATAAATGATATTTTCTATTATCTTGAGATTTGTCCCATTACCAAAATTATTTGTAAGAGAAGAATGGAGGGAATCCAAATTCCTATCGTTTGAAGATTGATTTATTATTATAATTTATATATATAATAGATTTATTGGAAAAATATATATTATAGATTTAATAAATTTTATGTTAATTAATTGTTGTTGTTCATTTTGTGTTATGTAATTCACTTCTTGTTTTTCTTTTCTGCATATTCACCAAATTAATGGTGAGAATTATAATTATGGAATGAGAAATTCTGTGGGGGGATAAAATATTGTTAGAAGAATTAAGGGAGAAATACAAATAAAGTCCATTTAAATTTCAAAAGGATAAATTGGGCTTTTTAATATTGAAAATGACAGATTAGACAGGAGGCCTAATCTGTCATTTATAAATTTGTGTGCAAAGACAAAATTAACTTTTACTTTTCCAATGGTATTTGCAAGTTTGACAATACGATTTATAACTTTACCAATAGTATTTACAACTCTGACAATAGTATTTGCAACTCCTATAATAGTATTTATAACTTTGACAATAGTATTTGCAATTTTGACAATTTGATGTTTGTAACTTTGACAATAATATTTGTAATTTTGACAATTGTATTTGCAACTTTACCAATGGTATTTGTAACTCTTATAGTGGTATTTGCAATTTCAACAATGATATTTGCAACTCTTGCAATAATATTTGCAACTCCCACAAAGGAGAAGAAATAACTTTGTCAATGGGATTAACAACTTTGCCAATAATATTTGTAACTCCTATAATAGAATTTGTAACTTTGTCAATTGTATTTGCAACTCCCGCAATGGTATTTGCAAATTCCACATCGGAGAAGAAGCAACTTTGCCAATAGTATTTGTAACTCCCACAATTATATTTGCAACTTTGTCAATAGTATTTACAAGTTTGTTAATGGTATTTGTAACTCCCACTAGTATTTGTCACTTTTACAATGGGATTTAAACTTTGACAATGATATTTGCAACTCTCACAATGGTATTTACAATTTTACCAATGATATTTGCAACTCCCACAATGGAAAAGAAGCAACTTTACCAATGGGATTAACAATTTTGCCAATGTTATTTGTAACTCCCATAATAGTATTTGCAGCTTTACTAATAGTATTTGTAAGTTTATTAATGATATTTATAACTCCTACTAGTATTTACAAATACTATTGGTAAAGTTAAAAATCCCATTGTGGAAGTGACAAATACTAGTAAGAGTTATAAATACTATTGATAAACTTGCAAATATTATTAGTAAAGCTGTAAATACCATTAGCAAAATTGCAAATACCATTGTGAGAGTTGTAAATACTATTAACAAAGTTGTTAATCTCTTTGGCAAAGTTGCTTCTTCTCTGTGGTGGGAGTTGCAAATACCATTACAGGACTTGTAAATACAATTGGTAAAGTTTCAAATCCCATTGTAAAAGTGGCAAATACCAGTGAGAGTTGCAAATACTATTGGCAAAGTTATTTCTTCTCTGTTGTGAGAATTGCAAATACCATTATGGGAGTTGTAAATACCATTAACAAAGTTTCAAATTCTATTGTAAAAATTACAAATATTATTGGTAAAGTTATTAATCACATTAGCAAAGTTGTTTCTTCTCCTTTGTGGGAGTTACAAATATCATTGTTGAAATTGTAAATACCACTTTATGAGTTAAAAATACCATTGACAAAATTACAAACACCATTGTCAAAGTTACAAATATCATTATCAAAGTTACAAATACTATTGTCAAAATTACAAATACTATTGTCAAAGTTATAAATATTATTATAGGAGTTATAAATATCATTGTCAGATGTAAATCGTATTGTCAAATTTACAAATACCATTATCAAAATGAATGCTAATTTAGTCTTTGCACACAAATTTATAAATAACAGATTGAGTTTTTTTTGTCTAATCTATCATTTTTAATATCAAAAAACTCAATTTATTTTTTTTTAAATTTAAATAAGTTTTTTTTTTTTGTCTCCTTCCTTTTTTTTAATAAACCAATATAAAAACAAGATACTCGGGAGCTAACAGGAATCGAAGAAATTCACTTGGCTTCCGTCATCCTCCCTCTCTCCCTTCCTTCGCCCCGCAATCTCTCTATTGGTTATCGACAGCAGCCCTCCCTCTCCCTCTCCCTCGGCTAATCGCGTTCGACGGAAGTCCTCCCTGAGCTATTCTCTCTACCCTGTTACTCCATCGGCAATGACCCTGTTGCTGTAAGGGATGGGATGAGGTAATGAGAATCCATGAACATTGCTGGTTACTATCCCTCTCATTCTTCTTTCTCCGTGTCGCTGCTATTTTTCTTTCTTGTTGTTTATGTATGTTATAATTTTTGGAAATGGAATTGTTTTCTAAATTCACACTTTTGGATCTAGAATTGTTAACTCATACAAGAACGAAAAGGAGAAACAAACATGGAAAAGGGTTGAGAGTGATGTTGGCAGTTGAAATTCTTTAAATTAATGTTTTCAATGGACATCTTCAACGGAAAATCTAGGGGTAGGTTGTTTCTCCATTAACGGGTTTAGAGGAAGAACGCTGTTTGAATTTTGCCATGTTTTGTTTGGTTTTCAGATGGGTAGACTGAGTTTTGGATTGCTAATTGTGTTTAGGGCTTCCGAAATGCAGGTCCAAACAAGCAATTGCATGTTAATCTGGATCGCAATGAAACTGATTTTGTTGAAGTATCTGTAAAGACGTTCGAACAGCTCCTCCAACAAAGCAACATAAATCCTCGCCATTGCCCTTCATTCGTCATACAGGTGAGGGTTTCATTTCTAATTTTGTGTTTAACCACGGTTCCCTCTTTTAATTTTTAAGAGGAGTTATGAGTGCTTATGGATAATCTCGTTTCATGTGAATATGAGATGATCCGTTATGTATTCGTAAAATTCTGACCAAGTATATTTTAGATATGGCTCGTATTTATTTATCTTGGAAGGTTAAGCAAAAAATTAAGCTTTTGGTTGGATAAGATAAATGATTGCAGGGAATTAGATTGGATCTATATGTTGTCTTTTATTTTATTAGTAAAATTTTTTAATACTATTTGTTGATGAAATTTATGCAAAGCTGTCTTCACTGTGTCTCGTGACTCAATGTGGATCTTGTATGGGCCTTGTCAAAGTTGCAACAGTATCTTTTTCTCCGTTTTTTGTTGTACAATTGTTTAAGTAACTATTATATGATGTTCTTATGTTTTAAGTTATGTTGCTTAAGTTGTTTTGACCCCGTCTGTATGTGTGTTTTTATTGGTCACTAATGCATATCTTGGACCTGACAGGGATCTGTGCAAAATTGTTAAATTTAATGAAATTTTCACAGATGTCTTTGAGCAGGCACAAACATGTGCCCTCCTCCCTATCCTCAAGATCTTCTCTGCCATGGATATCTCCCCTTCAATTTACAAAAGCCACTGCACGTAAACTGGATCCTCCTCCTGAATTTGGTGTCAGTCCCACAGAAACTGGGAGGAAATACAAATATCTCTCTCATGAGTCTGCCATTAACTTGATTAAACGAGAAAAAGATCCCCAACATGCCTTGAAGATATTTAATACGGTAGCAGAGCAAAAGGGCTTCAACCACAATAATGCTACATATGCATCAATTCTCCAAAAACTTGCACAGTGCAAGCAATTCCAAGCTATTGATCACGTTCTACATCAAATGACTTATGAAACTTGCAAATTTCATGAAGGTATATTTATTAACCTCATGAAGCATTTTTCAAACTTCTCTCTGCATGAAAAAGTGCTCCAAATGTTTTTCTCCATCCAACCATTTGTTCGTGAAAGGCCCTCTGCGAAAGCCATCAGCACTTGCCTGAATCTCCTGGTGGAATCAAACCAGATTGATTTGGCTCGACAGTTGCTCTTACATGCCAAAAGGAGTCTGATTCATAAGCCAAACCCCTGCATATTTAATATCTTAGTGAAGTACCACTGCAAGAGAGGAGATCTTGACTCTGCCTTTGAAATTGTCAAGGAAATGAGAAATTCTAAAATATCATACCCTAATTTAATTACGTACTCAACCCTGATGGACGGCCTCTGTCAGAATGGAAGACTTAGAGAAGCTTTTGAACTCTTCGAGGAAATGGTATCAAAGGATCAAATCTTGCCCGACCCACTAACTTATAATATTTTGATTAAAGGATTTTGTTGTGAAGGTAAAGCTGATCGTGCAAGAAACATAATTGAATTCATGAAAAACAATGGATGCAGTCCAAATGTAATTAATTACTCAACCTTGTTGAATGGCTTATGTAAAGAGGGGAAATTGCAGGAGGCAAAGGAAGTATTTAATGAAATGAAGAGTTTCGGTTTGAAACCTGACAATGTAAGCCATACTGTTTTGATCAATTTCTTATGTAGGAGTGGACAAATTGATGAGGCTATAGAGTTTCTTAAAGAAATGAAGGAGAATGAATGCAGAACTGACATTGTAACTTTCAATGTGATACTTGGAGGGCTTTGCAGAGTAGAAAGAGTTGGGGAGGCGCTTGAGATGCTCAAAAAACTTCCTCATGAGGGTGTCTATCTCAACAAGACTAGTTACAGGATTGTGCTAAACTTTTTAACCCAAAAGTGTGAGTTGAAAGAGGCAATAAGATTATTAGGGCTGATGCTAGATAGGGGTTTCCTACCTCACTATGCTACTTCAAATGAACTGCTAGTTCATCTATGTAAGGCTGAAATGGCTGATGCTGCTGTTATGACCCTGTTTGGATTGGTGGAGAAGGGGTTCCAGCCAAGTTCTGATTCGTGGGGATTTCTGATTGAACTAATCTGCAGTGACAGAAAGTTGTTGTATGTATTTGAGCTGCTTGATGAATTAGTAATGACAGGTTCCTGAATTTTAGAAGCCATGACTAAATATACTGTTGGTAAGGCTCATTTCATTCTGGAATCTGGATTTAGACCTCTTAATGTGAAAGGTGCTCTTCAAGATGTAAAGTTTCCTTTGGAAGCTTACTCTTCTAAATTTTAAATTCCCTATGCCATGTGGCACCTCCACTGATCATAGGTAGACTGTTGCTGCATTAGGAGTGTGAATTTCCTCCAGACCAAAGAGAAAAAGCATTTGGCCTCAACAATATTTGAAATTGATGAACAAGAAAAATCTAGTTCTATATCTCACATATGATTTTTCTTTTATTTTAAAAAAAATAATTCCTTATTTAAAAAAAGTTAGGTCTTTTCAAATGAAATATTTTTCAATTTGTTTTCTCATTAAATTGTCTTTCAAATTTGATTATTCACATGTGAATATTTCTCAATTATATAAATGGTCGTTATTGATACCAAATTGAAAGTTATTTATAGAAGAGAAATTATATTGGGAAATCAATTCTATTTAAAAAAATCAATTGAGAAGCAAGTTTTGCTAAGAGCTAAATTAATAAATAAGAAATACACAATATCTAAAGAGGACCAAAATAGAATCCTATTCATTCATGAATATATTAATACGTTTATGCAAGTTGCAATTTTAGCAGATAGCAGAGTCCCTTATTTTTCCTATTGTGGTCTTCAGTTGTTGATGGCATTTACTGTTAATCTTGTGTTTTAAGTTAGGTCAGCTTTGAAGATCTTCCGGTTTTCAAGTACTTTTCTTCGTGCAACTGGCTATTTTCATGCGTACATAATCAATTTGTTTTTAAAATAAAATGTGTATTTTATGTTTTTTAAGGCATAAACAATTTTTTTAAAAAAAGAAAAATATTTACATTTTATTTTTTTGTGAAGATGCTCATAATAGACGTATTATTTGGCAGGTAATTGAAGCGAGATTTTTGCAGGATCCTTAGCCTACTTATGCACCAATGCTTGATATGCTGATTCTATCACTTTAATCTTTCTTAGTTACTACTAGTTATTCTCAACAATTACATTATTGTTGAGTAATTTCCATTGTCAATATAAGAGCAAATGCGCAAACTCCAATCTCCATCAACTTGAATGAAGGGTATGTATTTATCTTGTTTATTTTTTCTTTGGCCCAAAAAATAATGATAAACACATATTAATACTGGTTTGGCATTATATGCTTTGACATGTGGATTTCTATCTTTTTATTATACTTAAGTTCCATCCCTCTAGATGAAGCATATGGCTTGACAATTTGATTATTATGGAGTAATTATGGTATCTTTAGATCATATTCATCGAGTTGCATTGGTTAAACAACTATTGCTCTTGTCCAAATCTCCATCATTTTTCTCTTTAGTTAAATTTGGAGTTTTTTCCCAGCAGCTTGGCAAATGCCCTTTCTCTGATTGTTTATTTTGTTTATTTGTTAAAAGTTTGCTGTCCTGTTTGCTTTAATCTTGCTAGACGATGTCATAAATAAAATGTACAAAAGGATGTCTTAATAATAGTAATAGTAATAGTAATAGTAATAGTAATAATTTTGTCAGGCAAATGGAACAAGGTCAACTCTGCTAATGACGAAGAGGCCATGACAGTCGCTGTGAAGAATCAATGCCATAATCAGTTGGGGCTCTTATTGTCTCACTGATCAACTTAATTGCATTTCATCAACTTGGTAACTTTTCTTTTTAAAAAAGATCAAAAAAGAAAAAGAAACTAAATAGGAGAAAAAAAAAAAGAACCTGGTGACTTGATATCGCTTTGGCCCAATTGTAGATTTTTCTGAATTTGAGATAAAGGAAATAAAATTTTTCTTTACACTGTTATTCTATGATTCAGTCCATATGTTATGACCAGAAGAAGAAAAGATTCCTTCATTCGTTGTGTTTGGAAACTCAAAATGCACAATGAGTTATCTGATCTGTTGCCATTCAGTGCTTTATAATGATTTAACTCTTGAAATCTGATAATTATCTTAGAAGTGGAAGCTAGTAAAAATGCAGAAGGTGAATCATTTGCTCTTCATAAGCATGTCACGTCAGTTCTCAATGAAACAAGGTATGATATCATATCTACGGAAATACTAGGTTTCTCTTTTGTAAGGGCTTAGGTCCTTGTGAAAGGATGAGTTCTGAAGTTATATTGATCGTTTTAATTTTGAATTTTCTCCTCTGGTGTTTGAGCACATAATAACCAAGTAACTACTCTGAGCAGGGCACAAATTCCAATAATGTTTTCATCTTCCAAAATTCTTGCACTCAGCTACTCAAAAATACTAAAATGGTGATCATATGTGTATGATCCTAATAAGTTAATTTTCCAGTTAAATCCTATACTGTCTTCTGCCTTGTATGTTTCTGCTCTCGGCTGCTAAGAGCTAGTTGAGCCGCTAGCTATTGAAGTAGATGAACGTTGTCCTTCTCTGAAAGATGTACGTATATTCACCTATACTGCCAATTGTCCTATCATTTAAATTTCTAAGTTTATCATAAGCCACTTAATGATAAGTTCTACTGAAATATTTTTACCTTCATTACAGATGGAAATGATTAACAAGATTTTCACTAATATGGCTGTTGATGGCTGAGCAGGTACTGCTGAAGGAAGCTCTGGTTCACGACGGAGCTTAAGGGTTATACTTGGGAAGTTTGATGTTGATGAATTGCTTGCTTGACCTAGATCAATGAAATCAATTATCAATTATATTCTTAAAATATTATAATACCCAGTTTAATTAAAATTAGGTTTGGATCGATCTGATTCAATCCCTTTATCTATAAGTGGGAATTAATAATCCCAATAAATAATTTATAATTAATTCTATGGTATTTCAAATTTTTAACTATAATAATAATTCATAATAATTATAAATAAATAATTAATTAATTATATGTTATTTTTCCCATTTCATGACGCACAGGAGAAATCTCTAGTTCACATTCCATAATGTCTTGAAACGTTTTGAATAGCCGTAGAAAGGATGTAGATTATGACAAATTGATTAATGATCAGTGAGATGGTCGTATATGTTAGTAGTGAAAGAGAGATTTTCATTCGTGAAACTTGAAATTGGTTCAGATTTGATCGTATGTGGAGTTCCATTAACAACATTTGAATATCGTGCAATTATTCTGACCCCAAACATATGTCATAAAGTACCAAAAGGATGATTCAAGTACGCGATTATTGAGTGACATGGTAATTATAGGTCAGCTGTGTAATAGGAAACCAGTGGCTTTTACTAGTTTATTTTAGGAAGTTATTTGTGTTTTATTATGTGTCTTATGTTAATTGTTACAAGTGTCCAGTGTTAGTTACATTATTGTCAGTTTTATATGGATGGGATAAGGTAGTTATTTTCAGTATATGTGCTAGGCTATAAATATCATATATTTATTCTACCAGAGGCATGAATGAAAGTATTATTGAATGTTCAGTTTACCTACATCTCTTTCCTCATCTAGAATTCCAGATTTTGGTTATTGATATCTCTCTCTCTCTTCCCTTTCTGCTACTTCTATTTTCCAAATTCTCTTACTCCTAGGATTAGATTCCAGAGGACTCTCACTTCTCTCCTACAATCTTATTCTTTCTTTTACTTATTCCATCTTCTATCAAGATTCTGTCATTGTGTTTGAACTATATTTTGATGATAACAAGGGCTGTTTGGTAAGAGGGATTTGGAAGGGAGGGGAAATTTTTGAGTTGGATATAAAAAAAAATTGAATAAGTGGAGTTAAAAGTTTTTAATTACTTTTTCTTACTCTTATTTTACATTTTATCTTTATTAAAATTTTATAATTATGCTTCAGTTTTTTTAAATCCACTTCAAAAAGTTTCGCCCTCACCCTCACGTTCCCTCCAAAATCCTTCATACCAGAAGATTGATTTTGTATTATATATGTTTATTTAAGCAAGTTAGAAGTTGTTACGCTTTATGAGTTGAAAAATCGAGTATTGCTAATAATTGTGCTAACTGACAGTAACTTAAAGGAGTTATCATGTTCATAATCCTAGTCTAGAACTCAAGTTCTTCGTTTGAAAATTCTGTTTGAAACTATCTTATAAATATTGTTCTGTTGTGTGTTTCACACCAGTTTTTAAAACACGGGAAGATTCTCTCAAAGTTACTATTCCAATTTGTAGTCGTTCATTTTAAACTCGAGTAATTAACTGACAATTAGACTTCTCTTCAAATAATCTTATGCCTACTCAGAACTGGAAGTTCTCATCCAGTTCATTGTTCACTTTGGATCCATCTTTTTCAAATTTGAAGTAATTGAATGTTGTGTTTTTGGTACTCGCTAGATAGTATCTTTTCCAAACTCACATCTCTTTTGCTAGTAGTTAAGTTTTTTCTTCTTTGACATATTGATAAACAACTTCAAGTGACTCCAACTAAAGTACGAAGGAACACGAGTAGTAAACCCGAGTCATATTTATTGAGGAAACAGAGCACTGTATCGAATTTGACTATCTTAAATGACTACATTATGATTCAAAAATCCCTTGAAATTTTATTTTATAATTTTGTTTTAGATAAATAAATTTTTAGAAAATAGTTAAGCTTATTTAAGATCTAAAAATATGATAAAATTTTCTACTAATATCGAGGGAGTCTTTACTTGTCAATTAACAATTTCACATTGCAGCAAGTAACAGATTGAGCCCAACGAAGAACTCACCTACCAAGACAACTTTCTATCAGAAGTATTTAATACAGCCAACTTTCAAATTGCTCCAGCGAAGAAGAATGCATCTAACAGATAATCCACTACCTTCTCCTATATATAGTAGAGCAATTAAGATGTAAAATAGAACCTTGTACAAGAAAGAAGTGCTGAAATTCTGATTAGCAATTCATGTATTCTAATCTCTAGTAGCCGGTTGCCAATGCCGAAGCTTCTATGGCTGGGGCGGCAATGGGGTTGCCCACAAGGGTGGCAAGGGCTTTTTAATAGAAAAAAAGACGAGGCGATATTGTAAAAATACCACTACTAGGAAAAAGGTATTTAATATTGGTTAAAATGAACTTTTAAAACTGAATTTAGGTTCCGTCTATATACAGCCGATATAGAAATTAGATTTTACAACCGGTGTAAAGTTTCTAGTTGTTGTGTTTATAACTAGTGTAATGAGTGGACGTCCAAAAAGTGCTCACTCTTTAAACCAGTTAATTGTTATAACCAGTTTAAAGTGTGAGCATTTTTTTTATTAACTTTTATATTTAACAATTTTTATCAGCTTAAAATATTCTAATCCACTTGTTTAAAAAATAATTATGGAACAATATAAATTCAACAATTAGCCCAAATATTCTAAATCGTAATTGAAAATACAATGTAGGTTTCAATTTAACATATAAACTAGGGTAAATATGCAATTAACACCCATAACTAATTTTAGAGTATAATTAGTATTCTAAAGTATTTAAGCATTAGCACTTAAAATTAATTTTGGAGGTACAATTAACACCTTAAAGTATTTAAATTGTTATATTTTTGCCCCTTTGCTAACAAAAAACACAAATTTTTGTTTGATACATGCTATATAAACTTTTTATTTTAACACATTGTTTAAAATGCTAGATATGTAATATTGTTTTAATAAATTATACTAAATAAATCATAAAATTTGTCAATATTCATATATAAATTTTATACAATATCAATTTTAAGGTTTATTCAATACTCTTTTTAAATAATATGACACATGTGACATCTCAAATAATAATGTGTTAAAAAAGCTTATATGACATGTATTGGACAAAAATTTGTGTTTCTGTTAGTTAAAGGGTAAAATTATACTAATTTAAATATTTAGGGTGCTGGCCACACTTCTAAAATTAATTTATGATGCTAATTGCATCCTTAAATATTTTAGCGTGCTAATTGCTCCTCTAAAATTAGTTTGGGGTCTAGATGCACCTTTACTCTATGAACTACTCTTTTTGCCAATTGGTGAGCATAGTCATAGTGAGTTGAGAATTAAAACCACTAAATTAAAGGATGAAAAATATAGAACTGAAAAGTCTTGAAAAAAGAACTTTGTAGAGCCGAATATATCATTTTTTATTGTACAATTCAGTGACCGTTTGAATGAGTGAAGCATATTGATGAGGTAAAGTGTTGCTTGATTGATTTTAAAGGCTTCTAACTTAAATATATATACACATATGTTCTTCATTAGAGTCTTTAAAATCAAACAAATACCCTTTGCCTATATCTACCATGCCCTCATTCAAACCCTCGCTAAATTTTACAATGAAAAATAGTTCATCAAGTATTCAAATGTTTCCTTCCAAGCCTCTTGAGCCCTGCATCTTTCATCCCCTAATTTAGTGGTCTTATTCCTCAACTCATCGTTACTATTTTCACCTTTAGAAGCACAAACGGAGGAAGGATCAATAATTATATTAATATATATGTGTGTAGGGTTCAAATGGATGGGTTGAAAAAATAATCAACAGAAAAATAATAAGTTTGAGCTACACCATTCAGAAGCAAGGAAACTATATTTTCAACCGCTAATAGTCGAACCCTAGCAACTTAAATAAACACAATGCAAGTAAATCCTTAGCACTAGCACGAATCGAAAGAAACATAAGATCAAGTAAAGATTGAATCTTAGCAACTTAAACTAATACAATGCAAGCAAAATTGTAGTCTCAGGACAGGAATAGAAAGAGGAAGGAGGGCAACCACTTATAAAGAAGATAGAATGACGGCATCAATAGGAGAGACGCTATCAAGGGAAGAGGGGAGAGAGAGAACCCCATAATATTGAGAGTGCGAACATGGCAAAAAAATGAGGAGTTAAGTGGCACAAAACAAAATCGCAAGTTATAAATTATGTCATAATATTTATACCAGACATACCCATAAAACATGTGTATATAAACATCTTTACATTAGACATATTAAAATTCGGTCATTTTTATCTATCAACCATTGTAAACTTAACCAATATTATATATCTTTCCCATTATTATTATTATTTGGCTAGATTAATTAACATTTAAATTAAATATCAATAAACTAAAATAATAATGTATACATGTGGACCACACCAAAAATACATATATATTTATAAATTAAAAAACTAAAACCCAATGAATAAAAACCTACTTAAACCTAAAACCTAATTAAACAACAAACTAAAGAACCTAACTTAAAAAACTAAAATTCCTCCTATCGTTAGAAGAGTGGGAGGTTGTCCCGCTCGCAGGTTTATCCCAGCCTTTTGGCAGGGAGTTGTCATCGTTGTCACCAGGCAACCTATCCATGTGCCCCAATATCCTATCAACCTTGGCTTCTATATGGATGGAAGTCCATCTCAAAGCATTCACATCATCAGCGATGCAAATGCAGTCATTCATCAGTTCAATGACAAACATGGAAGTAGAGAATGGCCTCTAGAAAGTCATTGTTGATGGTTGGGTCAATGGCATGAGGTGGCGATGGTAGTGGTAATAGTGGTAATGGTGATGGAGACGGTAGCAAGGCAGGGGTAGGCCAACAAGAGGACGAGCCTGAGTATAGACACTGCCTTTTTTGCTATAGCAACTGGAGAAAGAGAAGAAGAGAGAGACTTGAAACTTTAGATTTGGGATCTCTTTTCACTGTGCCTATATATTTATAATCGAAAATGACAGTGTAATGAGGCATTGAAATTTCCAAGAAACACAATTGATCCCTCAGAAGAAATACGTTGGAAGACGAAAGGATTTGGAGGGGAAATATTTTGATAAAGCAAAAAGGTTCTAGATCTATTCATTTAAAGAGCTTATGTAAACAGTAATATTTACATCAGTTTTACACAGAGCCAATGCAAAAATATAGACTGGGTTCTTATGAAGCCAGTGTAAAGAGTTTAATTAGATTGCATATAGATGTATCAGTATAAAGAGTTATCTATATTTATAAAAATATTACCAATTATATTTTTTTACTTTGTCCCCATGTGTTTTATAGGAGAGGCAATGTTGAAGACTTTTTATTCTATAGTGTGAAAAATTCAAAATTCCACTTTTATCTAGTGGAAAGATTTAGAATTTTGGGAATTGGAATCACCATTTTGGTTTCACAAGTTTTAAAGGCATTTTAAATGGAATTTTCCCATAGTCTTATTTTTTATTGCTCATCATTTTACGCACTCTTCAATAATTAATTCAATTTGTATAATATTGATTGTGGCCGTTGAAATGAAATAGCCCGGCTGATAGTGATCCAGTTCTTTAGGGTCCTGTCGTTTACCCTTGATCCTCGATTTGACTCTCACCCACACTCAAAACTAGTTAGTATATGACATGTGTAAAAACAACACAATTCAGTTAAAACAAAATAAATTTATGGTAAGTTTGTTCTTTCATGGAATATAATGTCCTATCATTAGTTGAATGTATCAGAAGTCAAAGTCGGCATTGCAGCAACGAAGACGTTGTTGCTCCTTGAGTAAATTCAACGGAGCTTTTACTTTCAATTTCGTAAAAAAAACAATTTATGGATATTTTATTTTGGATATCTACACAAATATTTTTTTAAAAAAAATAATTGATTTGATTTGAAATATATAAAATAATTTATGGAAAGCTAAAAATATATTATCCATACTTATATTAAATTTATGTAATTTAAGAAATTTTATACTATTTAAAAAGGTTGATGTAATTTGGTCACTCAAATTTATTATTATTTTAATTTTAGTCCTTTAGATTTTAAAGCATAAGTTATGATCCTCAAGAGATAAAATGATCTAAATATTTATTAAATTTATAGGCTAATATTTTAAAAAGAAAGAAATTTAATAGATTAAAAATAATATAAGAATAAATTTGAGGTCTAAAAATTGTATTAAATCCTTGGATAAAGTGGGATTTTTGTAGTTTCAATAAGGAGAATATCATTATTTTTTTTTGTGGAATTGAAATAAGGAGAAAATTTTTCAATTTTAAAATAAAAATTATTTTAAGTTTTATGAAAAGAATAAAAAAAGTATAGGTATATTTATACTTCATTAATTTTATTTATAAGTTACTTATAATATATTTTATATAAACTAAAAAAATCTTAAACCTTATTAGCTATATTATAAAATTTAATAATTTTTAAATTTTACTCTTATTTAATATAAATTATAACTAATAGAAATAAATTTAATATAGTAATAAAATAGTATCGTCATATACAAAATTTATCTACCTTAAGATTAAAATATATTTTTTTATGTGCTTTATAAATATGATATAAGGAGTATCTCATTTGTATGTGTTTTAGTTGGGCAAACATGGGTCGGTGAAGGGTGATGGATGGTGGTAGGTGTCAGAATAGCTTTTATAGCTATCTACAAAAAATATGAACGCCACGAGTATTGAAAATAGAATAGTGGGGCGAAGAATTCCAGATATGCTAGCTGGGTGCGCACTTCCATAGTGCTTCCGTATAATGAATGGTGTTGACAAAGTGCCAATTGACAATGCCTCAGTAATCTGATTCCATTTGAATTTTAATTCAGCAAGTAGTATTCTAACTTCAAATTAATAATTTTATACCTTGACAAAAAGATCTTTTATATATGTTCATTTATTAAGCTTATTTATAAAGCATTAATTTTTTTCTGAAATTCCACATATATCATTTAATATGATTCACATTTATGAAGTCTAATAAATATATTTATGACTTGTTTCAAATTAGTTGGTGACTATGTACAAAGAAATACTCCCTATATTCAAAAACAAATGTCCCTTTGTGAACACATTCAAAAAATTGACAGCGCCAGACCTCCATCACCGGCTATATCCCGCTAACGGATTGGCCGCCGAAGCTCCTGTGCCACTGGACGGAGCTTCGGCAATATTTGGTATCAAAAGTGTTGAAAATGGGATTTGATCTCTCAACCCTTTCAATTCTAAAATATATACTGACCCTTAAGCCACAAATACAACTTAATATAATATTACAAAGTAACATATAAGTTAACTATCAAACTTTGACCATATTTAACTTATTACTTTTATAATATTATTGACTATATTTCTATAAATATTTATCATAAAAATAATACAATTCACAACTATTTTTTACATCTCAAATTTATTAATATACATAAATTCTTGTAGCTATTTATTATTTTTATAATACAATTAACTATATTATTATATATATTTACCACAAAAAAATAATGAAATTCACAACTATTTTTTACATTTTAAATTTGTTAAAATATATCAAGCCATTTACTACTTTTATAATATCATTAACTATATTTTTATAAATATTTATTACAATAGAAATACAAGTGACAACTATTTTTTGTATCTCAAATTTATTAAAATAAATGAATCATTACTGCAATTTATTATTTTTATAATGTCATTGATGACATTTCTATAATTTTTTATTACAATAGTAATACAATTGAAAACTACTTCTTAAATTTGTTAAAATAAATGTATTATTGTTGCTATTTATTATTTTTGTAATACTATTGACTACATTTTTATAGATATTTACTACAATAGTAATATAATTGATTAGAGGTATTCATGGGCAGGATTGAGTAGGACAATTTCCCTGCCTGTTGTCCTGTTTGAAAAAAGCATGGGTTGTATTTTATAACCCGATGCCCGACTCTACCCGATAAAAGCCCTAACTATTTTGGGCTGGACATAGGTGAGGTGGACATGAGTAGGCTGACATGTCCAAGTTGTGATGCCATATTCATGTTGTGGAAAGCAATATGTAATTATAAACTTCTAAAATAATACCATATTCATATATTTTTAAAAGTTAAATAATATATATATAATCCACTAAAAATAAGGCAGCAAAAAGATAATAATTAAAGTTTTAAAATTTATTGCATATAAAAAAGCCTTGAAGTCTAAGTAATTTATAATTACAACTTTGTATCAATTTTTCAAATGTTGACAAGAATGAAACATATACAAAAAATAAAATTAATAATTATAATTTATAATGTAATCATATTATGATTAATAAAATTAAAAAGAAAAAAGAAACAATTAATATAGTTATAAATATTAAAAGACGCAACTATTTAACTATTCATATTTTCAAAATGACCCTTTAGTCACCAGTAGCTATCATATTCTCCCTTCTAAGTGTAGTATCTAGGGAGAAAAGTAAAAAAAAAATAAAAGAATGAATACTCATAGGCAGGGCAGGGTAGGGCAACCCCCTGCCTGGTGCCGAACCTAAAAAAAGTATGGGCTGTATTTTACAACTCAATGCCTAACCTTGTCCTATATTTATCAGGCTGTGCCAGGCTTTTTGTTCACATGTTCAGGTAGACATACCGGATCACGGGCTTTATGAACACCCCTATAATTGATAACCATTTTTTTCATATTTCAAACTTGTTGAAGTAAATGAATCACTGTAGTCATTTACTAATTTTATAATACCCTGGTTACATTTCTATAGATATTTATCATAATAGTAATGCAATTGAAAACTATTTCTTAAACTTCTTAAAATAAATGAATCATTATTACTATTTACTATTTTTGTAATATTACTGACTATATTTCTATAGATATTTATCACAATAGTAATGCAATTGATAACCACTTTTTTCATATTTCAAACTTGTTAAAGTAAATAAATCATTGTGGCCATTTAGTAATTTTGTAATGTCATTTACTACATTTCTATAGATATTTACCACAATAAGAATGCAATTGACAAACTTCTTTTTTTATATCTCAAACTTGTTGAAGTAAATGAATCATTCTAGCTTAAACTACTTTTGTAATGCCATTGACTACATTTCTATAGATATTTATCATAATAATAATACAACTGACAACTATTTTATTCATATTTCAAACTTGTTGATGTAAATAAATCATTGTAGTCATTTACTAATTTTCACTACAAAAAAATATAGATTTGGCCACGACTTTTCAGCGGCGACAAAAAAAGTCGCCGCTGAAAATGGATTTTCAGCGGCGACATTTAATGTCGCCGCAGAAAGTCTTGAGTTTCAGCGGTGACAAAAAAGTCGCCGCTGAAAGAAGTACTTTTAGTGGCGACTTTAATTTGTCGCCGCTGAAATACATACTTTCAGCGGCGACCTCTCATTGTCGCCGCAGAAGCAATAAGAATGAAAAATTTTTGCTATACTTTTCTGCGGCGACTGTTCTTGTCACCGCTGAAAGTAGACTATTAGCGGCGACTTGCGTTGTCGCCGCTAATACATTTTATAACTCACCCAGGCCCCCCTCCTCGAATAATTTCTTCTGGCGATAGCTAGGTCCCCGTAGCGGCGCTCTGTCCCTTCCTCACCCAGTCGCCCATCGTGCTCCCAGTCACTCCTCGCCGTCGTTCACCAAGTTGGTTATCGCTGTCATTGGCCAAGTCGTAGCTATTGAGTCAGTCCTCGCTGGATAGCTACTGCCAGTTCCCATAACCGTTGGTAGTCGTTCGCCTTGGCCAATGCGTAACTGTTGAGTCGGACCTCGTTGGCAGTCGCTCCTCCTCAGCTTCAGACCCTCTTGGTCTCAAGAACTAGTCTCTTCACCGTCGTTCGCCTGAAACCATCGCTGTCATTCAAAGTAAGTTGATGCTGTTCTGTCAATTTTCTAGGTTTCTCAGCTTTGGGGTTTCTAAAATTTGGGTAATTTTTTGCTGTTATGTACATTTTCTGGGGTTTCTAAGCTTTATGGTTTGTGAAATTTGGGTAATTTGACGGTGTTCTGTACATTTGCTGGCCGTCGCTTTGAATGGATTGAAGGAACATTGCTACCCATTTTGGTTTGTGTTTTTCCAGGGCTCACATCGGGAGCCAATTCAGAGAAGGAACATTGCGGCCCAATACTTACCAGGTAGTCTTGGCTTGAAAGGAATGGATTGAATATAATGCTTGAATCAATTCATTTGTTCAAGTTCTCTGCAGCAGATTCTTCCTTAACCTTCGAATGATTCATAATTTTTCTATGCCATAAAGCTTGATTGACAGTAGCTTGATCGACAGCTTTGTAATTAGTTAAAGAAAACTTTTGACAATTCTGCCGCATAACTTTTCTGAGAAATGAAAATGCCTTTTGAAACTTGAGGAACTTCAATTCCCAAAGAATAACACATGAGCACCATTCATCTCGAATATTCCCTTCATTTGCTTTATAAATTCTTTCATATAACATGGATTTCTTCCAATGTACGAAGAGGTGGTGGGGTTATTGCAGTTATAAAAATTCTTTCATATAAATTCCCTTCATCTGGATGGCACTCTGTGTCATTATTGCAGATGAGGTGGTGGGGTTATTACTTTAATATAGTTGCTGTTGTTTATCCCTTTCTTTTAGGTTACAAAGAAGGAATTTCTGTTTGCTTAAGCTTCTAAATTTCCTTTTTCTTTCTTTTCAAGATTTTCTTATATATATATATTATTGTATTATCCAATATTACACTTTATCAAACTATTAGTTCCTATGTCAACCATTTTCAATAGATCAACAAGATCATAGGATGATTAAAGTTGGAGTAGCAAAATGTTGAAAATAGTAGCGAAAGATTGAAATCTTTAAAGAATGGCTCTGTACTTCACAGATTGAAATTCAGTCCTGCATCAATAGGTTGTGTAATTGTATGATTCAATCGTTGAGACGATGATCGATGTTGATGAGAGGCAAAGCTTTTGTAGAGTCATTGTAGATGACAATTTTGTAGTAGCAATGGTTCCAACTTAAGCCATATTGAAAACATCGGTTTGTTAGAATAAGAATGTCCATAGGCATAGCTACCTTCTACTATATGCCAATTTACCCAATGTGAAGTTTACAGGTTCCTTGATGCAATTTACCTTCCCATGATTCAAACTATGTATTATTTCCCTTGACAATTCATATCAATTATAAATCATATTAATATATATACTATTTATATACTAATATGTTGTTGGAATTTTCTTGTTATATCATAGGTTTACCTTTTTAGGGAATAAAAATGGATAAAAGTTGGCTACATATTCAAGACAGAGGCAACCTATCATATATTAGAGGAGTTGATGCTTTTCTAGAATGGGCATTTAGTCAACCTGGCGTGGGAAGGCAAATACGTTGTCCTTGCAGAAGATGCATGAATGTTATATTTAAAGGGAGAAGAGATGTCAGGACAGACTTATTGAGCAGGGGTTTTTGGAATAGTTATACGGTATGGGACTTGCATGGGGAAATTAGAAGATTTCAGACAGATTGTAGAACTTCTAGTAATGACAAAGAGAATGCTACTGCTAGTGAAAACTTTACAAGGATGATATGCGATGCATATGGAGTTCCATGTGTGGATTATACAAATACTAGTCACTGTGACAGCGAAGAGCCTAATCTACAGGCTAAAAGGTTCTTTGACTTGTTAAAAGATGCTGAAACTGAACTTTATCCAGGTTGTGTCAAGATGTCTAAACTTTCTTTCATTGTAAAGTTGCTTCAAGTGAAATGCCTTAACCATTGGAGTAATAAATCTATGGATATGTTGTTGGGCTTATTAAAAGAAGTTCTCCCAGAGGGGGCTTTAGTGCCAACTTCATTCTATGAAGCAAAGAAGATAATTTGTGACTTGGGTTTAGATTACCATAAAATTGATGCTTGTGAGAATGATTGCATATTGTATTGGGGAGAGCACACACATGCAGAATCATGTCCTAAGTGTAAGATGCCTAGATGGAATTTAAACAAACAGAAAGGGAAGAAGGTTCCACATAAAGTCTTGCGGCATTTCCCCATAACACCAAGGCTACAAAGACTGTATATGTCAACAGACACAGCTAAAGAAATGAGGTGGCACAAGGAGAAACACTCAAATGATGAGGTAATGAGGCATCCAGCTGATTCTCTAGCTTGGAAACACTTTGACAACCAGTACCCTAACTTCTCTGCTGATCCAAGAAGTGTTCGACTGGGTTTAGCAAGTGATGGATTTCAACCTTTCGGGAATATGAGTGCCAATCATAGTATCTGGCCTGTTGTCTTAGTGCCATATAACTTCCCACCATGGCTTTGTATGAAAAGCCCATACTTTATGATGACACTTCTTATTCCTGGTCCAAAGTGTCCAGGTGATGAAATAGATGTTTATCTCCAACCTATGATCCAGGAGTTGAAACAATTATGGGAAGTAGGGGTACAGACGTATGATGCGTATTGTCAATCAAATTTTATCATGCATGCCGCAATATTGTGGACTATAAATGATTTTCCCGCATATGGAAACCTTTCAGGGTGGTCAACTAAAGGTAAACTTGCGTGTCCATGCTGTCACAAAGACACGCATTGTATTTCGATAAGGAACAAGTTGTCTTACATGGGGCATCGGCGCTTTCTTCCACAAAATCACCCATGGCGCAAAAATAAGGTATCATTTGATGGTAAAGAAGAGCATATGGATCCACCAGTTGCATTGACTGGAGATGAAGTGCTCAAGCAATTTCAACACTTAGGTGATGTGACATTTGGCAAGGGTACAAAACGAAAGCGTCATACACAGAATAATGCTTACAATTGGAGAAAAAGAAGTATTTTTTTCCAGTTGCCTTACTGGAAGTACTTGCTAATACGGCATAATCTTGATGTGATGCATATAGAAAGAAATGTTTCTCAGAACATTGTGTGCACGGTGATGGATTTGGTTGGAAAGACGAAGGACACAGTTAAAAGTAGGTACGACTTGATGGACTTAGGTATTAGGAGTGATATGCACCCAGTTGAAGATGGTGATAATGTTTATATTCCTCTTGCTCCTTACACATTGTCTCCTGAGAACAAACAATCCCTTTTAAAATTCTTGGCTAACTTAAGAGTGCCTGATACTTTTTCATCTAATATTTCAAGATGTGTCAACATTCAGGAGCGAAAATTGTTTGGTTTGAAGAGTCATGATCACCATGTGTTATTGCAAGAGATCTTCCCAATTGCAATACGTGGGTTATTACCTTCTAAGGTGTGTGAACCAATTATAGAGTTGGGAAGATTTTTCAAAAATCTTTGTTCGAAGTCGTTGTCTTGTGAAGTGCTTGACAAACTCCAAAGTCAGATAATATTGACTTTATGCAAGTTGGAGACGATCTTCCCACCTGCTTTCTTTGATGTGATGGTTCACTTGCCAATACACTTGGCAAGGGAGGCAAAAGTTGCTGGACCAGTTCAATATCGTTGGATGTATCCAATAGAAAGGTAACATTTGTCAATTGCATTGTATATTTATAATTCATATTTGTGGAATGTTAATTACTTCTAATGCATTAGGTATTTGCGGACACTCAAATTGTATGTTCGTAATAAAGCTCGGCCTGAAGGATCAATCGCAGAAGGATATTTGGCAGATGAAAGTCTCACGTTCTGTTCAAGATATTTGAAAGACTTTCCTACAAAGTTTAATGTGCCACATAGGAATGATGACACCAACGATGATATGAACCCTGAGTTTATAATATTTAAGAAAAATGGTCAAGCTAGGGGACATTGTCAGTCAATTTCTCTTCCCTATGAAGAATATTGTCAAGCAAGAATGTATGTGCTCCAAAATTGTGAACAAGTTTGGCCATTTATGGAGTAAGTTGCCTGACTCGAGCAAAAATGTACTTGTCATATTGTATTTTTATCTTATTGCTATCATATATTGTAGGGAATATGCAACAGAGCTTGAAGCGCATGGATCAAGGAGTGAGCAAAGTCAATATGAGTTTCCTCAATGGTTTCGTTCACGAGTAAGTTATAACATCTTCAGCCGTAATATTTATAGCAATTACATTTATATAAAATATCTAACATGACTTTTGTCCTAAAAGGTGACATCATTGTCTACACAGAGCCATGTCAGTGATGAACTCATAAGTTTATCAATTGGTCCATTGACGATGGTGAATCGCTATTCCATGTTCATAGGCAATGGATTTCGTTTTCACACAAAAGACCGTGCAACAGGAAAAAAAACCCAAAACAGTGGTATTCTAGCTAAGGGTGATGACACTAATGTTGACAAAGAATATTATGGTGTGTTAGAGCATATTTATGAGTTGTCTTACATAGGCAATCGAAAAGTATATTTGTTTAAGTGCCATTGGTGGGATGTGGCTCATTATGACAAAGGATATAAGGTTGATAAATACGGGTTCATAAGTGTCAATACGCGATACTCATTGCAAACAAATGAACCATTTATTCTAGCATCTCAAGCTGAGCAAGTTTTTTATGTGGATGACATTGTTGCACCCGGTTGGCTCGTTGTTGTCAAAACAAACCCACGGGACTTGTTCAACGTACCAGCTGATAATGCTATTGATGATAGTGGGGTTCATGATCCTGTGGTTGAAGAAGAACCTTATCAGCAATTGGTGGTAGACTTAAATGTGTATCGTGCGAGTCCAACACAACTTGATGATATTATCATTGACTTATATGGAGAAGATGAACAAACGCAGACCTTAGCTCAAGGAGAATCATCACAAATTCATCAAAATGAATGAAATTAATTGATATGGTATATTTTATCTACGTATGATTATTGTTTGATTGATCGTTTTTTTCTAAATGAAATGTATATTTTTGTAGGATATGTCAGGATTAAAGAGAGGTCGAGGTGGGAAAAGTCTTTCTGTTAGATCTAATGACAACACAAATAGCGGAGGTACATGCTCTACACCTCAATCAAGACCTGATATTTCACCTCTACTACTACAACAGCAATTTCAGGAAATGCCTGTCAACTCTCCTCCTACTCCCCATACTCAAAATAGTAGTGCAGGTAAGTTTGTTTCAATTTTGTAATAGTTGATTTGCATCGCTTGTAACATTTAATTTTTCTAATTTAACTTCAATGCTAGGCTCTTCTACTGCAATCAACAAGCGCAGAGGAGTTTACAAGTCTGTTAATGTGAATTTAAAGACTGCACAAGGAACGAAGATTCGAGTCAAATTTTCAGATTCAATGTCAAGAGCAATTGGTCCAGAAGCAAGAGACTTTTCTAATTATTGTGGTTTGACTCTTAGAACTACAATCTCGTTCAGGGATGGTGGAGGTAGTTGGAAGAATATTTTTGAAAAATATGGTCAAGATATGATTTTAAAAATAAAGGTATTTATATCAAATTTGTATACTTATTTAAGTTTATTTTTATTATTAGATAAAGTGTTTATATTTATTTGTTTCAGGATAAATTTGAACCTGCTGCTGAAATTAGTGAAGAAAAGTTTCATATAGCTATATCAATTATTTTACAAAATGCATTCAGAAATTGGAAGAACAATTTGCACTCTCACTACAAGAAATATGAGACTGATGAGGATAGGTTGGCTGATCCTCCTCAAACTATTAGTTTTGAAGATTGGGAGTGGTTATTAATATATTTTAAGTCTGACATATTTAAGGTATCTCACTATCCTTCTAAATAAATTATATTTTTTTTCAATTATTAAATTCTTATTAGTTACTACATTTTGTTGTAGAATAAAAGTATAAGGAACATGATAAATCGAGAAAAACAAATGACTAAACATACTTGTGGTCCTCGATCATTTGCAGAGATTGAGTATGCTACAGTAAGTTCAATCTATCATCACTATACTTTAAATTTTCAATCATTTTTTTAAATATAATTTTTGTACTTTCTCGTACGTTATTATTTTGTAGAGAGATCCTACTACTGGACGACCTATTCCTCCTGACCAGTTGTGGGAGATTACGCATACTAGGAAGACATTAGACGGACAAGTAGTATGGGCTGACCCACACTCTGAACAGCTTCATGTACGCATTGTTATTTAATATCTTATTTTGATTTACTTTTATCAATAATCTAACAGTTTTATGTTTTTATTATAGAGTCGTATGCACGAACTTTCTCAACAACAAGATCAAGATTTAGAGAGTGATGCTCGAATGACGTCAGAGGAAATATTGGCGACAGTTCTTGGTGAGAGGTCGGGGTATGTAAGAGGGAAAGGGTATGGAGCAGAACCTTCAAGGAAGAGAAATCGCCTTCAATCTACTGATAGTTCAGTTGTGGAGAGTGTGCGTGCCCAACTGCAGGAAGAGTTTGATAAAAAATTTCAAGAGGAGAGAGAAAAAATGGAGGCTGAGCGTGCAAAGATGGAAGAAGAGCGTGAAAAGATACAACAAGAGCGTGTGCAGTTCGAGCAAAGACTAATGGAACAAATGGAGCAAAGAATACAAGCTCAATTCGCTGCTTTGATGCAAAAGGGACAACCACATGGGGCTACTTCTAGTCATAGTATTGAACCTTCTACATAAAATTTATGTATAAATTAAACTATTTTATTGTAATTTTAAATATCTTCATATTTTAGATGAGAATGAAAATATTTATTAATATTATTATATTATAGTTTATTTAATTATTTATTATTATATTATATTTTTTTATATTACAGAAATTATAGGAAAAAATATAAAAAATAATTTTTATTTTTGTATCTTTAGGCGGCGACACTATGTCGCCGCATTATCATCTTTAGGCGGCGACATCTTTGTCGCCGCAGAATCATCTTTAGGCGGCGACAGTTTTGTCGCCGCTAATTCGTTTAGGCGGCGACATCTTTGTCGCCGCAGAATCATCTTTAGGCGGCGACAGTTTTGTCGCCGCAGAATCATCTTTAGGCGGCGACTTTTATTTGTCGTCGCCAATATGTATAGGCGACAGTGTCATAGGCGGCGACTAAGCGGCGACAAAATGTCGCCCCTATAGTGATTCAGCGGCGACTTTTTATCCTTCTGCGGCGACAAATGTCGCCGCTAAAACTCATTTTTTTTGTAGTGTTTGTAATATTATTGACTACATTTCTATAGATATTTACCACAATTGTAATGTAATTAACAAATCACTTTTTTCATATCTCAAACTTGTTGAAGTAAATGAATCATTTTAGCCATTTACTACTTTTGTAACTATATTAACTACGTTTTCATAGATAAATGTAGTCAATGATTCATTTATTTTAATAAGTTTAAGATTTAAAAATATTTATTAATTATATTACTATTATAGAAAATATCTATAAAAATGTAATCAATGGCGTTACAAAACTAGTAAATGGACACAATAATTTATTTATTTCAACAAATTTGATATGTAAAAAATGGTTGTAAATTGTATTATTTTTGTGGTAAATATATATATAAAAATATAGTCCATAGCATTATAAAATTAGTAAATGATTATAATGATTCATTTATGTTAATAAGTATGAGATGTAAAAAATAGTTGTAAATTACATTACTTTTGTGGTAAATATCAATAGAAATGTAGTCACTGCAAAAGTAATAAATTGCCATAAAGATTAATTTATTTTAACTAGTTTGAGATGAAAAAATAATTGTGAATGTAAATGTAGTCATAGTGCTACAAAAATAGTAAATAGCTATAAAGATTCATTTATTTTAACTAGTTTAAGATGTAAAAAATAGTTGTAAATTATATTATTTTTATAGCAAATATTAATAGAAATATAGTAAATAGAATTATAAAGGTAACAAATCGAATGTGGTCAAAGCTTAACGGTTAGCTTATATATTGTTTTGTAATATTATATTAAGTTGTATTTATGGCTCAATGGTCACCATGTATTTGTTGATGGTCGCCCGACAAGGGACTTAGTCTTGTTCTTTCTTTCTAAATATGTTAGGGCAATTTATTTTAAAATTCCAATTTAGTATTTATAACCAATTTAAAATTATTAAATTTGAATTATCAAAATAGAATTTCAATATTCATATGGTATTTTGTAGGGATTTTTTTTATTAAGATAAAATGTCTAGAATAAAAGGCTACTCACTATTAACTGGTGACTATGAACAAAGAAATACTCCCTATAGTAAAATAAAAAAAACAAACAAATGTCACCTTCTGAACTCAGATTAAAAGAAAAACCAATAAATAGTCTTTATTTTCGTAAAATGTAATTATATTTTTACTAAGATAAAATGTCTAGAATAAAACGCTACTCATACTATTGAAGAGTATAATTGTTAAGAAAAATAATTAATACACCTCCGGATCCATAATATAAATCTCTTTCTAAAATAATTATTTAGTTCATAATATGTCATTTAAAGAATAATTAATATTTATTTGTCAATTTTGTCTCTATAATTAACTTTTTTTTTCTGACTGTGATTAATGTTTAAATGGGGCTCTATATTATTTAGTTTTCTCTTTCTTCAAAACCTAATTTAATATAAGTAAAATTAGAATATTTTTAATTTAAAATAAATTTAATGAATTAGTTTAGTAGACTATAATTTGGGATGAATGAAGTACCACGTTTTCGACAACCTAAAGTCAGAACTATTTGAAACAAAGCGGCCAAACCTCTAAAATGGCAATTATATTGGATTAGAGTAACAAACTCTTACTAAAAAGTCGGTGATTTTGTTTTTGGGCCAATACTAAGATTTTCTGAAGGCCTACTAAGTTAACCATACATTTTACAACAACACTAATTGTTTACTTCATTATAGAAGAGGATAGGTTAGGTTAGATTAAATTAAGAGAGGGTAGAAAAAGATATGGGAAATTAATGAATGATGTTTTTTGTTTAGTTCAGAAGGGAAGGGGAGGGGAGGGGAGGGGGTTAATTAAAAGTTAACAAAAATACCCTTATCTCTTCATTTAAATTTATTTATTCTTTATTTACAATATTTATATCAAAATTAATATTTTTTAATTTATAAATCTTAATTTTTTTTATCTCATTTATATATATAATAAAAATAAAAAAAATAAAAAATATGTTAAAATTTTAACATTATTTTTTATTAATTTTATAATTATTATATATTTTAATATAATATATAAATAATTTATTATACTTATAAGTTTTATTATAATTTATTATAATTATTATGCAATTAAAGCAAAAAATTAGATGTGAAAAAAATAAAAAAAGGTTTGAGGGTATAATTGGAATATTAAAAAAAGTTTAGGGGCATTTTAGTCAAAAAAGGGGGTAAAATTTTCTCTTCCCTCCAAAAACCCTCACTTTTGGAGGGGAGGTGAGGGAGGGGAGGGGACCATAAAAAGACAAAAAATCTCCCCTCCCCTCCCCTTCATTTTTTTCCAACCAAACACACTTTCCCTTCCCCTCCAAAACCCCCCAACCAAATAAATCCTAAGAGTTAGAAATTAATGAAAGATTAATTCAATTGTATGCATGCCATTATTTTGGTCAAATTTTAATTTTTGTTTACACATAACTTTGATGCAACACTTAAAGCCTAATTCATTTTTCCTTTTTCAAATCAAACGCACCATTGTACGTATGCGAATTGTTAAACCTAGATTTAAAATTTAAGTTTGACTTAAAATTTAGGTTTAAATTTTTTTTAAAATAAATAGTCATATTTATTCAAATAGGCTTTTAGACTAAACTATGGTTTAAAACTAAAGTTTCAGATAAGCTAGTCAGAATAGCTTCTAGAACAATAAAATATCTTATGAACTAACCAATTACTATATTACCCATATTTTTTCTTACACCCTCTCTCCTCTCTTATACTTTTTCTTACATCCTCTCTCTTTTCTTTATTACACCCTCTCCTCTCTCTCCTCTAATATCTTATCTCTCCTCATTTAATCCTCATACCCTTTTTCATAATTTACCAATAATAAAAATACTTCTAGAAATAATTATCCAAACATTCATTTATTCAAAATTACTTTTTTTCCATAAACTTTTCTCCAAAAACTATTTTCTATAAACTGTTCAAAAACCCTTTTTTTTTCATAAGTCCATTTTTAAAATCCTATTCAAACACACCTATTATCTGATTGGGGATCTGTCCCATCAAAATTGCATGACAACACAAAATACATCCAATTAAAAATGAGGGTTTGGGTATATCCAAAGATTTCTCCTAAAAGGGACGTTTAGTATGAAATGATTAAATTTTAATCTACCAAAAATATATAATATTTTTTTACAAAATTATTAACAATAATAATAGACTTTTTTACTTCTCAAATAATTTTAAAAAGAAATATAACTAATACTTTTATACTTAAAATTTTCTGTCACAAAATAAATAACTTTTCTGTCAGTATCCAGAGTACATGTTTTTGCACAAAAAAATTCCTGTTTTCACACCAAAACGTGTACAGCTCATCACTTGATGGGGGAACCGGTTTGGGTGCTTCCCTTCAAGAAATAACCAACAAAGTTCATCCTATTTATCCCGTTTATATCTGATCTGAATAATTTGGATTTAATTTTTTTTAATGTCCTTTTCAAATAAAAATTATTATTAAAAGATATTAATGTTTATTAAAATATTTTTTTTAAAAATAAATAAATTTGGATAGTCCAAATTAGATAGGATGATATAGAGACGAGATGAGATGAGCTTTTGGTAACCGATTCCATAGATGAGCCTTTAAAAGCCAATCCTTGTTTCTCTCCCCTCCACACAAGTCGCTTGAAGCACTAAAACACGAATATGAGTTGCTTTGTCTCTATCACTTTCGTTTTCTTCTACTCCTTCTTCGTCTGCTTCCGCTATTGTGAAGCACAAAAGCCTTCAGCTCTGTATGTGTTTGGAGACTCACTTGTGGATGTTGGCAATAACAACTACCTCAAGCTTTCCATTGTGAAGGCCAACCATTTCCCTTATGGCATTGATTTTCCCTCCAAGAAAGCCACCGGAAGGTTCAGTAATGGCAAGAACGCCGCAGATTTCATCGGTAAGTTAATCAAAACTCATTCCTATTTCTTTTGTTAGTGTTTGGATTAATTTTTTAAAAGTAATTTTAGATAAGTATATAAAAGGATTTAAACGTAAAAGTGCTTCTGAAACTATTGTGTGAGAGTTGCCCAAACAGAACAGTGGTTTTTTATATCTTCCCTGTTTGTCTGTTTGTTTCTTTTCTTTCCTCTTTTTCTTGCAAGCCCTTATGTCGCTTAACATTTTAACGGCTCATATTTAGCATGACCTGCATGATATCATCCTTTAATTAAAGTGATGCTTTATATATGTTGTCCAAAAATTATTATTTTTATATATAGTTATGTGCCTTTTATATAGAAGTTTTTATCATATATCAAATACCAACAGATTAATTAAATTCCATAAGAAAAATATTAATGATAATATTTTTGTGTATTTTGTTGAATATTAATTATAATATAATTTAGACTCCTCACTCAATTGGTATAATTCAAAATAGTCATTATTCTTCAATTAAACTTTTAGATCACAGAATTCAAACGACATAAATTTGAAGTACGTTTTGATTTTTTAGACTTTTTTGTTGTTTTAAGCATAACAAAAATATAATACATATTATATCACAAAATGATAACTCTCGATCGATTCATGTCAGCCACATATCTCTCTCACTACTTTTATCGTGCATGCATGTGTTCCCAAACATACTTTAAATTAAAACGATTATTTCTAATATCATAAATTGATTTCCAAAATAACACACACACACACACATATGTGTGTGTATGTATATCTTTGTTTATGAGTTTTTTTCCTTTTATTTGTTTTCACAGTTAAAGTGTAGTTTCCAACTATCCCACATGGTATTTTCATGCATGCATACAGAAATTATCAGCCAACAGATAATATTCTTTTTATTTATTAATCTAAGATCTAATTGATCAATTTGTAAACTTTAAAAAAATTAAATAAATAATTTAATTATAGCATATATTAAGTATAATTAAATTATATATATATATATATATATATCAATTTATAAGTCATTTAAATTAATTTAAAAAAAATAATAATAAATATAAATATTTTAAAATAATTTTTTTAAATTAGTCAATTAAATTTTATATTAAAGAATAGAAGTTGTACTTAATTTAATTCCCTAATATAAGAATTATTTTAATTAAATTTATTCCAAATATAAGATTTAATCAATTCATTTTATGTCCTATATTTATAATTTTTTTAAATTAATTTATTTAGTCTATAAGTTTATATATAATCTATATTATATAGATATTTTAAGGATAATATGTCATATTTATTATAATTTATTTATTTATTATATTTTTTAATTTATTTAAATTAATTAAATATTTTTTAATTTATTTAAATTAATTAAATATTTTTTATATTAAATAACAGAGAGGGAGTAACAGTAACATGTATAGCATACTTCTGTGAAGAAACCCATTTGATTGATTATGACATTAAAGACACCAGAACATGGGAGCCATGAACTGACTTTTATAAAGTTCGGTAAAGCTGACTGTACGCTTTCTCGTTCACACCAAAAACAAGAAAAGAAAAGAAAAAGAGAACGAAAGAGGGAGAGCGAAACCAAAGGCACTGTTTAGTCAATAAATTTATCAGTTTGGATTATAAAGCATGGGCATCTTCTGTCTACGGGTTTATGATTTTTAAGAGATAAATTTTACTCAAACATTTCATATTTAAAATATTTAATTGAAGGATCCTACATAATTTGCAGTTTGAAAGTTCAAGATTTATATTTTTGGATTTTGTAGTTGTGGGTCCTCTGATAGTTTAAATATTTTATTTGGTGATTTGAAATAACTATAAATATTTAAATTTCATATATTATTATATCTCAATTATATATTTAATTTTAAGGAATTCTTTCAGATTAAAATATTAAAATATAGTGTTGTTCTTTATTATTTGGGCATGGAAGCTGAGGAATTGGGTTTGCCAACTTCACCACCTTACCTACATCTGGTTTCGGAGGCAAAAAACAACAAAAACAATTTATCTTTAGTGGGTGGTGCAAGCTTTGCCTCTGCTGGAGCTGGAATATTCGATGGTTCAGACGAACGTTATGTAAGTGCCCTTTATTTTCCAAGAATATTTTTCCAGATGTATATGTATATTTATTTCTTTTCATCGTATAAGTGTTAAAATTAATATAGATATTATATTTATTATCAATATCAATTCCCTAATTAGGTCTTATATTAATAACTATAGCAGTATAAACATAGTTTTGTGAATTATAATAATTTGAGGAACTGACTTTAGCTTTGATAATTATATGAAGCATTTAAGAAAGTTAAATATAGCATCATTTTTTATTATTAATTTTTTTCTATTTATAAATTAAATGACCTCCTCTAACGCTCGAGAGGCCCTGATTCATCAACTTTCTTCGTCTTACACCTACCAAAGTACACTAAATTATTTTCTGATTTATCTCTAGCGCTTGAAATATTGTTTATGAGGGATTATTTGTCTTCCTAAAACCCCCTCTCGAACTGTTGATGAACCCATGGGTAGACAAGAGTTCACTTGACGAAGGATTTTTCTGAGAGTTAATATTGAAATTAAAATTATTTCTAAGAAAATACTTGGAAAAAAGATATATAAAGACTTTTTAAAATTCAAAAGGATAAAAAGAGTTTCTAAATTTTAAAAATGATAGATTGAGCATAAGTCTCAATTTGTTATTTTAAAATTTGGAGACAAAAGGCGAAATTGCTTTTTGGTTATTTACTACTCCTGCAATGAGATTTACTACTTGAGTAATAATTTTGACTACTTTTACTAAAATATTTATTATTATCAGTAACAATTAAGTTGCAAGTAATTACTTTAGTTATTTGCTATTCTTACAATGAGATTTATGATTTGGGGTGTGTTTGGATTAGCTTTTGGAGAATAGATTTTGGGAAGAATAGATTTTGAAAATAGAGATGTTTAGATGATTAGTAGTAGAATAACTTTTTATATTGATAAATTACTAAAAAGGGTATGATTTGATTAAAGTATGAGAGAAGAGAGAGGGTAGAGAATAAATAGGAGAGAGGATGAAGAAGAAATAGGAGAGACGAGAGAGTATAGAGAAGAGAGAGGAAAGAGGAGATAGGGTGAAGAAGAGAGAGGAGAGAGGGTATGAGAAAAAGTAGGGATAAAATAGTAATTGGATATTCCATAAGCTCTTTTACTGTTCCAAAAGCTATTTTCAGTAGCTTATTCAAAACCATAGTTTCAAACCATGGTTTTGGCCAAAATCAATTCTGGACAAAAATGACCGTTTGTTTCAAATTTTTCTAAACTGAGGTTTTGCCTAAAATTGATTTTCAAACCACACTACCAAACAAGCACTTGAGCAATAATTTTGAGAACTTTATCCTGCTTGTTCATCTTCTTCCTCACTATTTATCAGTCATCAAACATTACGCATCGGATCATCACTCTTGCCACAATCTTGCTCGCCTTTGCTCTTTTTCGATCTTCTTCTCTGACGACCTCAGTGCTTTGCTTTCCTCTTTTTCTCTCTTCACATAACCACTCTCTCTATTTTGAAGTCAAGGAAGATGATCTACATCAGCGATGGCAGAAACTCCAATATGCATGTCGATGGCAAGAGCAAGCAAGATGGTGGCAAGAGGAGCAAGATGAACAGTGAGGAGGAGGGTGTGATGGTGGTCAAAATTATTGCTCAAGTGATAAATCCAATTGCATAAGTAGTAAATGACTAAATAAATTACTTGTACAAAGAGTAGTAAATGTCTTAATGAAAATGGTTAAAATATTGCTCAATTGGTAAATCCTATTGTAGGAGTAGTAAATGACTAAAGCAATTACTTGCAACTTAGTTATTATAGGAAGTAGTAAATGTCTTAGCGAAAGTTGTTAAAATTATTGCTCAAATAGTAAATTCCATTGCATGAGTAGTAAATGACTAAAACAATTACAATTCAGTTATTACTGGGAGTGGCAAATGTCCTAGCGAAAGTTGTTAAAACTATTGCTCAAGTGATAAATCTCATTGCAAGAGTAGTAAATGACTAAAGCAATTACTTGCAACTCAGTTTCTACTAGAAGTAGTAAATGTTTTAACGAATGTTGTTAAAATCATTGCTTAAGTGGTAAATCTCATTACATGAATAGTAAATAACTAAAGCAATTGCAACTTAGTTGTTATTTGAAGTAGTAAATATTTTAGTAAAAGTGATCAAAACCATTAATCGTCTTAAATCCTATTGTAGGAGTAGTAAATAACTAAAGCAATTGCTTACAATTCAGAGTAGTAAATGTCTTAATAAAAGTGTCCAAAATTATTGCTCAAGTTGTAAATCCCATTATAGAAGTAGTAAATGACCAAAGGGCAATTTCATCTTTTGCCTCTAAATTTTGAAAGGACATATTGGGACTTATGTCCAATTTGTCTTTTTTAATTCAGAGGCTCTTTTTATTCTTTTGAATTTCAAAATTGTTATAAAATAAGAGAAGATGAAGAAGTTAAAGAGGGGAAGAAATAACAAGACAAAAGGATGAAATGGGAGGCAATAGAGTATCCCTTATATGCTTATATATTCACTTGTACAAATACCTTCTACATAACCACTATTTATAGGCCACAACCATTAAAGACTAAATATAAGGATACAAAATATTAAAGATGAATAAAATATCATTAACCACAAGAAATCCCTATCAAGTCATTCATTGATGAAGTTATAGGTTTATGGCATAAAGGGAAGAAGGAATCCTAAGAGGTAGAAGTTATATGGATATCCACATATGTAAGAATATTTGTAACACTCCCCCTTGGATATCCATGACAGATATTGTGCCTTATTAAAACTTTATTAGGAAAAACCCATTGGGACAAAAACCTAATGAAGGAAAAAGAGTACACAATATTTATTTAGGTTGCCTTATTAAAAACCTTTTCATGAAAACCCAGGGAAAAAACCCTTAAAAGGAAGAGTACATCAAGTACTTGTTTACTCCCCCTGATGACGTTGTCAATTTATGTCTTTAAATATGCGCATTTCAATACCATACACTAACTTCTCAAATGGCTTAGTTGGTAGTGTCTTGGTAAATAAATCTGCAAGGTTGTCACATGATTGAATTTGTTGAACATCTATATCACCATTCTTCATAAGACCATGAGTGAAAAAGAAATTTTGGAGAAATATGTTTGTTCTATCTCCTTTGATATATCCTCCTTTCAATTGAGCTATACATGTTGTATTATCTTCATATAATACTGTTGGAATCTCTTGTTTTGGAAGTAAACCACTCATTCTTTAGATATGTTGGATTACTAACCTTAGCCAAACACATTATCGACTTGCCTCATGAATTGCAATTATTTCTGCATGATTTGATGAGGTAGCTGATAAAGTTTGCTTTATCGAATGCCAAGATATAGCTGTACCTCTACAAGTAAATAAATATCTCATTTGAGATCTACCTTTATGTGGATCTGATAAAAATCTCGTATATGTATAACCAATCAATTGTGATCCGGATTCATTAGAATAAAATAATCTCATATCAATTGTCCCTCGAAGGTATCGAAATATATGTTTAACTCCATTCCAATGTCTTCTTGTTGGAGAAGAACTAAATCTTGCCAATAAACTCATAGCAAATGTAATATCAGGTCGTGTCGAATTAGCAAGATATATTAGTACCCCTATAACACTAAGATATGGTACTTCTGGACTAAGAAGTTCTTCATTTTCCTCTTGAGGGCAAAAATGATCTTTTTCTTTAACTAGCGATCTCACAACCATTAGAGTAGTTAATGGATGTGCTTTATCTATATAAAATTGCTTTAATATTTTTTCAATATAAGCTGATTGATGAAGAAAAACTCCATTTGTTAAGTGCTCGATTTGTAAACCGACACAAAACTTTATTTTTTTAAGATATTTCATTTCAAATTCTCTCTTTAAATAATCCACTACTTTTTGAAGCTCTTCAGGAGTTCCAATTACATTCAAGTCATCCACATAGACAGCAATTATAATAAATTCTAATATATTCTTTTTTATAAAAACACATGGGCTAATTGAGTCATTTTTATAGCCTGCTTTCAACAAATATTCACTTATACGGTTATACCACATTCTTCCATATTGTTTTAATTCGTATAAGGATTTATGCAAACGAATTGCATAATTTGCTCGAGAATTCTTACATGCTTCAGGTAATTTAAATCCTTCAAGGATTTTCATATAAATTTTAGTATCTAAAGAACCATATAAGTATGCTGTAACAACATCTATTAGACACATATCAAGTCTTTCATTCACTGCTAGACTAATTAGATATCTTAAAGTAATTGTATCCACCATAGGAGAATATGTTTCTTCATAATCAATGCCAAGTCTTTGCAAAAAACCTTATGCCATAAGTCGTGCTTTATAGCTAACCTCATTTTTCTTATTTCATTTTCGCACAAAAATCCATCTATACCCAAATGGTTCAACACCATTCGGTATTTGGACTAGAGGTCTAAAAACTTCACGTTTTGAAAGTGAATTCAATTCTGCTTGAATTGCATCTTTCTATTTTGGCCAATCATTTCTATGTCTACATTTTTCAACTGACTTAGGTTCAAGATCCTCACTTTGATTAGTTATTTCAAGAGCAACACTGTATGAAAAAATATCTTCAATAACTATATTTTCTTGCTTCCACCTTTTTCCCGTAGTGATATGACTTATCGAGACCTCTTCATTATTTTTAGGTACTTGGACTACTTTTGGGGTATTTTGATTTGTTATGTCCTGGGTATCTCCTATAAGACTAGCCTCCTCAATTTGACCATCTTGATTGTTTACTCTTTTCTTTCTAGGATTTTTATCTTTGGAATCAATTGGTCTACCACGCTTCAAACGTGGTTTACTTTCATTTACACTTGCTCCTTGTCCTGTTAGGACATCAATTTGAATTAGAGTATTTTTAGTTGGAATATGAGATTTAATAATTCTCTTGGGGTCAGTAAATGCATCTGACAGTTGATTTGCAATATTTTGCAAATGAATTATGTTTTTAACTTCAAGCTCACATATTTGTGTTTGAGGATCTAAATGAGACAACGATAATACTTTCCATGTGATTTCTTTATCCAGCTGCTTATTATCTCCCCCTAATATTGGAAAATTGTCTCATCAAAATGACAATCATCGAAACATGTCGTAAATAAATCTCCCATTAACGGTTCTAAATACTTGATTATAGAAGGAGATTCATAACTGACATATATTCCTAACCTTCTTTGAGGTCTTATTTTTGTGCATTGTGGTTGAGCAATTGGGACAAATACCGCACATACAAAAATTCTAAGATGAGAAATATTTGGCTTCTGACTAAAAGCCAATTGTAATGGGGAGAATTTATGATAATTTGTTGGCCTGATACGTATAATTGTTGATGCATGTAAAATTGCATGTCCCCAAGCTGAAATGGAAAATTTTGTTCTCATAAGTATTGGTGTAGCAATCAATTGGAAGCATTTAATCAATGATTCTGCTAAACCGTTTTGAGTGTGGACATGAGTAACAGATTTCTCCACTGTTATTTCAGTTGCCATGCAATAATCATTAAACTTTTACGATGAAAACTTACTCGCATTATCAAGACGAATTGTCTTAATTACATATTCTAGAAATTGTGCTGTTAATTGAATTATTTGAGCAAGTAATCTAGCAAATGCTAAATTACGTGTAGATAACAAACACACATGTGACCATCTTGTAGATGCATCTATTAAGACCATAAAATATCTAAATGGTCCACATGGTAGATGAATAGATCCACATATATCCCTTTGGATACGTTCTAGAAATGCAGGGGATTCTACCATAACTTTTGTTAATGAAGGTCTTGTAATTAGTTTGCCTTGAGAATAAGCAACACATGAAAAATTTTTAAATTGAAGAATCTCCTTACTCTTCAATGGATGTCCATGTGAATTTTCAATAATTCTTCGCATCATAGTTGATCGGAATGGCCTAACCGGTCATGTCAAACAATGAATATATTTTTATCAGTAAACTTCTGGTTTACTATAGTATTTGTTTCAATTATACCAATATTTGCATAGTACAAACCAGAAGATAATATAAGTACTTTTACAAGAACACATTTTTCTCCATGTCTAACAATTGTAATATATAGATATTCAATATTTTTCTCATCTATAGTCTCAATATGATACCTATTTCAGCGGATATCTTTAAAATTTAACAAATTTCTTTGAGACTTAGAGGAATATAAAGCATCTTTAATTATAAAATTTATCCCTTTGGGTAATATTATTATTGCTCTTCTAGAGCCTTCAATTAGTTTTGTATTACCTGCTATAGTATTGATGCTTGCACCATTCATTGTCAAATAAAAAAAATATTTTTTTATCTTTGAGTATGATATGTGTTGTAGCACTATCTATGAGACATATATCTTCATTCTTATGCCCAATAAAAGAGAGAGGAACATCCATATTGCTCATCTGTTATTTTCTCACTACAAAATTTCAGTTAATAACTTATTTTAAAAATAGCTGAATTATATCCAGATACAAATTTAAAATCTTGTAGCCTCAAATGCAACCATTCATAACGAGTTTTGGGCAAGATTACCATCTTTTGGTGATCATTTCGTTCTTTTAAATTATTTCACAATTCTAATAGATCTTTTACCGTTAGGTATTCAGCTTTTAGTCCTTCATGTAAATGGTGGCGAAGAAAAATCATGGCCTTAGCCTTGTATTGACTACTTGCTTCATTTTTAGGTAAAATAACATTCCCTAGACCTTTGGCATTTAAATGGATTTCATCATCTAAAATCCAAGACAGATAATTTTTTTCCTGACATATCAAGAGCATTAAACTCGAGTTTCGTCAGATTAGTCATGGATCAAACTTAAATTTTTCAGAGCAATGTCGTACTGATAATGTGTTATAAAATAAGAGAAGATGAAGAAGTTAAAGAGGGGAAGAAATAACAAGACAAAAGGATAAAATGGGAGGCAATAGAGTATCCCTTATATGCTTGTATATTTACTTGTACAAATGCCTTCTACATAATCACTATTTATAGGCTACAACTATTAAAGACTAAATATAAGATTATAAAAGATTAAAGATGAATAAAATGTCATTAACCACAAGAAATCCCTTTCAAGTCATTTATTGAGAAAGTTATAGCTTTATGGCATAAAGGGAAGAAAGAATCCTAAGAGGAATCATAAGAGGTAGAAATTATATAGACATCTACATATGCAAGAATATTTGTAACAAAAATATATTTATTCGTCATTTTTCCAAAATACTTTAAGGACAAAGTTTCTAAAAAAAATTAATATTTTAAGAGAAAAATTGTGTCATATAATACTTTAGGTTCCTATATTCATATGAAAAATATTTTAAGATGCTAGATAAACTATACAATACTTTAAGGTACTCGATTAGAAAAAAATTTAAGATGCTGGACTTGCCTTAACCCAATGTTTACATCTTTAAATTTTTAATATTAATTATTATATTATGTATTAATATCACTATCTCCTGCATAATCAATCTATAATTTAATTAAAACTAATTCATTAATAAATAATAAATTATTGCCTCAACTCATTTGTACGGCAGGTCTTATTATGATAACATCAATTGCTAATTTATAATTTATATCTTTACACGGAATAGTGCTCACCTTCCCAAATAGAAACCTATAAGTAGTTATCACTATCACGGAATAGTGCCCACCTTCCCAAATTTATTTTATTTTGCTTGTTTCTTACCAAAAGAAAAGTACCAGTAAGTTAGGAATGGGCACCCCATAGACAAAAATAAGAAGCTACAAATAAGAAATAGATATTTAGACAAATTTAAGGGTCGATTGTAAGAAAAAAAAATTTAATGACAAAAAAGATAAGAAAAGAATTTGCGTTGTTTTAATTTGTGGTGCTCTATATATATACAAGAGGTTTTTAATCTACTAAAATAATATTTTTGGTTTTTCTTTCACACACACATATATAATTATAAAATTTATAAAAAAATGTCCTACTTATACGGCTGGCATCAAACTTTTATAAAAGAATATTATGATCTTTATGTAATTCATTTGGTCAAAAATGAAAAATAAAAAATAAAAAATATAATAATAAACTATGAGTTTGTTTTCTCGGTAACAACTCATTTGATTCTTTGTAAATGGTTAAGGAGCCCCTACTTCTTGTAAGTCCCACCCTCTCAATATTTGCTTCTTTTTATCATTAATTTTTAATATAATGAGATATATTTTGATATTTTACCATCATAAGATTGTGAAGTTATATATTTTTTTATGATTTTTTTGAAAATAATAAAATTTTGCATTTTTTATTTAATACAATTTAAATATGCACACAAACATTTCAATAGTAGATTTAAACTTGCCACCTCATTTGAACATAGTAGGTTACATTGTCACTAGGATAACTTGCGCCATTTATCAAAATAAAATTAGAGATATATTTTATATTTTACCAAAATAGTGAAGTATTAGAGTTTTTATGATTTTTTATAAAAAAATAGAATAAAATTGTGCAATTCTAGTTTTCTTTAAAATCTAATTACAACCATAGTGCTTTAAGTGGAGAAGCTATTTTAATGTTACTCTTTATATCATTAATATATATAACTTATTTAACTAATTTACATATAAATCAGTTAATATAACATATTTTTTTAAATATTCTAATAATTTACCTTAATTTTATCTCTTATATTATTTGATTATTATTGAAGAAATATCAATAGGATAATTTTAGAAAAATTGATAAATATAAAAAATATATTTTATATTTAAGACTAATATCAATTCTCTAATTGGATCATATATTAAAGATTTAGAGGATTATAAATGTTTTTCCAAACACAAGCTTTAATTTAAACTCGATTATTTAATGAGTTATAGTGTGTTTCTTACCACTCAAACCTATTTAATTGCTTTGTTTTGTTTATTTTCATGAATTTGGTACATTTTCAGAGGCAGTCAATTCCCTTGACAAAGCAAGTGGATTACTACGTGGAAGCACGCGATGAAATGGCAAAGCAAATAGGAATCTCAGCTTTACAAAATCATCTCTCAACTTCCGTCTTCGCTGTTGTGATTGGTAGCAACGATCTCTTTGGCTACTTTGATTCATCCAACCTCCGTCACAAAAGCACTCCGCAGCAGTACGTGGACTCCATGGTTTCCTCCCTCAAAGCACAACTTCAGGTAATTAATTAATTAACCAACCGACCATATGTATTTCTAAAATAAATTATTATATTAAAGAGAATTAATATGTAAGTTCTTATAATTTTATCTTATTTTTAATTAGGTCCTTATACATTTTTGTTTTTATTGAGTCATTATAGTTTCCTCAATAGGTATTACTTCCTAGACTCATAATTTTTAAGAAAAATAACGTTAGCAGCTAATGACTTTACTCTCTCATTTCGTATACACCTAGATTAATTTTGTCACACATATCTAAATAAAATCAAAATATATCATACTTATCTAATCTGTAATATATGTGACATATTTAACTAATTTGATTAGATTAAGAATATTAGTTAAATTAATTAAAGGTTAAGGTACAAATCTACTCATATAAAGTATTACCCTATGCACACCAAATACTATTATATATGTTTTCTCGAGTACAAAAATACACATGATGTTTTCCAAATGATGCCAAAATGTCATAATCACTAAGTCAACTAATATTGACCCTTAGCAAATATATCAATCAAGAAAATAGTGTAAAAATGCCCATGAAGTTTCTAAAATTGTGCAAAAATGTTATAATTGTTAAGTTAACTAACATTAACTGTTTAACAAACACTACCTACACACATTGCACAACGTCTTTTTGCTCTTAGTGGCCTACTATGAGGTTTTCTATATGATGGAATGGCCACACTTCCTCAATGCTAAAGCCGCCCCTCTCACAACCAACTAATCTACCATCATCTTCTTTAGTTTCTTTGTCGTAAGTGGTTTTGCCTTAGTGACAAAAAGGTGGATGATTTGTCTGTCATCACAAAAAATCAATAAGTGGCTGGGGGAATGGTAGTTTTGACATTGAGGAGTTGCATCTATTATGTTATATAGAAGACTCTACTGTTATGAACATCGTTAGGAGTAAAACTATTGTTCAACATATTGAGACTATATTTCAAACAATCAACATTAATTGACTTAACAGTCGTACTATTTTTGCACCATTTAGGAAACTTTATGTATATTTTTGCATAATTTTCTTGATTGACGCGTTTGCTAACGGTCAATGTTAGTTGACTTAATGGCTATGATATTCTTGCACCATTTAGAAAACCTCATGTATTTTTGCACCCCAAAAAACATTATGGTGTTTGGTACACATTAAGTAATACTTTACGGATAGATTTGCACATTAACTCAATTAGTTAATATATCATTTTCCCCCCTAAAATATCTTAATTATATTTTAATTTTTTCCTTCATTCTCTTATTTAATTATTACTGAGAGAGTATCAATAAGTGTAATTTAAAAAAAATTAATAAATATAAAAAATAAATTTTATATTACTACGTTACAAATTATATGTAGGTACAAGAAGATGGTTATGAGTAAAATTTATGTTGATAATAAACAAAATTTTATCCTATCATTTTATTTTAAGAATATCTTTTTTTTATTTTATATTTATGATAACTTTTATGCCATTTACTCAACATCCACATTAGCCCTAATTAATATATTCTAAGTCTCGGAACTAATGCCTATGACTGAGGAAACTGTACAAGGACTCAACAAAAGAAAGAAAAACCATAAGTACATAATTAAAAATTAGATAAGACTATAAGGACTGACGAATTAATTTTGCACTTTGTTTTGATTAATTATAGTTAGTTAGCATAATTAATATATATTAATGCGGGTGTAATGTTATATATAGAGAATATACGAGAATGGGGGACGCAAGTTTGAGATAGCTGGGGTAGGGTCTCTGGGTTGCTGCCCAGCATATAGGTTGAAGAACAAGACAGAATGTGAAGCAGAGATCAATTTCTGGGCAGTTCAATACAATGAAGTCCTCAAATCAATGTTGAAGGAATGGCAATCCCAGAACGAAGGTCTTACCTACTCTTTCTTTGACACTTACGCCGCCAATTACGACCTCATTCTCAACCCTTATTCTCACGGTATGTTATACACCCCACACACAACATGTCTAATTAAACTTCTGATAATAATATTAAGGGAAAATAAATTTAAGGACTCTTTAAGAATATTAACTACGTTGAGGATCTTGAAATTTTAAAATTCAGAAAAGGATAATTGGTTTAGTTGGAATTTTAAATTTTCTTGAGTTAATGTTTTCATTACTCATCTTCCAAATTTTCAATAGTCATTTTTAGTAATTTCAGTACTCAAATTTTTAATTTTTTATTAGTCATTTTTTATGTTTTTAATACCCATCTCCCATGTTTTCAGTATTGAAAAAGAAAATAAAGATATGTGTCGAAAACATGAAAGTTGAGTATTGAAAATATCTAAGCTGTGACTACTAAAAAAAGTTAAAATTGAATATTGAATATTGAAAATTCTAAAGATAGGTACTGAAATTGTGAAAGATGATGAGTATTAAAAATATGAGAGATGGGTGTTAAAAATATATAAGATGACACTGAAAAAGTTCACTCAAAAATTTTAATTATATTGAAGAACCATGATCCCCTTTCAAATTTCAAAATTTTAAAATCCTTAGTTATAATCAATGTTCTTAGTGTTCTTTAATGTCAATTTTCCTAATATTAAAGTATTGTACTGAAGATGACAAAAAAATAAAAAAAAGGAAAAGGAAAATGTTGATGGGACATTTCGAGCATTGAGATTAAATCTACCTTTTAATTACAAAACTTATATAATTATAATATGTATGATTGGTGTGGCTCGCAGGATTTTCAGAGGTAAAAGCAGCATGTTGTGGTCTGGGAGTGCTTAGAGCAAGGGTTCCATGCTTGCTGGTGACAAGCTTTTGTTCCAATAGAAACGATCATATCTTCTGGGATCAATTCCATCCTACTGAAGCAGCTTCTCGTGTCTTCGCGGACAAAATTTTCAATGGACCATCTCAATACACTTCACCAATTAATATGAAACAGCTTCTAGCCATATGAACTTGGCTTGCATATTCATTAAATGCCATCAATTATATGCATCTCGTTTCTTCTGCCCTTGCATCCATTTCTCATAGCAGTATATGCATTGAGAACAAAAGAAAGAGATGCCAGTTGTAGAATTGTCGTTATGAAAGTCATATAGGGTAGTAGTTTAATGGTATTGATTTTCTATATTTTTAATATATTAATATTGTGTTAGATATTATATTATATTATATTATATTATATTTGATTATATTTGAATTATATTACAATATTCTAGACATACATTTATCTTATTTAAATAAAATATTTTGAGTGTGACCCAACCGAATTGAGGTTGAAGTTTTGCTTAATCTTATTCAATTATTTATTTAATTAAGTAAAAAATATTGATGGGAGGTTAATAAAAGATAAGTAGCGTCATATTTACAAAACCAAATTCTCATTTGCTCTTGGAGGGTTCCATGACTAGGACAACTGGTATTAGTTGTCATTATTTTACCCACACAATGTAACACTTTACTCTATGGTTACTTATTATAATTGTTTAGCTATTTAAAAACCACGTGACTCAATTAGGACCCTTACAAAGATAAATTATTTTTGTTTTTTAAAGTTTGCACTATAAAAAAATTGACTTTCAGCAGCGACAAAAGTTGCCGCTAAAAGAACACAAGTAGCCGCTAAAAACCTTTAGCGGCGACTTTTTGTCGCCGCCAAGTCGCCGCCTATGAGACTGTCGCATATAAGAATCAGTGGCGACAATTGAAAGTCGCTGCTAAATGTCAACAATCAGCGGCGACATTGGGTCACCGCTGAATGTCAACAATCAGCGGCGACCTAATGTCGCCGCTGAAAGTTCAACAAAAACCCCAAACTCACCACCAAAGGTAAAGTATAGGCGGCGACATATGTCGCCACCTAATGTGGAATCAGCGGCGACAATTGTCGCCGCTGAAAGTCAATAATTACTTTTAAATTCTTTTTCCTATTTTCTTAAATAAAAACTTGTAATGGGCTTATAAATATATAAATAAAATAATAAATAACTAAATGAACTAAAATCTAATAACATTAATGAATAATTCACATCATTCTTTCAAATATCATAGTACATCAATTAATAAGACATATTTAAAAATAAAATAAAAATGTTGATCATAATCTTTTAACAATTGAACTCCAATAATTTGAAGGGTTTTTAGATTCAACTTCATTGTCCTTTACTCTGACTACATCTTGGTTGTCTGCTGGTTCTCCTTCTTCAAATTATTCTGCTTCTTCCTCCTCCTCCTCATCAGCTTTATCTTCTTCAACTTCTTTTGCGGCATCTTCCACAACTTCAACATCATTCAAAATTTCAGGAGGCTTAGCAAGGAAAAGAAGACCAGACATATCTTACAATTACACAACTAAATAAGTAAGTACTCACTGTCAAAAAAGAACCAAATTGAACAACCCCATGAGGAAGCACATGAATAACCACTTATGGAACAGTATGGTGAAATTTATTTACAGCAAAATTTGGAGAATAAAGATAACCGCAAACCTGCATTCTAGCCAAAAATTGATGGTGCACTTCATTGTATACCTAAGAAAAGGCACGAATAAAAGAAACAAAAATAAAATTCACAAGTACATATGCTCCAAGTCTATCCCTTCCAGGGAAAAGGAAAAGATACTATTTACTACTTCAGCACAAAAGGGCTAAGCTCATATGATCTCCATTATAAGTTGACAAGTTCATCATCATCTAAATTACCAAGAATTTGCCTACAAAAGCAAGGAAATACCACGGAATATTTTTATTCCTCACAAGGAAATTACACACATACATGTACTCTAGCTAAAGTGATGCCAGCCTTTGCGTGAGAAAGATAGATTACCATATTAACATATCCTAGAGGAAGGAAAAAATGGTTTTTCTTCTTATAGTACAAGAAAATAAGATCGAATAATGATGGATCAATCAGCTCCCTGATTCTGTTCTTCTTCAACAATGGTTTTGCCTGCAAAATTCATTACCCACAAACTAAGAGAACTTCCCAAATAAGCTTATGTAAGGGCTCTCTCTTTTCACAGGGATACATACCCATAAAACAAGGCTTTGCTGTGAATAAATTTCAGAAACATTTCAATCTAATCCTTTTACTGTATTGAACTATTGCAAGCAGAGAAGCCAATGCTATACCTAATACACCATGGAAGGTTTTCCTTGGAACCTAGTAATGCAGGAGAACGAGAGAATTAATTAAAGTTTTTATCAAAACTAAACAGTAATTTAATCATTTGTGGGAGGAAATAATTGTTAAGCATATATATATATATATATATATATATACCGTGAAGTATTGAAGCTAAGCTTCCTTTTTTAGAGAATTCAAGAACAATGTGCATGCCTCCTTCAATGCCATAGCCTACTAGTTTTGCAGTATTGGGATGATTAACGTGTGCCATTATGCCAAGTTCTGATTAACACCCTTTGTAAACTTCAGCATACCCACATTTCCCAATGAGGTTTTCTGCAACCAAAACAGAGGTGAGTTTTTTCACACAAGAAAAAAAATAAAATTTTTTAAGAGCGCATTATTATTAATACGTGCCTTGACTGAAGGAACTGGTTGCAAGTAGAATTTCCCTGTAAGTGAAGATCTGCCATGGTGAATTGTGGAGAGAGGAATCTGCACCCACGCGAGAACTTGGAAATATTGTCTCTCTCATGCTTCTGCGTATTCTCTTAAACAGCTTGAAGACACTGAGAGGAGGAGGATTCATGGTGGCGGGTACGGGTACGGGTTCATTCTGCTCATTCTCCTATGAATCTTCTTAGGATTGCGGTAGCCGATCTTGTAGAACACAGCATAATACCATTGATTCCGGCCGCACAGAGTCTTCAAGGCTTCTTTCAACAACACGCACGGCAATGTCACAAACAAAGAAAAAGAGAAACCCCACACTTTAGTCTAGATCTGTGTTTAAGTGCTTCAATATTTACTTATTTTAGCTAAATCGACCATAAACCACTCAAAATCTCAACTTAAATCAGTGACCCAGTCCAAAATCAAAAGAGCAAAGGAGACGGAGTTAAAGACGAAGTCAAAGAGTTCACCTCAGGGGGTCGACGGTGCTACGAGTTTGATCTCCAGCATCACAAGCTCGTCCCTCCTCCGACCACTCTTCCGACGCTCCCATTCTGACTCTGGAATGTTCGAAGATGATGATGAATGAATGAGAAGAAAGTGAAAGAATTGAGTTGTTTAAAAGTGAAGAGAAGTGACGGGGGCAAAATAAATTGACCTTCAGCGGCGACAAAGTCGCCGCTGAAAGTCTACTTTTAGCGGCGACAAGAAAAGTCGCCGCTGAAAGTTTTATTTTTATCAAATAATTTTTAAAAATAATCCACTTAATAAAATAATGATATTTTTTTCCCAATAACTTCTTCAACTTGTTAGAGAATTTTTATAAACATTTTTGGGTAAATAATAACTTCTAACTATTTTTCTTAAATTTTCTAAGAAAATAGGCTTTTAATTCCTAAAAAATAGCTATTAAATCATTTCGATCTCTTTTGAGGAAATAAACTCTTTCATAATTTTCTAAGCCCTAAGATACGCATTTTATGATTTTTTTTGTTCAACAGAGGATATATACAACAGTAATTAAGAATGTGTGTATGTATTTTACGTCCATTCTTTCTATCACACACACATTAAGAATATATGATCTCTCTCACACACACATCTCCCTCTCTCTATCTCCTCCTCACATTGTCTCTAACACATAGATACTAACTCTTACACTCATTGACACACATTTATAATATCTCTATCATGCACATAACCCTGCTTCATCATCTTATTTTACAGACATTACATTATTATCTGTATAATCTCTCCTTATTATAATAACAAGTGAAATTTTTTCATTTATTATTTAAAAACAATATTATTCAATAATTTAATTCTATAATTTCTTAAAACCCCTTCAAGGGAAAAATTTGTATGAACACTTTTAGCGGCGACAAAAAGTCGCTGCTAAATCACACCTTCTGCGGCGACAATTTTTCCTTTTTTTTGAGCTTTTGCGGCGACAAAACAATGTTGCCGCTGAAAGTCTTACTTTCAGCGGGGACTTTATCTTGTCGCCGCAGAAAGATGTGGACAATTTTTTTTTTGAGCTTCTGCGGCGACAAGATATAGTCGCCGCTGAAGATCTATTTTCAGCGGCAACTTTTTATGTCGCTGCTGAAGAGCTATTTTCAGCGGCAACTTTTTATGTCGCCGCTGAAAAGTTGTCGCCAAATCATTGATTTTTTGTAGTGTTGGATACACACACCCACACACACATATATGAAATAGTGATTTTTCTTGAATAATTTTAAAAATTCATAACTATTTCAGCAAAACTCCGTTCAAAACTCTATTTTTAGCTCTTCGAAGGTAAAAAAAAGACCCAGGCTAAAATCTTTCCCTTTTTGTCCAGAAACTCCGGTTTTTCAAAACTGGTCAATTTCATCTTACAGGAATTTTCCAAAAATTTATCACTAATTTGAAAATTCATTTCTTTTAATTTACACATTTAAAAATTATAAACCAAGACTTGTTTAAAAGCTTGGGACGTGTACTACTTCTCTATAAAATTTCATAACTTAATTCAAACGTTCACTCTAGATTCAAGCAGTCACAAAAATGAAGCTCAAATATTCATACTAGTCAATAATTATTGTTTAACCATGAACTTGGCTATGTATCTGACATAGCCCTTACCTATACCCATGCTCCTCCTTATGGAGGTTAATTACATATCATATCTAAATTTAACTTAATTAAACTTTAACTAAACACACTCATATATACAATAAGCTGTAAATATAAATAATACTCAAAATACAGTAACAAGTAGTTTCCTCATAGTCACCACCACCATAACTCTTCCACCATCTTGTCCTTTTCTTTGGATGAACTAGCTCCCACCGTGGTACATGAGAGGAAGGGATGAGATTCGGGAGAATTTCACTAGCAAAAATCACATTTTAATAAGTAAATGCATGGTTATAACTAAATATATAAAATGAGTCACAGAGAACATCACCTTACAAGTAACTAAATTATATAACTAACTAATGCGCATGGCCATAGCAATAACTAGAGAAGGGATTTATATGTTCTCATGCTTAACTACAACAAGTATTATACAAATAAACATACAACCAATGCAAACATAAAAAAGATAGTGATTATGATACCTTTGACTTTCTCCTTCCTGCTTGCACTCCATTCTTGCTATCTTATACTAGGTAGATTTGGTAACCTATAATTTATATATACGCATAGGACAGATTATTATTCATATTCTGGTATCCTTTACAATATAAAGTCTCTTTCATAACCCCAAATACGAAACCATTCATTTAGCCTTTTCCTTCAAGTTTCAAGACTTAGAATCCTTTTCATTGTACCTCTTTTAAGTAGTACATTGGGGTAATTAATTGTTGGCGGGACTACTTGTCTGAAGAGTCTTTAAGAAGAATGAAGAAGAAAGTTATGCACATCATCTTCAAGGAGTGGGAAGCAAGTTTCCTTTAAGTTTAATTTTCCCCCAACTATTCATATCTTATAGGGTGCAAGTTAGATTGACCAGCGAATTTCTAACAACATACAATAAAGATCATTGAATATGGATTGCAATCTTAATATTCAAGCCAAAACAATCAATAGCTTTTACAAAGTGATAATTTGACTTTATCTATGTGTGCACAATGAATGAGTTTAATCTTGCTGTACTTCTCAAATGTGTGTTGTCTGTCTCAAATGAGAGTTGTTAATAGGTACTTATAAGCCTTGGAGAGATGTTTTGAAGTATAACAACCTTTTAGAGACATAACTCCCCCACCATTTTAAAATGATCACAAACTCTTATAACTTTTGAAATCTCATGTTGGCAGTAAAGGTATATCGAGGATTTCAATCTTTACCTTAGTAAGACATGGTTTCACCATCCGAAATAATATGGTAGATTAACCTTCGAACTAATTATCTCATGTGAACAGGTGTGCATGAATTACGCATAGGATCTTAAACCGTTGTATGCCTTTTTAACTGACACGTTTATAGCCTTATGTTTGTATCCTTTTCATGAGAGCTCTCAGATTCAATCCCTTAGACTCTTAGAAGCAGCCACACTTCACTCTCATATAGGTAGAATCCGTCAAGAGCACTGACATGAATAAATACTCTAGCAAATATATGCTTACAGGTCTATTAAAGAGCCAAATTAATGCTCAACCTTCTCCTTTTAGTCTCATGGTTACCAAGTACTTTTTAACTTGAGATGTATAAAAAATGTCAAGTACTTGCCATCACTCTAATAGCGTACTTTCACCATTAAACTCGACTTGATGAAGGTCAAGTATGAGTTGGGTCAAATATGGTGATCAAGGTTTATAGGGCTTTAAACCCACCCCCTTTGATGCTTTTAACACCATATCCCTTGTCAGAAAACTTTCGTCGAAGGATCTACAAGATTCAATTCAGATCTTAATATAACTGATGGAGATTACCCCATTCAAAATTAAATCCTTTACATAGCTGTCTTAATCCAATATGTCGTAACTTTTCGTTATAAACTTGGCTATAAGCCCTTGTAAGAATAGACTAACTATCACAATGGATAGATATTAGTGCCAACTTAACAATAATGAAACATAACAACAATCAAAATTATTAACATGTCATAAATACGCAAACAAATCATGACACCTTTTCTATTATTAAATTTACCATTCCAAATAAATATATAGAATTTATCTTTATATCCTTCCCTCTTTTTCTCTGAGGTTTTATGAGACTGTCCTTCCTCCACCACATGTTCCTTCTCATGAGCATTGGCGCTTTATGTATAATCTCATTTAGCATACTTATCTTCTAGCCAAAGATAATCCCCCAATTGCTCAAGAGAGATTTACTATCAAATATTCTTTTTGAAATCTATCCATGAAAGAGTAAGTTATTTTATAGAGAACTATGGTTCCATCCATATTCATCTTGTTATTTGAAACTATTCAAATACGTTCAACTCATTGATTCCATAATAAATTTTCATATATCATTCCAAGGAAAATTAGAACACAACCTAACAATCATCAACTTATCTAATTAACCATAGAATGTCTCATGATAATTATCAATTTAGTAGATTCAAAATCTATTATGCTTCTTATCACTTTCTTATCATGATTAAAACTTCATGATCCACAAGCAATATAATCATATAATTTAAGGCAAAATAATTGCATCACACCAGATCATTAATAAACCTAATCAATCTATAACCATATTCAATAAAGAGATGCAAATAGATACTTATCTCTTTCCTTTGCCACTGATCAAATGAATTCAATATTACTCTGCAAAGTTCCTGATCAAACAATTCATTTCATATAGCGAGCAAAATTAATGTAGATATCATTCTCCTGTTTCATCCTCTCTTATTTGAGCCATTGTTTCTTCTTCTCCTTCTTGGGGTTTAGGAGTGGTAAGAACATAAGCCACATTCAGAGTTGTAAGGAGATACGTTATCTTCTTTTTCCATTTTAGAAAGTTGCCTCCTTCAAATCTTTCTAACTTCACAAAATTAGTAGTCAATTCATTCAAAGAAGTCACTTTTTTGCATGAAATTAAGCCTAAAGAATGATGGTGGGTTGCTTCTCTGAAGACTACCAGAAGAAGAGATAAAGAAGAAAGTTGTGCACAACATCTTCAAGGCGTGGGTAGCAATTTTCTTTTAGGCTTAATTTGCCCCCACCTATTCATATCTTATAGGGTACAAGTTGGGTTAAGTGACGAATTTCCTGCAAAATACAATAAAAACCTTTGAATATGGATTGCACTCCTAATATTCAAGCCAAGACAATTAACAACCTTTACAAAGTCATAATTTGAGTTTATCTCTGTGGTACTCAAAGAAAAAGGCAATGAGTTTGATTTTGTTATATTTCTCAAATGTGTGTGTTTTCTATCTCAAATGAGAGATGGTGATGGGTATTTATAGGCTTAAAGAGATGCTTTGAAGTGGTGTCTCTTGAAGCAACACCTCTTCAATTATAAAGTCATAACCATATGTTTAGATTCATGAACACTATATGTTCATTCATTGAATCCCATATGTTAATTCATGAACAAACATAAATTAAATAACTAACAGTTATTTTCTATGAAGAGTGACAACATTTTAGAGATATAAGTCTCTACACAACCCTTCACATAAATTCCTTAATTCATAAGAATATGACTTTCCAAAAAATACATCTCTTTATTTTAAAATATTCCAATATTAATTTCGCTAAAGTTGAGCTCCTTGTTGTAACTAGCTGACTGAAACAGAACATAAGGGGAACATTTTTAAATTCAACTTCATTGCTCTTGGTATGACACATCTCTTAAAATTCACACAGCCCCCTGCTGCATAAATATGAAATTTTTCTCCAGCTTCTGTTTTAAATCTTGTTTTAAACATCTATAGGCAGGATTAAACCACCCACAGAAAGTGATTCAACATTTATAAGCATCTAGCAATAGGTATGAAATCAGTTCTCAACTTCGAAATTCGAAACCCATAGTTTTCAATATCATCTAGCTAGCTAACACTCAACCACCTTATCCATTTTTTGTATTAAAATGTTTTGATAAAGCCACATAAGAAAAAACTGAATAGACACCCCAGAAACTTTGGAAATAAAGATTCGAAAGTTACTCCCAGCAATACAAATCAATATAAACAAAATAAATTTAATCACCACAAGATTAGCCCTATCATCTAGACATGATTTATGTGGCTTAGTTCATTGCTCTTCATTTCCTTAGGCTAAATCCGGCACCTCTTTCTCTGGAAAGCAAGGCTCAGCTTCAAAAATCATCTTTCCCCAAAACAATAATCAACATTCATCAGGATTTCTCACATGCAATAATCATCACAACCTATCTTCCATCATCTTATATACATTATTCACACATCTCTATGGTTTCATCACTTTCTCTCACTATACAAATCAGAATTTTTAAACATCTTCTCCTTCTCAAAAACGTCTCAGATGAAGAAAACAAGAATTGGAGAGGGCTTCACTACAAAAAAAAAAAAGTATTGGGTAGTGGTTACTTTCTAGTGATTAAACAAAACTACAAGAAAGGGCAGACTTTCTAGCGGTTTTATGACAAATCTCTAGAAAGTTCTAGCGTTTTGACCAAAATGGGTGTGGGCCCCAATACTTTCTAGCGATTCTGGCAAAACCACTAGAAAATGACCAGAACAAGTACGGTGGGAAGGTGGGGCCATGTGTCGCGAAGTTGATGCCATGTTTCCAACAATCATTTTCTAGATGTTTTGGTAGGGAAATCGCAAGAGAATGAGAAAGGTCACCGGATTTTCGAGCGGTTTGGAAACTGCTAGAAAATTTCAGCTATATTTCTAATGATTACAAGCAAAAATGCTAGAAATTATATTGAGTCTTGACACATGGCAGGAGCTAGGGGCAGTGGAGTGACAGTGCTAGAAATTTCTTGTAGTTTTCTTAATAACTGCTAGAAATTCGCATTCTATATATACCCCCACAACCTCATTTTACCACTTTTAGTGAGTTGTGAAGTGAAGCTCTGTTAAATTCTTTCCACAAATCAAATTCCAATCCATATTTAAATATAGATAGTATTTCACATTTTCAAGTAAGAATGGAAATTCATTTCTGAATTATTTCTGAAGTTATTTTTTATTGAAGTTATTTAGTGTATTTCTTAAATTAATAGAATTAAGTGTTGAACTTTTTATATTGAGTTTAATAGAATAGTTTATTTATGGTTAGTATAAATAATTGTTTATTTTTACTTAGTTTATAGCAAAATTCAAATTGACAACTATTTGATTTTTAATTATTATTTGATATTATTTATTATTTATTTTGAGTTAATAAATATAATTGTTTATTTTTAATAATTGTTAGTTGTAAAATATATTATTTATTTTGATTGTTATTTGATATTATTAGGATAAGAGTCATCAACCTAGGAAAGAGCATGTCAATCCTAATAGAGCATGTCGATCCTAATAGACCCAGTGAGGATCATAGTGCTTGGGTTGGTACTTCTAAACCTTTCCCAAGCATTCATGACTACAATCTGAGCGAGCAGGACATCTTGAATTCATGGCAAATAATGATGGCCATCATAATAATAAGGCTGATTTGTTAGAGGAGGTGGAGGTTCATTTGGGTAATGAGCATCCCTATAATGATGATGGTTCAGAGGAGGAGGATTAGGGGAATGAGCATCCCCATAGTGAGCAACATCGTGCTCCAAAGCGCTAAACCGACTTTGAAGTGGAGTTTGAGGGTAAGTATTTATTTAACCTTTTGTAACTTGACAACTATTTTAGTTTATATAAAAATTGTTTAAATTTAATTCATATATAATTAATTTCCCAATTAAATTTTGCAACCTTAAGGGAATAGGTCCATCAAGAGGCTAATAGCTATAGAGCTTTCCATGATGACGAGTGGACGTGTGATTGTGCCGCTAAATAATTTGGGCCAATCGACCAAGAAAGGTGGCCAACTATATAATAAGTATTTTTACTAAGAAGTGGACGTTGCTCCCCATTTATGTGAAGGAATAGAAGAAGATCACAGCAAAAAAGAAGTAGAGCACTTGGGAATCGATTAGGGTAATATACAATTTTTATTTAAATTACTTAATTGTTTGATTAAATCTATGTAATGAATATAATTTTATTTATTTATTTAATTATAGAGTAAATTTATATTAGGAGAGAAGTTGAGGGTGGATACCCTTAAAAGGTTAGGGGAAGCATGGAAGAACAAGAGGGGTGAGTTGTGGCACGAGAAGAAAGATGAGGGGACGAGGCCCTTGTAGGAGATACTAGCATATGTACCCAATAGAGTCTTGGAGCAAGATTGATCAAATTTTGTATATTTTAATATGTTGCTTGAGCAGAAGGTATGATATTATTATATTTAATCATAAAATTTCTATACATTTTATTACAGGCCCTTTCCCCGAGAGATGTTGAGAGCGTCAGCAGTAGACAGTGCACCATAGGGTGGGTCCAAGAGCTTTGTTTTCGCCTATGATAAGATTGTAAGTACATAAAAAAGAATTTATACATTGTATATGCATATTTAATTTTTAAATAATTTTTTTTTCATTTTATTTATAAAAGGAAAGATGTGGCAAGAGCGAGGAATCACGCCTCAAGACGGGACTCCTGCATCAGATGAGGTTCATAAAATGATAGTAAGTAAATAATTAATTGATTAAATATGGATAAATTAGTATAAATATTCAATGCGATTTTTTTAATATTAATTTTGATAGGCGTATATGACTTAGGTCAATACGGAGCTGCGAGAGTCCTAGGGGTCTGCCTTGGATTCTATCCTTAACTTTTAACGGGTCATGGCAGACCGTAACACCGACCAAGTTAATGGTCTCGGTCTCAGACCCATATCGAGGAAGCTGCCCTGCATGGCTAGTGCTGGCCCTTCATACAATATGGGGACCTCTCAGTTAGCAACAACATCCCAGTAGACGAGCGCAAGTTTAAATAGGCTGAGTTTCTCATCCATAAAAGAGATGCAAGAGGAGATTAGACGAGAGATGGTAAACCATATGGAGGAGTGTGATCGTAATTTGCAGATACAATTCAATTAGTTAAGGGCCACAAAATTTTTACCATTATGTTATGAAGTTTAAAATTCAAATATCTCTCTAAGTTGAATATTTCTAGAGGTTTCTCATGGCTAGAAAAAAGCTGACATTTACTTTTTGCTAAAACATTTTATAGCTATTTGAAGCTACTAGGAAAAGTTAATCGTTGTCTCCCTTCTTTATTAGTGTTCAAAATTTTATCTTAAGTTCATTTTAACTTCTATTTGAACTTTTCCTCTAAAGTGTTAATGATATCTAAGCAATTTAGTGATGGATAAGTTATAGATCAACTTGCATCGATTGACTCCATAATATTTTGACTTGGCTAAACTAATTCTTAGAATTTGCTTTTGCTAATACCTTCGTAAATGGTAAAATTCAGTGTCAATGTCTTAAATGTAATTTCAAAAATATTAGAACAGTAGTTTCACCAAAGAGGGGATAAATTGGGTGATATTAAAAAATTAAACTTAAATTGAAACACAAAGATTGAGTTAAGAAAGATATCACCGATGAGATAAGTAGATAAATGAGATTATGCATAGACAATTTATTCAGCCCAGCCACTTGGCCTACATCCAGTCCTCAAGACTCCTTTGAGATTCCACTATTTTTCAAGATTTACAAGGCTCTTAATGCCTCAGTACATTATAAGAGATTGCCCTTCTCACTTCCTTTACTTTTGGTAAGGTTACAACTAACAAAGATACCCACTCTTGAGTATCTTAGATGAAAGAATAAAAGCTTTCTAAATCTCTCAAGTAAAGTGATAATGATAAACACTAAAGATCAAGCTTTCTAAGTCTCTCTTTCTCCAAGATTAAAAATGCTTTGTTTAGAGAATGTGAAATATAGTAAAACAAAGTAGAAATGAATGTAGTAATCAATGCTCAATAAATGTTTTTTGTTGTTAGTTTGTTCATTATCTTCATCGTTTACTATGACTTCTATTATAGTTGAGTCTTGAAAATCAGTTAGTTAAGTAGTCGTTGGACTCATTGAAGTAGTCGGTAAATAATAGAGCTATTAGTATGAAGATGATTGAAGCATTTAATGCATATGATAGAAATTTATTTTTTGATAATTTTCTTCATTTGATCTTGTTTATGCCTGCAATTGATATAGAAATATATTAATCAAAGATCAATTAATCTCCAATGTTCTATATTGAAATATCAAAGCCTAGTTTAAAAATTATTTTGAAGAACAGGTAGATTTATTGAAGTATTTATTGAAAATCATTATTATCAAAAATAGCTTTGATAAACATTCAAACAATGTGAATAAAAACAAGTTGCCTCTTATTGAATAATACTTCAAAAATCATCTTATCAAAATGTACTCTTAAAAAAGTAAGCTTTTAGTTACAGAGGCTTGGTTCATGTTTATCGAGATACTTCTCAAGAAATTTTTTTTCAAAACGTTTATTTCATAGAACATAATAGGTAACTTATTAAAGTGATATTTGATAAATAGGCTTATCAAATAACTATTCGATAAATACCTAATTTTTAAGAACAATGGTTTGGCTTTGAAACTTTCTTTGATTCTTCTAATTTCATCTCAAATGCTATATAATATATTTCAGATCAAGATTTTATAAGATCATTTTTTAAAGCAATTATAAGGTCATTCTCCAAATAATTACAGATTTTCAAAATTGATTAACTGGTTTGAGAAACTTGGTTTAAAACTGAAACTTCTCTATTTATTTAAGTATTTATCGATAAACTATCTTATCGATTAACACTTCGTAAAATGACATTTTGAAACATATTTTATAACGACTTTGTTCTCATTTATCGAAGAGTTTATTGATAAATATGCCTACTAGAAACAGTTTTCGTACACTGAATTTTGTTCTTATTTTTTAAAGGCTTTATTGATAAATGCCCTTATCATAAATATTTTGATAAATTCCTTTTAAAAACACATTTCACAATTGAATTTTATTCTTATTTATCTAAGGCCTATAAATAAATACCCTTATTGATAAGCTTATCAAAAAATAGTTGACATGCAGCTTGGATTGTCGTCATCCGACTCATCAAAATAAAATAATTGCACCCTATTAATGTAGTATAAGGCACAACCCTATCATTCTTCTCAAGGAGCCCTTTTTATTGGAACCCTAGTAGATTGGTGACAAAACCATTGAAAACCTGAGTGAAAGTAAAATGGGTTTTGGGTTTGATTGATTTTTAATGCAATAAAATAAGGGTGCAGTAAAATAAATATTTTTGTATTTTTGATTAAGATGGAAAATGAGTGGATTGTGAAAGAAATATGTTGAAAATGTCTCTTGATGATAGAAACCTATCTATCCTTGCTCTTAATATGATATGGAATTTTAAAATCACTAAGGTTTAAATAAAACCTCAATCGATCGATTGAGTCCAGAACATTAACATTCCTTACACTCCTTTGAAAAAAGCTAGTTCAAAAACCATTAATGCGCTGTTAAAAATCACTTAGCGTATAATTAAATCAGATGATGAAAATACCCTCAAATGATCATCAATCAATAACCATATATTTCAAGCAATCGAATTAGTTAGTAATGATTATTGATAAAAGTCCAATTATCTAGAAATTAAAACTGAAATATTCATATTAAAATCAACATTCAAATCATCCAAATTCAATTACAAAACCTAATCTTAGAATAATTGATCGATATTTAATCCTTACTCATACAATGAAAACCCTAGATCTAGGAATTCCAAAACATGAAAAAGGTGAGATGAAAACAAAAAACTCCCCAGTACAGTGTAGTCTATGAGCTCAAGATATGCGATCAATCACCAAGAGACTAAAGATTTAGCCTCTCATGACTCTTTCTGTGCTACAATCGTTGCTCAGATGTGAGCCATTAAGAAAGTAGAAAAACGGTGATGGAAAGATGAATGATGGAGGATATGTGTGTTGATTATGGAGAAAGTATTGAGAGAATGATTGAGTACTACTTCTTAGCCATATTAGGTAAAAACTAGCCTCCTCTTGCGTCTACGGCTTCCCTCTCCTTTTAGAGCCATAATGACCTAATAAAAAATGCGCAACTTCACTATTCTTTTCTTTGGTTGCTACCATATCCTATTTTTGGTCGCAACCTGTGAACGCAGTAAAACTTTCCAGAAGAAATGAGGTCACGACTTGTAGACACTTTGGTCGCGACTAAAGAGCACAGAAGTTGCCTTCCTTGATTTGATTCTCTTCATCTTATGATTTCTTTTCTGCTCACATTAATCATTGGTTCTCCTCCAAAATACCTGTAATTCAATATCAAAGCTCACTATAAAAGTCCAACCAGTTACTAAGTAATGACATATATGCAGTTTGGAGGAGTTAATTTACCATTAATTTACAATTTTACCCTTAAATGATCATATTGCCAAGCACAATCATGTATTACCATAAAAGTACAATTGAAGGCATAAAATGAATGGTAAAGTTGTCATAAAACTCTTAAAATATCATAGAAATTATACACAATTTGTGTCTTATCAATAAGCTTTGTTAAGGTCAGGCTTTGGCCTTAATAAGTCAGGCCTATTAAGTGTCAATTCGGCCTGAGTTTAGCCAGTAGCCTATTATAGGCTAATTTTCTAGCCTAAGCCTGGCATGTAAACATGTCTGCCTTGGAGATAAGCATTGCACGTGATCTCTGTGAGAAATTTATTACTATAATATAACCCATTTAGATATTAATTAGGATAATTAATAAATATTTTTGACTGTGGCCCGTAGTCATTGGATTCAATGCCAGGTGTGTTGTTGACTCAATTTATTAAGGTTAATTTTCTGATGATGAAAATTAACATTTGAGAATTATCATACGATAGTTTCTGAGTCCTAAAGCGATAACCTAGTTTGTCAGCTCACTCTCGAAGGTTCCCCACTAATGATGGTAGTACACAAGTTGTAATCACTATACCTAATCACCAGCTAGAAGAACTTGTTGTTTATTTAACAATATTCTCTAATTGACGTGTATCTTATTTGAGTTACAATTCTTCTCAGATCAATCAAGCTAAGACAAGAGATAACTTTAAGTCTTCTACTACATCTCATATAGGTTTTATACTTATGTATATCATAATTTAGATTGTTATATTGTATACGAGATATTTATATTCTAACATGTAGTATCAGAGCCTTATTTGAGATCTCCCTTGCCTTGATCATTGATCTCTAATCCTTATAAGAAATAATATAAGATATAATATGAGATATATGAAACTCTATATATCATAATTTATTTTATTTAGATATTTCAACCATTTGTTATGTGATTACTGAGAGAGAGGTCGCTGAAAATAGAGTTAGAAAATCCTTTGAGTTTGCTATTCAAGTCACTGAGACAAAGTCTTACTGTCTCCCCTTTAATCCAAAATTCCATTTATGCTTTGGCTTCATTCTAACAGATTCACCATGGTGGAAAATGCTCATCATTGGTTTATGCTCATGCCTCAGCAAGAACCACCAGAAACGAAGCTCAAAACTACCAGGAATCTCTTTCGGAAGGTCACTGATAGCAAGGTCCTTTGTAAAGTCATGGCCGCTGTAGGTTCTTGAGTTATCGTGCCTAGTATCGTACACGTTGTCGTGCAAAGCCACCATTGAGACTACCAAAGAAGGATCCTAAGAATAGTTGAATATTGCCTATCACAGCTTACTATCATTGTTGCAGCTGAGGAGACACGTCGCAGCAGCTGTAGGGGTGGACTCTGGGTCATTGAATCAGGTTAGGTTAGCTAGACTTAGTGAAGCTGACAACTGAAACGGTGTGCTTTAGTCTACGCTGAAACACACCGTTTCACTTATTGTCAGCAGGCTTGTATTTGTTCCCTTTTCTAGGCCATTGTATTTGGGGCGCTGGATTGTTATTAATTTTTTTAGAAAACTTCTCTTTACGCCGCCATTCTTTTAGGCCATATAAAAAAAAATATTGTTGCATGTTGGGTCATCATTTTAGGCCTGCAGTATTTTTTTTCTTTTTTTAAAATGTTGTATGGGCTTGCGTTTTTTGCCCATCTATAATTTTTTTTTCTATTTGCTTATGGAAAAATGGATTTGGGCCTAAAATTTTGATTTTTGTTTGTGGAAATTATTTTGGGCTCTATTTTGGACTCTTGTGTATAGGCCATTTAGTTTTATTTTCAAAAAATTACTTTAGGCCATTTAATTTGATTTTCTAGAATATTTTGTTCAAATTAAATTAAATTTCTTTTAATTTAATATGTTCTTTTAATTACTATTATATACACTGTAAATGTTTAAATTAATTTCACCGT